>PYSR01000019.1:0-300261 GCA_003049425.1 Magnaporthiopsis incrustans
GGCAGCCCCGTCCACTCTCCGCAGCCGGCCAGCGTCGTGGGCACGGGCCGCCGCGACGGCAAGCACTGGCACGAGGCGCTGTCGACGACGCTCGAGGAGCAGGCGCGGCGGCACGCGCCGCACGACGGGCTCGTGGCGCTGCTGTACCCGACGGCGGCGGCGCGCGTGGCGCTCGAGCGGCCCGACGACGCGGCCACCATCGCCACGGCCGAGCGCGAGTGCGCGCGCCTCGTGTGGGACGACGACACGGGCAACCACTACCTCGTGCACCCGGCGCTGGCCATGCCCTTCTGCGTCACCGTCGACCGCAACGCCGCCTGGAGCCGCACCGAGTACACGCTCGAGCACCTCGAGAGCCCGCGCCACGTCGCCCGCCTCACGCGCGAGAGCAGCGGCACGGGGAACGGCTGGCTCGAGATCGACACGGCCATCGCCGGCAAGATCGAGAGCGCCTACCTCGTCGAGGTGGCGGTCGCGGCGCTGATGCTGGTCGCGCACGGCGACACCCAGTTTGTGCGCAACGAGGTGCTGCATCCGCCTCCCGCCATGATGATCTTTAGCCCGCCGCCTGGTAGCGAGACCGGCGGCGGCGGCGGAAAGAACAAGAACAAGGGGAAAAACAAGAAAAAGAGTGGTGGTGGCTTCTTTGGCGGCAGCAGCGGAGGAGACGGCAGAGACAGCCGGTCGAGCGGCGGCAGCAAGAAGAAAGCCGGCGGCGGTAGACCGCGCACGCGCATGGACGAGTTCGAGCTCGACATCGAGAGCCAGACCAGCGACCTCAAGCGCCTCGACGTCGGCGACAAGGACAAGAAGCTGCCCGGCCTGGTGCGCGGCGTCCTGGGCCTGCTGCGCATCACCTTCAAGTGCTTCATCTGGGTCCTGACGGCCTGCTTTAAGGCCCTGACGGGCTGCATCTCCATCACGGCGAGGTGCCTGACTTCCAAGAAGCTGTGAGTTTGGATGACGGTTGGATTGGATGGGTAACGGGGATTTCAAGGGGAAAAGATTCAACGACGACGACGTGCATCATGGGGGTACGAGGGTTGGGATATTGTCACTGGTGACGAATAGGAGGGTTGGGTTTCCGTGCGTCTCTTTATTTTTCCAGAGGTCTTTACCATTTGTTTCTGGTATTTTGCTGCTCATGTTCCTTTCCTTCTCCCTGTTTTCATATTTCCCTTACATGCCGGAGGGAATGTTATCCCTTGGCTCATTTGGCATACATCGTCTCGAACACAGCGAGGGTCGTAATCATACAGGCGTATCTTGTCTAGTATCTTGTTCCGTGCCACAGAAATATGCAGAACTCATTCCAAAAGCCCACCTACCTCTTGCGTTCCCGTATCTTGATCTTCTTGCCCGACTTTGTAACCGCCCCCGTCGTCGCCTTCTTCGCCATGCGTATCCGCTGCATCTCGAGCCCGTCCTCGGCATCAGCCAGCGCCTTTAGCCTCTGCCTCGCGGCCCGGAGCTTGCGCCGTAGCTTTGCCGCCCTCTCGGCCGCCTTTGTCTGGGCCTCGGCGTTTGAGCCCTTGCCATCAGCGCCATCGCCGTCGTCGTCGCCGACGCCAAACCCCTCAGAGTCTTCATCGGCGTCGTCCCCTTCGCCCATGGCTAGGTCCCTCTCATGTGTGTCGGCGGAAAAGACGATCTTGCTAGGCTTCCTCCTCTTGCGCCGTCTCGCCCCGTCGTCATCATCGTCGTCATCGTCGTCGTCGTCATCGTCCTCGTCGCCACCGTCCAGCTTCGCAAACGATGACGCCACCGCCACCCTCTCCTCGAGCTCGCGGACCTCCTTGGCCAGGACGCTGCGCATGGTGCGGACGTAGCCCAGGTCCTGGGTCTTGAGTATGCGCACGGCGTCGACGGACAGGGCGCGGTTCCCCCTGTCGCCGTCGACGGTGCCCGTGAAGTTGCGGCCTTTGGCGCCCCGCGTCAGGGCGTCGCCGGGCCCGCGCCGCGACAGCATCTTGTGGTAGAACTCATCCTCGTTGCGGTCGGCCGCCTTTTGCCGCAGCGTCTTGAGATACGCCTTCTTCTTGTTGAAGTCCTTGGCGCGCAGGCTGTAGTCCTGTGTCGAGGGGGTGGTGGGTTAGAAGAGGGCGGGCAGAGAGACACAGAAAGAGTCTCACCTTGTGCTTCTCCAGGAGGCCCAGCTTCTGCCTCTCGAGCGGCTGGGCGCGCTCCTTGTGGGTTGGCCGCTGGCCGAGTTTCTGGAATGACGGCATCTTGCGGATCACTGATTTGTCTGCTTGACGCCGTATTGGGTTGTTGGATGGCTGACTCTGGTGAACTTTGGCAGACGGGCGCTGTCGCGTGAGAAGCTGAGAATTTCTGCCGCACCTTATCTTATCGAGCCAATTTACCGACGGGCGGCCTCAGGTACCCGTCGGGTGCGCAAACTCAATGGCGACACAGCAATATCGCTCGGTCGCATCTTGCACCACGCACCTGACGCCGCCGAGGTTGACATTGAAAATGAGGTTTCTTCCAATGTCTCGATATTTGATCCCTTTAAAACACATTCCCATACCAAGTTCCACACCCAATGCTAGCGAATACTGTGAATCCCTTCCAAAACGAGCTTGGCAAGCGGAAAGCAGCAATTCACAGCACAGTGGACACCCCCGTAGTCCACTAAAGAAAGGGAGCCGGCGGCAACTGGAAAGCTCAATCCATCCCATCACGAGTTTTTCAAGCATCACCAGGATGATGAGCCTTTCGACCCGGCGATTGTCGCCAAGCCGACAGGGCATCGTAATGCCCCTACCACGATTTGTGCAGTCTGGTGCCAGTGTGGGGTGCAAGGTCAGACCAGCAGTGTGAGGCCGCTTCTTGGCGAATGGATTTGCACGTCTTTGCATGGGCATGTGCCGACGACATCCATGGAGCTGCGATCCTCGGACTGGACCCTTTCGGAAGGTCCATTCTCTTTTTACCCCTTTTCTCGTCCTCACGCCCAATCGGTGCAACATTGACTTCCTGTCGGTGTTGCGTTTCGACGGCCTGGATCTTTCCCAAGCGGTCTCCTGTTTCTGACCCAACACCGTGCATCGGTGAGCAGGTGGCTCTCGATGGTGCGTTCCCTCAACGCCCGTTTCTCGGCGGCTGTGCTGCTCCCTTCTTGATCCTCCCTCTTCCCGTCTGCTAGCTCGGCGTGCAACCAGGCGGCCTCGCCAGCTGCCACAATGGCCATCCCCGTAATCCACCGCAGCCCGAAGCGCATGTTCATCGCCGCCGCCATCGCCATCTTCGTCACCTACTTCCTCCTGCACCCCGTCGGCTCCTCTCGGTCCGCGCCGGCTCCTCGGAGACACCAACAGGGCGATGCTCATTTTGGGGACTGGGCCAACAGACCCGAGAAGTGGCCCTCCCGCTCCAAGCTCGTCGGACTCCCCGAGGGCAAGCCCCGCAAGCTTCCGCGCATCCAGCACGACTTCGCCGCCGACGCGCCCGATCCCAAGCTTAAAAAGCTCAAGGCTGACAGGAGGGACGCTGTGAGGGCGGCCTTCAAAAAGAGTTGGGACAGCTACAGGAAATACGCATGGGGCTTTGACGAGCTTCGGCCCGAGACGCTCAAGGGCGACGACACGTTTGCCGGCTGGGGCGCCACCCTCGTCGACAGCCTGGACACGCTGTGGATCATGGGCTTCAAAGACGAGTTTGAGGAATCGGTCAGGGCTGTGCAGCAGATCAACTGGAGCGCGGCTTCGGGCGCGTCGTGCTCGCTCTTCGAAACCACGATCCGTTATCTTGGAGGGCTCTTGTCCGCCTACGACCTGAGCGGCTCGCAGCCTCTGCTGGACAAGGCCCTCGAGCTGGCGCACATGCTGTACGCCGCCTTCGACAACACAGCTCGCATGCCCGTTAACAACTTCAGGTTCGATCTGGCCTGGGGCGGAAACCTCATGCCCAGCTCGCGCGAGATCTCGGCCGCCGTCGGCACCATGTCGATGGAGTTCACGCGCCTGGCCCAGCTGACGAACGAACCAAAGTTCTACGATGCCATCGACCGCATCAAGGTCCAGATGGAGAAGACGCAGGCCAAGTCGTACCTGCCCGGCATGTGGCCCATGTGGCTGGACGTGTCCGAGGGCATCCACCCGACGGACAATTCCTTCAGCCTCGGCGCGCAGGCGGACTCGCTGTACGAGTACCTCCCCAAGATGTACGCTCTTCTGGGCGGGCTGGACGAGGTGTACGCCAAGATGGCCAAGCACATGCTGGACACGGCCAGGAAGCACCTCCTCTTCCGCCCAATGGTCCCGGACGAGGTGGACATTCTATTCTCGGGCGAGGTGACAGCCGATGGCAAGGTTGTTGACCTGAAGCCCGATATGCAACACCTGACGTGCTTCGTAGGTGGCATGTATGCCCTCAGTGGCAAGCTCCTCGCCTTTGAGGACGGAGTGGCCACGGGAGCGCGCCTGGCGCGTGGTTGTGCCTGGGCCTACTCGGCCTTCCCGGCGGGAATCATGGCTGAAGTTGCCACACTTGTCGAGTGCGGCAGCGGCGGCGGTGTGAAGGCCAAGAAGATCAAGACGCCAGGCAGCGCTCTGGAGCCGCCGTGCGAGTGGAACGGGACCGTGTGGAAGGACTTGGCTGGTATGAACGCCGAGACGCTGCCGGGCGGTTTCACCACGGCCTGGGACCGCCGGTACCTGTTGAGGCCCGAGGCGATCGAGAGCGTCTTTGTGCTGTACCGCATCACGGGCGAGCGCGAGTGGCTCGACGCGGCCTGGACCATGTTTGAGTCGATCCGGAAAGCCACCGAGACGGAGCACGCCTTTTCGGGCATTGGCGATGTCACTTCAACGGCCAAGAACAACAAGATTAACAGCATGGAGGTTAGTTGCTGCCGATTTTTGACATGACCCTAAACGACAGGAATCCAACTAACCCTTCACAGAGCTTTTGGCTGTCCGAAACGCTCAAGTATTTCTTCTTGATCTTTTCTGAGCCAGACGTCATCAGCCTAGACGACTTTGTGCTCAACACCGAAGCACATCCGTTCCGAATCCCTAAGCCGAGGTGAGGGGATTTGGGTGTGGTGGGATGTGTGTTTGAGGACGGCATGTTTAGAAGAGGCGACCTGGATGTGCCGCTGGCCCTAATTCAACGCGGCGACATTGGATACGAATAGATTAATCATAGAGGATACAATGCTGTGGCTTGAAACTGGGGGGCACAACACGTGCGACTACGTATGCTCGGGCTGACGTAAAAGATGAAAGCAAGGCATTACATCGATGGGGATCACAGCTTCGCCTGCTCACTGCCGACTTTATCCCTCGACGAGACCAGCTCGACCACCCTCCCCGCTATACCCCATGAGAGCTCATATCCCCTGCCTCCCAGGCCGTACGCGTGGACGACGTGCCTGACGCCGTCGCGGTCTCCCTTCCGCGGCAGCGTCTCGAGCTCGAGGCGCATGCCGCCCCTGCGGGTAGGGCGGCGGCCCACAATGTCGGCCATGGGCTCGAGGCGGCCGCTGCCGCCGGCCAGGACGGGCGGGTAGGTGGCGGCGAAGCGGGCGAGGAGCTGCTCGCGCACGGCGGCGGACGGCTCCGGGTCCCAGTCGTCGGGCTGCTTGGTGCCGCCGATGACGGTGCCGCCGTCGAAGTTGCGGGGCACGCAAAAGGTCCATGAGCCGTCGGCGTTTTGGCGGGTGACGGTTGCGTCGCATGGGTTTGAGACTAGGCATGTTTGGCCTTTTTTTTTTTTTTTTTTTTTTTTTTTTTTTTTTTTTTCTTTTTTTTTTTCCTTTTTTTTTTTTTTTTTTTTTCCCCTTTTTTTTTTTTTTTTTNGGCCGGATCGCCAAACCCAACACCAGAGCAGTTAACCACCACGTCCACCGCACCACTACCGCCGCCCAGCGCCCAGGCCTCTTCGGGCCCGCGCACCTCGCGGCGCACGAGACGCGCGCCGCGACGGGCCAGCCGGCGCAGCAGGAAGGCGAGGTAGACCATGGGGTTGACGCACCAGGTGCGGTAGCTGCAGCCCCAGCGCACGCCGGGCGGCAGCTCGGCGGCGTCGAGCACGCGGAACGCCTCGATGCCCAGCTCTGCGGCGCGGGCCTCGGTCAGAGTACCGCCTTCGGACCTGTCCGGGTCCTCGAGGTACTCGATGCCCGGCATGAAGGTGACGCCGGCCTCGGGGCGGTCGCGGCTGAGCGCGTCCATGTGGCGGTAGGTCTCGAGGGCGAAAGAGTGGTCGCGGGCTAGGATTTTGGCTGCCGCCGCGGCTGCTGAGGAGGATGGCACAGGCGGGACGACCCACCGGTTGTGGGCGCCGCCCCAGGGCGAGGTGTAGTTGATGGAGGCGCGGGCGTCGATGGTCTCGGACGGGGCCGGGAAGTCGCGCGCCACGATGGTCACGCGGTGCCCGGCGTCCTGGAGCCGGGTTGCGGCGCTGAGGCCGGTGACGCCGGCTCTGTGGATAAGTTAGAGGCAGTTCGTTTTCTTTCGCTTTTTAGGTGGGATACGACTTTGCGTGAGAGCTGACGTATAAGTGACTTGGGAAAAGGGGTAATACCCGATGACGACCACGTGTGCGCTCATTTCGAAGCGTCTGTTCTATTCCTGAGAAAATTGAGTCAAATGTTGAACGCAATTCTTGATTTAAATTCGATCTTCGGGCAGCCCAGGTACCCACGGTATTTATGAACGATGAACGAGCCCAGTTCCGATGACCGGCCTCTGAGAGCCGACCAGACCCAATATGTCCTCGGAGCCGAACCCTAGGCCAGAATGTGGGGTCAATCGCTGACCGAGTGCCTGGAAACGGCGTGCTTATAAGATGCCTAGCTGCCACTGTCAGGGCATAGGCGTACATGTAGAAAACGGCGGAGTTGTGAGCAAAGCACGGTGATTGCTCTTGTTTGTTGTAGAGGCAGTGTATCATGTCATCCATAATGCTGCGCCTATAAAGTGGTAGGTAATGTATAAACCACCACCAGCAGTCATGATCGACGACATCCATTGTTTCTTATTACATGTAACTGCGACACATTCCTCAGCCTAACAAGTTCTAGCCTGGCGAGGAAAAAAACCCAGGTCACCTCTCGGACCCCTTTCTAGGTTCTGCCGATGACGTACCACTCCCATCACCACCCCCGCCAACCCTCGGCCGCCCCGGCGCCGCATACCCGCCGATCCTCTCCCCCCTCGCCAGCTTCTCCTCCTCCCTGCGCACCTCCTCGCGGTCTCGCTCGGGCAAGCCCCACCACTCGCGGTGGAACCGCTCCTGCTCGAGCTTGCGGCGCGCCTTCCGCTCGCGCTCGCGCTGCCGCTCCAGCCGGCCCGCGAACCACTCCTCGCGCGCGGCGTCGTGCTCGGCCTCGGTCGCGTGCGCCTTCATGCAGCTGTTCATGAGCCGGTGCGTCTCGCGGCACGCGAACGGGACGGAAAAGGTGCGGCCCATTGCGCAGTCGGCGAATGCTTTTTCTCTGTCTGTCAGCCACCCGCCCCTCCTGCTATAACCGGTTTAGAGGAATGCGTGTAGGCCGTCCACCTTTTATTTCGGGCTGGCATAGCCTCCTCACCCGCGCGTAAAACACCTCGCGCACCTGCGCCTCCTGCGACGCCGATAGCGGGATCGGGTTGCGTGACGGCATGGGCAGCTTGGGCGCTGCCTCCCCGCTCCCGCTCGCGCCGGATGGTGGCGAGGCTGCCATTGTGGCCATTCGCCGGTGTGTTGCGTGTGGAAGGAGAAGAAGAAAGAGGCGCGGCGCAGGGGCGAGTCTGATGCGGCCCTTGGTGGCTGGTTGCGTCCGAAACTGTGTAGAGCGCTCGTCGTTCACGGGTCGTCGTCGTTCGGGCTCTTCGGAGCTGAAGGCGGCGGGGCGGCGGGTGCTCCTTTGGGTTGATGGGTCTCCTTGGAAGAGCAGGTTGTCGGAAGTGGCAGGTTTGTTCGTGGCGGTTCGATGTCGAGAGTGCGAGAGCCGTGGTCGGGTTCCTTGTCGAGGTGAGCAAACGACGGGGCAGTTCACTAAAAGTTCACACCACCCGCCCTGAGCCGATGAGCTTCGGTGCTGAGGGCAAAATGTGGAGACGACTCCAGCTAAGCTGTACCGCCTACCGATTTCAAGGGTTGGGGTTAGCTACCCCTGAATCCTGCTAATACCAATGGGCGACTTGAAGGCTGCCAATAAAACATCAATTTCTCAAGTGCATATGGAATCATGCTGATTTTTTTAATTCCAAAAATCCTCCCTCGAAAGTTGCCCAGGTGGCGTGTCCTCAACTTCACAACGCCACCCTACGCACTCGACGAACTCTTATCCAAGTGCTCGATCCTCAGGCTGACCGCTCTCCTGTGCGCCTCCAACTCCTCAACCCTGGCCAGCTCCATCACAGCACCTCCCACGTTGCGCAGACCCTCAGCCGTCAGGTTCGAGCTGGTAATGTGCTTGACGAAGGATCCCAGGTTCACACCCGAGTACTGCTTTGCGTACCCGTATGTGGCTGTGGCGAGGGAGGTGCAGCAAGTTAGCATGTGGGTAGGCACCTAGGTACCTTGACAGACACGGGACATGTCGGGGGAAGAAGAGAACTCACGCAGCGAGTGGTTGACGCCGGCGGAATAATCGCCCACGCTCTCGGGCGTCCACTGGCCGATGAACACGCTGCCCGCGTTCGTGACCTTGTCCACGACGGCCTCGGCGTCGCGTACCTGCAGGATCAGGTGCTCGGGCGCGTATTCGTTGCTGATGTCCATGGCCTCGTCGACGGTGCGCACCGAGATGGTGAGCGAGTGCCTGATGCTGCCGCGCACGATGTCGACGCGCGGCAGCGCCGTCGCCTGCCGGTGCACCTCGTCCTCGATGCGCCGCAGCCCGGCCTCGTCCAGCCCCACGGCGATCAGCACCACCTGGCTGTCGACGCCGTGCTCGGCCTGCGACAGCAGGTCCGACGCCACAAACGCCGGCTCCGCGCCCGCGTCGGCCACGACCAGGACCTCGGAGGGGCCCGCGGGCATGTCGATGCCCACGCCGGCGTTGGTGTCGTTGCTGACCAGCATCTTGGCCGCCGTCACGAACTGGTTCCCGGGACCCAGGATCTTGTCCACCTTGGCGACGCTCTCGGTGCCGTACGCCATGGCCGCCACGGCCTGCGCGCCGCCGGCCAGCACGATGCTCTCGGCGCCCACCTTGTGCGCCACGTACACGATCTCGGGCGTCACGGTGCCGTCGGCCCGCGGCGGCGACGCCAGCACGATGCGCCTGCACCCGGCCACCATGGCGGGCACGCCCAGCATCAGCGCCGTGCTGGGCAGCACGGCCGTGCCGCCCGGCACGTAGAGCCCCACGCGCTCGATGGGGCGCGAGAAGCGGCTGCACACGACGCCCGGCATCGTCTCGACCCGGAGCGGCTTCTCCTCCTTCTGCGCCGCGTGGAAGCGCCGGATATTCTCAAACGACACGTCGATGGCCCGCGCCGTCTCGGGCGCCAGCCGCATGAGCGACTCCGGGAACGGCGCGCGCAGCACCGGCGACGTCAGCGACGTGGCCTTTTCGAACTTGTGCGTGTACGCCAGCAGCGCCTTGTCGCCGTTGGTCCGCACGTCGTCGACGATGGGGCCGATGATCTTCATGATGGCGTCTGACGACTTTTGCGACGGCCGCTTGAGCGCCTCCTGGATCTCGGCCGCCGAGTTGGTGCTGGCGTCGTAGCGTCTCATGGCTATCCTCCCCGATTCCGCGGACGGGGCAGCAGCAGGAGTTTCGGCAGCGGCGGCCGGCGCTGCATCACCACCGGCGGCCTTGATGCCCTCCTTCTCGGCCCACTTGCCCTTGGCATCCCCAGTGCGGCGCTTGACCTTCAAGCTCTTCGCGTCGAGGTTCCTCTCAATATCGGCCAGGGACACGCCCGATGCCGCCGCCTTGGTCAGGGCAAAGTATATCAGGTCGGCAGCCTCGAAGGCGACATCCGATGGCGTCTTTGCATCACACAGCTCCTCGGCCTCCTCCATGATCTTGGCCCTCAGGAGCTTCTCGTCCGAGAACAGGCGGGCGGTGTAGGAGCCCTGGGGCGCCGACTCCTTGCGCTCCCGCAGCGTGCGCTCGAGCTTGGCGACGCCACCCAGCCCGCCGAAGCAGCCGGCCTGGTCCAGGTGGCAGAAGCGGCCCTTTTGGCGGACGACGAACTTGAGCGCGTCGCTGTCGCAGTCGAGCGAGAGCCGCACCAGCTCCTGCGTGTCGCCCGACGTGGCGCCCTTGTGCCAGAGCCCGCGCTTGCGGCTCTGGTAGACGCCCGTGCGCGTGCGCAGCGCCTCGCCCACGCTCTCCTCGCTGCTGTAGACGAGGCCCAGCGCCACGCCGCTCTCGTCCGTCACCACGGTCGGCACCAGCTGGTCGGGGCGGTCCGAGGCCCAGCTCGCGGCCACGAGCTTGGACACGGCCAGCTTCCCGGCAGCCGGCGCGTCCACGCCCTTGGACGACGCGACCAGGCTCGGTGACGGCAGCACGGGGATGGCGGGGATCTGGCGGGCCAGCTCGACGAACTCGGCCAGGTGCGCGCCGGGGGCCGGCTTGACGAAGATGGAAGAGATTTTCCTCGACTTCAGCTGCTCGACGACGGCGGAGCTGGCGCCGGCGGTCGTCTCAATGCCCGAGATCAGCAGGCCGCCCTCGGTGGCCGGCAGCCCCTGAGCAGAGGCGGCAACCGCCTGGGCAACCCTGGAGCCGTGCTCGCTCAGGGCGTCGAACTGCTCGGGCCGGACAAAGACTTTCCTGGCCCCGCCGTCGAGCAGCGACAGGATGTCGTCCTGGGACTCGAGCTGCGTCACGTCGATGTAGGGCTCGAAAGCGAGGCCGTCTTGGCTGACGAACGCCCGGATGTCGGCCAGGTTTTGAGACGTCGCCTCGAGGAAGACGGCGCCCAGGCACGCGAGCTGCTCGCGGGACAGGCCATCGTTCTCGCCCACGGGCCCCGTCCATGGGACGGCGACGCTGGCCAGGAAGGGCAGCGGTAGGGTTGTTTCCATCGCAAAGAAGGCTGCGGAGTGATTCACTTTGGGTTTCTTGGTTTCTTGACCAAGAGTGTGAAGAGGGAGAGCTACAAAGTTCTTGCCGAAGCTCTGGAGCTTGTCTTGTTCAAACAAGCTCGCATTCAATGGACATGAGCTCGCACTCCGCACATGGAACCCCCACCAGGCCGGTAAAAGAAAGTATACGGGGGATATATGGATAGGAAAGGTGACCAGTAGGATACTCCCGGGTAATGGGGGCTCCAGTCAGCGTTGTCTGACCGCAGAATGTTGTGCCGGTCATACAAAAAACCGAATCACACAAGATGCCGCTCCTGTATCGGTGCTGTCGTCACCAAATCATGGAGGGGCAATTTGATCGGAAATGCCCCACCATAGCCCACTTTCCGTTGATCAGGGATTTGCGGGATTGGCTATTGGTCCGTGCACACACCCCTGGGATAGGATATGCGGAGGGTATAAAAACATGAAGGATATAAAAATAGAAAAGGTGCCGACGACATGTTATACGGGCCTAGGGTTTAGACAAGAAGGGTCTTCAGCGGTTGTGACAAAGACATATTGTCATGCCCATTGGGATTAGTCTATGCCTTGGAGGTTCGTATCGGGCATCTGGCGTTAGTCCCCTTCCCGGAGCTGACTATTCCCTCGTAATCTCCCACATCTTTTGCACCCCAATAGTGCAGGCCGGGTGCCTGCCATTATGGCCGAGATGACCGGGCGACACGGCAGCGTCGTGCGTCAGGCCCCGCTCGCTCTCCTGCCCAGACTGCACGCTGCGTGCGGAGACGACCACGACGACGGTACCGCCGACGCCGCCGACGCCGTACTCGTCCTCGTGCTGGCCGCCGCCGAAAAATGTATCCAGGGTGATGTCGTCGACGGCGGGCCCTGCTGCTCCGTCGCGCGACCTATTGCTATACCGCTCCTTGCCGTGGCCGCCGCCACCGCCGCCGCCGTGCTGCGCCTCCTCCTCGCTCAGCTTGGAGGCCGAGTGCTTGACCCGGTACCGCGCGTAGAGTGGCCGCAGCATCGGGATGCTGACGCAGAGTATGGCCAGGTTGAGCTCGGTGCACGTCGCGAAGATGGGGATGGGCATGGTTGCGGTGAGGTTCTTTCTCGCGTCGACGGTGGAAGCGTAGTGGACGCGGACGATTCCGACAACGATGATGCTGTTGTGGTTTCAGGGGTCGCCGTCGTCAGTTTTCTTGTTCTGTGTGGCCATACGAGCCTACACGCGAGACAAGCAAGAAACTCACCCGATGAACATCATAAGGGACATCGTGAGACCAATCTTCTCCGGCGTTCTCATGTTCAGGGACCATATAGTGTCTGTTGATTCCGGACACGCCCGAGTTAGCCCTGGATCTCCCCTCGTGATGCTCCATTATGGCACGCCGCCAAAGGAAAGAAAAGCGTACTCATGGGCAGCATCATGATTATGATGTCAGTCATGATGTTGATAACGATCAAGGCCTGGGAAGCGTGGACGCCGTTGCCGCAGCTGTCCGGATTGGCCACCGTCAGGTCGAACTGCGCTCTGATGGGCGTGCAGATGAACAGGTTGGCCAAGAAAACGGCCCAGGACCAGACGAAGACGAGGCCAATGGTAATCCAGCAGTACAGCCGCATCCGATCCTTAAGGAGGCGCATGTAGAAGAAGAGCATGCTGAACTTTGCCAGGGCGAGGCTCAACACCGAGGTGGGGACCAAGACAAAGGCCATCTGGGTGGAGGAGGCGTCCGTCAGCTTTGCGCGGCACATGCTGAAAGGAAAGGGGAGATGCTCACCAGCAGGATGTGCGGGAGGTTTCCGAGCATTGCTACTTCGAGTGCATCGTGGCCGGCTCCCGCAACACAGACTGTTGGTGCGACGCGTCTTGGTCAGTCGCCGGGCGCAGTCGTAGGGAGAAGGATGGTGGATGTAAGAAAGCGCGCGGCACATACTGGCAATGTAGATTCCTGATGATGCCATAGAAAGGATCTGGAGCCAGCAAAGCACACAATTCACTGCTCGTTAGCCCACAACACGCTCCCCACACCGTCGTATATAAGAGAGAGGCAGACGGTACACACCAGTGACGCGAGGATGAGCCAATCGTCCTTGCCCAAGCCGGCGTCAAGGAAAGTGCGGCAAAGAAAGCGACCGGCGACGACGACGACGGCGGCGAACACTAGGATTGCATTCCCGACAGCATGGCCCGTCACCTCTGCCGTCAGGGGCAGCGGCGTGACGTGGTCCGTCACCGGGAGGCTCGCGACGAGTGAAGGATCCATATCTCGCCCGTTGCCGCGACTGCCGCTTATCTGGCGCGATATTTAGTAGGCGGGCGTCTAGACGTGCTTGCTTTCCTGGCGGTGACGGGCGCACGCGCCGTGCATATGCTCTCGCCGTTAAAGGCGACGGATGAGAAGCCAGCTAGGATATTCGTGAGGTGGCTAGGTAAGTAGATAGCCAAGGCGAGAACCTAGCCGATGTGCTTGTACAAAACACACGCCAAGCTTCCAGATCCAAACCACGCGCGCGGATAAGAACAGCAGCTAGGTCGGGGGAGGGCGCGGGGAGGGCGCGGGCGAACCCGTCTCCTCTATCCGACGAGCCAGCGCCTTTTGGTTCGTCGCCAACGCTGCTTCCCCGGCTCTTGCTTCTTGTTCGACCACCACCCTGGACGCGCGGCGGGTCGATCCTCATGAGCACGTGGCTGCGAACCCGTCGGGCAGGGCGCCAGCCATTGGAAGAGTGTGAAAAAAAAAAAAAAAGCATTGGGGCGCCAGGGACCAGGTGTGTTGGTGAAATTGAGGGGATCTTGAGCTGCAGTCTCCTTTCTTACCATCTCCTTCGCGAACTGACTCACGATGCCTGACTCGACGACGCCAGCCTAGTGGCAGGCCGGAACTTTCATGCCAGAACTGCGACTCCTCGCGATCCAACACGGATTCGGCATGGGGGCTCGTTGGCGTGCCCGACAGGGATGCTCATAGGTGGAAGCTCGTGGGCAGAGAAACACCGTGTTAAACTGACTCTACTAGTACAGCAGTTCGAAATTGCACAGTATCACCAGGCCTAAATCCCTCGTCGGAGCCGGGCTCGGGGCAGATCGGATCCTCCGCCACGGTGTATGGTTTACTGGTGCTGAGGACGGCGCCCGGCTCCAGCCCACCTCCTCACCCTCGTGGCCCATCCACTCCCCGCCCGCCACATGGCACCCCACACGGCCTCTCCCTAAGAAATACCCCGGCCGGCGAGTAGGATCGGCATTAAACTGCCGGGTTTGTGGTTCCCCCTGCGGGCGCCGGCCTGGCCTGGTTGGTGATGGCCCAGCACCTAGAGAGCACGACGAGCTGGTGCCACGCGCCGACGGCCGGCCCGCGGCGACTATCCGAGGACGGCGAGCCGGGCGCGGAGTCGGACTGAGCCCGAATCCGGCCGCCTGCCAGTGCACTATCCGCAATATCCACACCAGGGACTAGGTACACACCACCACGCCGGCGAGGACGAGGAGGGTGCCGTTGCGTAAGGTATTCACCCCCCTGCAGCAACAGAAGAGTCTCGGCCCTCGCCCCCGCTGGCGCCATGTACCGTCACATCGTGCGTTTGCGATTCTGCCTTCAACTTCAGTTTCAAGCGTATACATACATACGAATGCACCCCTCCGCCGCTCACAACTTCGCGCCAGATGACCAGCGCCGCCGAGTCGGCCGTGGTGCTGCCGGCCAACCCCCGTGCGATGTGCTCAAGATCAGCGGCCAGGACGCGTGGCTGTCGTCTGCATCATCCCCAGAAAGACGATCCACCATTCGACCGCCGCCGAGCCAGCGCGCAGGCCTGACCAGACCATGGGCGAGTCGGCTGTCAAGCTGCTGATGGACGAGGCGTTCGAACGAGTGTTCGACTAGGCATCCCGTCCAGCGACGGCGATCATCACCTGATTCTTTTTGCATGTATCGCGACCCACAGACTCCCAGCCAGTCCGGCAGATATGACCCTGCAGGGCCGGCTGGTGGTATCGCGTCCCGGCGGCTTGCCGCCGTTGCCGCAAAAAAAAAGCATAAAGTTGGAGTCGGGCAGGTAATTTGCTCTGCTGCGTCACTGGACCCGCTGTTCCTGACGCGCGGCGAAAGTATGGGAGGACAAGGTAACTCTAACTGCGTTAAGAGTGGACGAGGGTTCGACAGGCCTGCCTAGGTTAGGTAGGTACACCCTTCTGGGATCATAAACGGTAATTTTTATCCGACACCGCTCGGATGATGGTACATTAAAGTCCCATGATCCCTATAGGCCAGTGAAATATGTCTTATTCGTGGTGCTGATGGAGTGTTCGTCGGGAATCTGACATTTATAATCCCGGAAGGGTGTACTTTCCTGATATGAAATCTATGTCCTGCGGGGAAACCAGAGGGGCCCGAGAGGAGGGCGGAAGAATAATCGCCAGGGGCTGGAGCGTCGGATGCTACGCGCAGGTACGGATATACATCGTGTTTCAGGAAGGAAGACTCGCCGCTCCTCTGGAGGGAATCCGGCGCCAGCAACCCGCGGTCCCTGCAGGTGTTGCGGCACTAGTAGGCACCTGAACGGGAATAACACGGTCACCGATCAAACCCCCGCTTGGCTGCAATGCAAGCCGGGCGCACGTCGTGCAGGACAGACCAAGACGCCTCTCAGCCCTCCCGCACAGTCGACCCCGCTTCTTCTCCTTCTCCCTGCTCCTCTTCAACCTCCCCCGCCTCCCTCAGCCGCTTCCTTACCTCCATCAGCGCCTTGCCGAGCCTGTTCTCGCCCCAGTGCTTGCGCTGGCGCGGCGCCGTCTTTTCGTTGTACCCGATGCCCCAGACGCGGTCCCGAGACGCGGCCTCGACGAGGAGCCGGTCGCCCGTGGCCAGCAGCTTGCGGCCCAGGGACGCGTCCTGTCCGAACTTGGCCATGTTGCCCGCGACGACCACTGCGCTCTTCACCTCGTCCCAGTCCTCGTCGGCGAAGCCGGCCACGCCCCGGCCCAGCCGCTTCTGCTCCTTGGGGCTGTCGGTCGCCATGACGAGACGCTGCGTCTCGCGGTCGCCGAAGCGCGCGGCCTTGCAGTACATCATGAACTGCTCGGCGCAGTTGAAGGTCAGGCGGTCCGGGTCGGCAGCAGTAGAAGTGGCAGCACCAGATTCGGGGTCCGCGGCCGCATCTTGCAAGTCCCGGCCGATCACGGCCCTGATCTCATCCACGCTGACGGTGAACTTGGATCGATACCACTGGCAGAGCTCGCCATACCTCTGGTTGGGCATGTAAAAGTAGAGCGGCCTGGTTGGGGACTGTGATCGTTGTCCCGCCTGTGAGCCACCAGCGGAGGACCCGCCGCGTTTTTTCTTGTTTATTTTCATGGCCTTGACCTCGCGACGAGGAATCATGGTCTCGAGGTTATGATGAGCTGTGTGGGCAAAATGAGACGAGAGAGGTGGACTGTTGGATGGGACAGGGCACTGGCCACCTTCAGGGCTAATCGACGGATGGGGTCTGCGAAGAGATATATACCCAAAAGACAGAGAGAGTATGCGTGTATTTGAGCGGTGAGCACGGATGTTGCTCAAGACGTCGGGTCGACCAAGGATGTAATTCGCAGCGTGTCGGTTGTATATACGCCAACATTGATGCTTCATAATGAGTCACGCCGCCGTCTGTCACCGGCCAGCCTCGTTCGGAGATGGTCCGAATAGCGCCAAAATCGATAGGGTTTGGATGGTCCCTGAGCTTAAATGCTGGACCAGCCTGCCTGACACTGTGGCTTATGTAAGGGCTGAGCCTGTGAGGCGTAGCGGCGGCCTACACGAATGTCTCATATCGCGGGATAGGATAGGATATGGAAGGGTACTTGGCTTATTCGATCAAAATCAGACGACGGAAGCTCCATGCATGTTTGTTTGGTGGTGCAGCTCCAGCTCGGTGGCTCAAGGCTGTCGCCTCGGGGGATGTTCTGCAGCCACAGCCTTGAGGTGTGGTCCGTGCCCACGCACCCTGCTGGGATCTGCGCCGCCCCTTGACGTGAACCCGACCTCGAGCTTGAGTGAGATTCTGCTATCCTTGGCGAAAAAACGACACGCCGACCACGCATCCATACCAAGCGATCGACCCGACTCGTCGTACGAGCGCGCCTTGCGAAACGGGCGCTTCCCTTGACGGAACCACCAACCGCTCGACCTCAACGCTCGCCTCGCGCAGCCCCGACTCGATCCAATCCTGCTCGGGGGAGGCGACAACGCAGATAATAGTAATAGCATCAGCGGGCGCTATAGACACAGACAGTCCCAATGTCGACGTCAATAGCACCGCAGCCCAACGGGGTGCCTCCAGCCCCGGCGACGACCATCCAGCCCGCCGCCGCGCCGAGCACGCAGCCGCAGCCTCAGCAGCAGCCGCCATCGACACAACAACAACCACCCCCACAACCAGCACAAGCTGCCGCCGTCCAACCATCACAACAACAAGCACAACAACAAGCACAACTCAACGGCAGCAACAACCAACAAGCCCCGCGGCCCAGAGACGCGCGCACGCTCGAGCTCCTCCTGACGGCGCAGGGCGTGACGGCCTTTGAGCCGCGCGTGCCGCTGCTGCTGCTCGACTTTGCCTACCGCCACACGGCCGCCGTGCTCTCGGACGCGCTGCACCTGTCGGGCGACCCCTACACGACGCACGCCGGCGCCAAGCCCAGCGCCTCGCAGGGCGCCTCGGCCACGGCGCCCCCCGGCGGCGACGCCTCGGTCTCGGCCAGCGCCGTGCAGGTCGCCATCGCCAGCCGGCTGGCTTTTCAGTTCCGCGGTGGTGCCGGCGGCGTCGGCGTGTCTTCGTCCTCCGCCGCCGCTGGCGCTAACACCAGCACAAACACAAACACCGGGACGGCAGCGGGTGGAGGTGGAGGAGGCGGAGGCGCGAGCAAGGAGTTCCTGCTCGAGACGGCGCGCGAGCGCAACCGCGCCGCCCTGCCCCGCATCCTGCCGTCCGAGTGGGGCGTGCGGCTGCCCTCGGAGCGCTTTGTGCTCTCGGGCTCTGCCTGGGGCCTCACCGACACCTGGGGCCCTGGCGAGGCCGGCATTGATGATGACGATGACGACGACGACGGGGACGAGGATATGTCGGATGCCATGGAGGGTGTCGAAGGCGGTGTCGGGGCTGCGCAGGGGAGCGACGGCCCTGATGAGGAGGTTGGCGGCGAGCCGGTTGAGGGCGGGACTATTGATGATGTGTTTGGCGACGACGTGGATGAGGAGATGGCGGAGGAGTGAATGGTTAAAGGAGATATCGCGTCCAGGACCATATGCCGAGCCGGGTCTTGTGATGATGGCACGCCAACGGTGCCCTCATTATCTCAGCATGAAGTCTCAAAATATCCGGTAAAAGGGTTCAGGGATAGAGACGGCAAACTATCCGTGCCTCCGGGAGGGGATCTTCCGTCAAGTGCTTTTCTCAGTGACCAAGTCTAGTGGACACACGCAGCGTTGCAAATGCATCATACAACATTTATTAGTCGAAATCTATTGACAGATAACCCATGTAACCAACCGGAAACACCTTTGCTATGCAACGAAACTATGAAGAAAGCAAAATGCGCAAGCCATGCATGCGGGAGGGCACGAAACGAAACCGTCCCTCATGCCAAGCGCGTTGAAAGCGCCTCCATTATCTCTTCGTCCTCGGTTGAGCTCGTAAAAAGTCCCCGACGCGCATCCTGGGCCCAGGGAAGCGGCGACGGACGACATGAAGAAGGGGAAACAAAAGGATGTGTCATGAAAAACGGTAGCGACAGAGAGCGTGTGCAAGCCAATGCTGGCTTCTCTCTTTGACGTCTGCCCAAGGAGCCAACCGACGGGCCATTATGGCATGGCGTCCCTGGTCACCTTGAGGTTCTTGACACCCGTGATCACCTCTGCGTCCGCGTCGTCCTCTACAGCAGGGGATAGCGGTGACGCGGCCTCGTTGGTCGGGACGGCATCGTCTGCTCCGACGGTCGTGTTCCCCTCTTCGTCGCCGCCACCATCTTCCAGCTCGGCCCCCTCCTCCTCATCGTCGGCATCTTCGTCGTCGTAGTAGATGCTCTCCTCCATCTCGGCGTACTCGCCCGAGCCCCTCGAGATGTAGCTGTCGCCGAGCGCCTCGTCGACCTCTTCGTCCTCGTCCTCGGCGTACTGGCTCCCCTCGTCGGCGTCGTCGTCGTCGTCGCCTCCAACCTTGGCCTCCGAGTCGCTGGCCGAGAATTCGTCCAGGTCCAGAGGGGTGTCGCGCCAAAAGGTGAAGTCGGTAAACTCCTCGCCGCCGCCCGTCACGAGCGTGCTGACGGGCGGGAAGTAGTGCTCGACAATCTCCGACATGCTCAGGTAGCTGAGCTTGAGCTTGTTGAGGCTCAGCAGGTCGAGCGACACCTCGGCGTTGGAGTTGATGGTGAAGATGCGCGTCCGCGGCACGTCGACGGTGCGGTACGAGATCTGGTCCGTCAGCCGGTTGCCGAACCCGGCGTAGAAGGCGTGGTGGTCCGCGCCGTAGAGGCTGCGGATGTCGCGCAGCGTGGCCATCTTGAAGATGTGCGGCTTGCGCAGGTACACCTCGCGGCGGAGCGCCGCCAGCGTGCGGTCGGGCGACAGGATCGTGGGCCCGCGCGGGAGCTTGAGGCCGTCCTGCACGATGCCGTGGAGGTACGCCCGCGTCGTGTCGGCCTGGCCGACCGACCGGCTGGTCAGGTACATGATGTTGTAGCCGTTGTTGGCGATGTCGTTGTAGAGCTTGGCGACGCCCGCGTGCGTCCAGTCGCGGCCGATCATGTTGAGCACGTGGCCCAGCGCGTCCGACTTGGTGATGGTGCCGTCGATGTCCGAGATGACGACGGGCGTTTCGTGCTTCCACAGGTACATGTTGGCCGAGCACGTTGCGCGGTTGACCGTGAAGCTCAGCAGGTTCTCGCCCGGCTTGAGGTTCATGGCCTTGAGCTGGTCGCTGGTCAGGCGGAGCGTCTTGGCGTAGTTCCGGTTGGGATCGCCGACGCTGGTGGAGCCCGGCGACGACGGCGGCGTCTGCAGCGGCAGCTGGCCGACGTCGGACTCGGTTCTCCTATGCATCGGGATCTGGGACGCCGTGCCCGAGCTGTCGTCGCTCTGGTAGCCCGGGTCGGACACGGCGTCGAGAGAGATGTTGGGGTGGGCGTGGCGGTACGTCGCCTCCATGGTCTTCTTCATGGCGGCATCCTTGGCCTCCTCGCTGCTGTAGATCCACAGATTGCCCTGCTCGTCCATGCCGATCAGGGCGCCGACGTCATAGTTGCCGGCCAGCTCTTGAGAGAGGACCTTGCGCGCGAGGATCTCGGCGCGGAAGGCGTCGTCCTCGTTGGCGCCGCTCATCTCGAGCATCAGATCGCCCGTCTCGGTAACCTTGGTGCGGATGTTCACGGCGGACAGCTCCCGCGACAGCGCAAGAGCCCTCTCGAGAGCCTCCCTGGGCCCGAGCGGCGGTGGGCTCTGGGACCGGTCCGAGAGTTCTGCTGGGCTTGCGGGCTCGAGGGATATGTCGTCGACGTCCAGGTTGGACGACTGCCTGCGCGTGCGCCGACCTAGGACCGTATCGCTATGGTGTCTTTGGTCGTAGTTGGACCAGTCTCCCGACTGCGGCCGCTTAGTCGACAGTTGAGGGGATGTCGAGAGCGGCGTCAGCATGCCTAGAACGCGCAGTGTCAGTCGACTGCCCGAGTCTCTCATCCGAACGGGTCCCCGTATGGTTGCCCGCCCCTGAACTGTGATATATGGGCCCGTCAGGAGTGCCTACCGTTTTCGCGTGCTGTCGCGCCGGGCGGAAGAACGTTGGGCGATGGTCTAACCAGACTCCCCGCGCGAGGCTTGGCCGTGGCATCGGCGTCCAGCTCGAAGGCTTCCGGGTCTTGCAGGGCGTTCTGCTGGGGGTTGATGGAGGGACTCGAGGCGGGCGAGGCGATGGGGGAGGTCTGCATGCTCTTGGGGATGTTGTCGGTGGTCTCGAAGACGAAGAAGGCCTCGCCGCCCTCGCCGAGCTTCATCGAGTAGTCCTGCTTGACGCCATTGACCTTGAACTCGACCTTCTTCTCGTAGGGCCGCAGCAGCGAGAACTTGCCGAAGCGGACGTGGAAAGGCGAGCACAGCAGGGTGCCGTCCTCCTGCTCGACGACGATGACATCGATGGCGCCGCTGAGGGTCGCGGGGTTGATCGAGTTCCAGGCCGTCGACACGGAGTCGCTCAAATTCCTGACGTACTGCATTTTTTTTCTTTTTCTTTTTCTTTTTCGTCGCTGCCGGCCGTCGGCTGCCGCTGGGCGCTTCGCTTCTCCCGGTGCTGCCAGCCCCCTCGGTCGGGGCGGGTCGGCGTTTTTTCTTTTTAGAGTGCCGCCGCTCTGCAAAGGTTGCGACTGGAAATGGAACCAGGACCGGACCCGGAAGGAGTCGTCGTCAGGACGCGGGATGTTTTGGGCTGGAACAGAGTCGGGACGTGAGCGCTGCAGGCAGCAAGTATAAAGCAAAAGTAGGGCAAAACAAAACAATGCCGGGCAGGGGCATGCCAGGTAATATGGACGGGGATGGTGGGCTCAATGTAGTTGAGACGGACGAGAGGGCGGCGGCGGGCTAAGCCGTGCCCTGTCGGTGGCCTTCGCACCTTGAGACCCGGTGGAGACACGAGGTGCGGGAGCTGACGCCTGTACCTTGTCCCTTTTTGGCCCTAGCCTGTTCACATGCACGCCTTGTTCAATGCTCGTGTGAACGGCCGCTCGATGCGCCGCCAATGGGCCGATGGATCTTGGTTTTTTTTTTTTGGGTTCTTTTTATTGTTTATGCTGGGCTCTGCTTGCCTGCCATGCGCTCCACAAAGCCGCACGTAGCCTTCTTTCTCTGGCCGCCTCGCTGGCTCTCCATAGGCAATGGCCTCGCCTCCGCGCCTGATCTGCAGGCTGCCGGCCGTTGGGCACGCCTTTACTATCGACCAGATCTCCGTGTCTTTCGGCCTCATCAACGGAAATGCGATGGGGCTCCAAGAATGCTGGGCCGGGCTCAACAAACATGGATGCCATCTGCGCCTCTCCCTCCTCGCAGCACTAGCGGCCCAATCGCCACCCCTGCCTGGCGCCGCAGCGCTCCAATTGTGCGATCGCACCCCACACAGCCGCTTCTTTCCGTCTCGAGTGCCTGCTTTAGAACCCCCCATCAAACACTCGGCTGACGGCCTATTGTCCTTTCGGATTCAGCCCTGGGCTGCATTGCAGCTGAATTGGCATGCTGCTCTCCCGCGTACAGATTGCTGCCCAGGAAAGCCGCGGCAGGGTCGGTGGCTGTTCCGCTTCGTGCCCAAACCCTTTTCGGCATCCACGAGGGCAGCAGACAGGGGCAACCGGAAGACGGACGCCCCTGCGCGTAATGGACCAGCTGCCAGAGCCCACGGCCCTGACCGATGCACCCCAGTTGCAGTGTCACGACCCATCAATATCTGGGCCCTCGTGATCCGTCCACGAAGGGGCCTCGGCGCTTGTCCCTCTGCTGTCTTGTCCCGACAAAAACTGATGTCATGCACCGACTGACCTGGGTATCAAACACCCCACTTCCAATCTCGCGCCCTTTTTTTCGGCTCCCCGTCGTCTCCATTTTTGAGAGAAACGAATTGCGAATCCAGGCTCTAAAAGTCGCTCAATGACGGCGTCGGCCGAAATGTGGGAAAAACACCAGCGGTTGGACTAATGTCGCCCCCTAGCGCCCTTATCATGCTGCGTCCACGCCGCCTCGGCTCGGCCGCGCCTCTCTTCCGACCCGAGCGACAAGGGCTTCCATCATTGGTCTGGGAGCCGGCCCGGGACACGGACGGCGACTACTGCATTAGAGGGAGGTGGCACGCAATCCGGCTCGAGGATGCCTGAAATTGGCCGCCGAGGGTCTGCCCTGTGTCCGAGTAACCAGCACAGAGTTGTAGCGCAGCCGTTGTAGGTACCAGCGGGGCCGCGATCAAGAAAACAGTGCTTGCCTGCAAGCAGCCCCTCTTTCTTGTCCTCTTTCTTGTCCTCGTGCCGTGAGGGCTTCCATGTATTGGAAATAGAACCGCATTTTTATGTTAAGGCTAATTTTATCGCCACGTTGTCACAAGTCAAAAACGGTAGTAGGAATGGGGTCGGGAGTTTACTGTGCGTACCTAGGATTTGCTTCTAAGCTAGGCCGCTGGCTGAACTGCCGGGCGGTGAAGAAGACTGTGATTCACACACCCCACCATTGGCAAAGTTGCGTCAAAGCAGGACCGAAGTTTTGTGGTGCAGGTTTGAGACGACGGCTGGACCAGGACTCAATTGCATCTGCCAGCAATAAAACAAGCAGTAAACTAAGACAGAAAACATGTCGACCGTTCTGCATCTGCGTTCCGAGACCAAGCCGCTGGAGCACCGGTCTGCTCTGACGCCGACCGTAAGGCCAAGCCTCGTTGTCACTCCTCAGCCATCATCGTCACTTTCACGCCCGCTCTCATCCTGATTCCTGTGCCTCTGCCCTTGTAGCACAGCCCTAGGCGGAAGCACTCCGAAATTTCCCATGCACCCTCCCTGGCGATTGCCTGCTGAAAACGAGCCTACACCTCCATAGACGACCAGGGCCCTCATCGAGGCCGGCTACACGGTCAACGTCGAGCGCAGCCCCGTCCGCATCTTTGAGGATGCCGAGTTCGAGGCTGTCGGTGCCACCCTGGTTCCCGAGGGAAGCTGGGAGCAGGTCCCCAAAGACCACATCATCATCGGCCTGAAGGAGCTGGAGGAGAAGGAGTGTGAGTCTCGAGCGCCTCCCTGTGGGCTACGACGCCCAGCAGCCGGTCACGTCACTTTTGCGCTAACCAGCCTGACCCCAGTCCCGCTCAAGCATACTCACGTCCAGTTCGCACACTGCTACAAGAACCAGGGCGGCTGGGACAAGGTCCTGCGGAGGTACCACGACGGCGACGGCATGCTGCTCGACATCGAGTTCCTGGAGAAGGACGGCCGCCGCGTGGCCGCCTTTGGCTTCTGGGCCGGTTTTGCGGGCGCCGCTCTGGCCCTCCAGAACTGGGCCTGGCAGCTGGCTCACCCGGATGGCACGCCTCTCCCGGGCGTCGAGAGCCACCCCAACGAGGCGTCGCTAGTTGCAGAGGTCAAGAAGTCCCTCGCCGAGGGCACCTCCAAGGCTGGCCGCGCGCCTCGCGTCATCGTGATCGGCGCCCTGGGCCGCTGCGGCCGCGGCGCCGTCGACCTGTGCCTCAAGGCCGGCTTGCCTGACGAGAACATCCTCAAGTGGGACCTGGCCGAGACGGCGCCCGGCGGGCCGTTCAAGGAGGTGGTGGAGAGCGACATCTTTGTCAACTGCATCTACCTCAACAAGCAGATCCCGCCGTTTGTCACGCTCGAGACGCTCAACTCGCCCGACCGCAAACTGAGCGTCATCAACGACTGCTCCGCCGACACGACAAACCCTTTCAACCCCGTCCCTGTCTACACCGTCGCCACCACTTTCGACAAGCCCACCGTGCCCGTCGAGGGCCTCAAGTCCGGTCCGCCTCTCAGCGTCATCAGCATCGACCACCTCCCCAGCCTGCTGCCCAGGGAGGCGTCAGAGTCCTTCAGCAACGACCTGCTGCCGTACCTCCTCACACTCAAGGACCGCAAGAACGACCCGGTGTGGGCCGGAGCCGAGAAGCTATTTCACGAGAAGGTCAAGACCCTTCCTTGAGAGGGCCCGATTTTGCACCGGAACATCTTCCTTTTCGCCTAGACTCTGCGTCTGGTCTCTCTCGATTGACAAGCAAAGCTGTGCCCGGCGCCGGATCTGGAATGGTTGAGATACCCATGCGATCAATACGCGATGGGCGTCGACGAAACAAAACAAAATATGAAAGATCATTTAGAACAACAGAGAGACCCTTTGTGATGATGGGATCTGAGCAAAATCACTTGGGATGGGAGGTATGGCCTTTCGTAAGCCTAGAGATGCATGATATAGGGGCGGGCAGCACAGCGACCGGCCTTGTCGTCGACCCACCCACTCTGGGGCCCCAGCTTTCCCCCAACATAGGCCCGACTGTGCGGGACGATTTGCGGGGAAGAAATATCTGGGGAGCCACGCTGACGATGCTTGTCCTACTCAGTTCTGTGGTTCCCTGCATCCTCTCTGCTTGCCTACCCCATCTTTTCGTTACATCCCCCGCTCGTTCCCCCAGATTGAACCCTGGCCATCGGGCTGCTGGGCCGAGGAAAGGACGCTCGCTAGTACTATGGTGCTTGCCGACGCCGTGGAGACCACAGACGCTGATAACCCGATGTTGTGCCGACCCCCGCTCTGGACGGACGAGTACAAAATGGCTTACTCGTCTTTGCACCTCCCAGGCGACGAAGCTCTGCTGGATGGGACTCTTGCTCGTGCCGAGTTGAGTCCCTGCTGAAGCGTCCAACACGTAGGTGCCCAGACACGATCATGGCCCGGCCCAGTCTGTTGGCGGTCCTCTCGGCCGTCGTCGCCTCGGCCACGGCCGCCGCCGTCAGCCCGTCCGGCGGTCGCTGTGCTACCCCTACGGCACACCTCAAGAACGGCACCTACTACGGCGTCTACAACCCGTCTTACAACCAGGACATGTTCCTGGGAATGCCTTACGCCGAGCCGCCGGCGGGCGACCTGCGCTTCCGGCCGCCGCAGCCGCTCAGCACCAGGAGCTGGGAGGGGCGGCGCAACGCGACCGAGTACTCGCCCATGTGCTTCGGATACGGCAGCGACACGTGGGTCCTGGGCAACCACGTCTCGGAAGACTGCCTCACCATCAACGTGGTGCGCCCGCACGGCGTGAAACCCGACGCGAAGCTGCCCGTCGCCGTCTGGATCCACGGCGGCAGCCTCGCGAACGGCGGGAGCTCGGACCCACGATACAACCTGTCCTTCATCGTCGAGCAGTCGGTCCGGATGGGCACGCCCTTCATCGCCGCCAGCATCAACTACCGCCTGCACGCCTGGGGGTTCCTGTGGAGCGACGAGATGAAAAAAGCGGGCGCGGGCAACCTCGGGTTCCGGGACCAGCGGCTCGCGCTGCAGTGGGTGAAGGAGAACATCGGCGCCTTCCGGGGCGACCCGGACAGGGTGACGCTGTGGGGCGAGAGCGCGGGCGGGCGCAGCGTGGCGACGCAGATGCTGGCGTACGGCGGACGCGACGACAAGCTGTACCGCGGAGCCATCATGCAGAGCGGGACCGGGTTCGACATCGACTTCGGCGAGGTGCCGCGGGCAGGGGACGCCTGGCAGGACTACTATGACGCCCTGGCCGCAAAGGCCGGCTGCGGCGGCGGTGTGGCCGACTCGCTGGCCTGCCTGCGCGCGGTGCCGGCGTGGACGCTGAGCGACGCCATCAACGCGACGGCGAGCCCGCCCTTCCGGGGCGTGGTGGACGGCGACTTTTTGCAGGCGCCGCGGCACAAGCTGCTCGGCGCCGGCAGCTTCACGCGCGTGCCGGTGGTGATCGGGGCCAACTTCGACGAGGGCACCGCGTTCGGCGAGTACGGCGTCGACACCGAGGCGCAGTGGCGCGCGTACCTGCGCGACGCCGGCGGCGCCAGTAACGCCACGGCCGACGCGCTCTCGGCGCTGTACCCGGACGTGCCGCGCGTCGGCATCCCGGCCACGCTGCACGGGCGGCCTCCTCGCGCGCCCGCAGGCAGTGCCGGGAGAAACTACGGCGCCATGTGGAAGCGCGCGTCGGCGTTTGGCGGCGACCGGTCGCAGCACGGGCCGCGGCGGGTGTGGGCGCGCACGTGGGCGCGGGCCGGGCTGCCCGTCTGGAGCTACCACTTCAACGTGCTCGTCAACGGCGTCTCGCCCGTGCTCGGCGCCACGCACTTCCAGGAGGTGGCCTTTGTGTTCAACAACACGCGGGGGCTGGGCTACGAGACGGCCGTGGCCGTGAATCCGTTCGCGGGGAAGCCGCCGACGTTTGGGAAGCTAGCCGACGTCATGTCGCGCATGTGGGTGGGCTTCATCGCCTCGGGTGACCCCAACGCCCACGGAGGCGTCACCGACGTGCGCTGGCCGCGGTACGGCGGCGAGGGCGGCTCGGACGATGGGCCGCGAAACATGGTTTTTGATGTCAACGTCACGGCGCTCGCGTACGCTGAGCCTGATACGTACCGAAAGGAGCAGATTGAGTATCTGATCTGGAAGCTGTGGTCGTGATGCCTGGTGTTGGGGTGATGACGAAGCGGGATATACATGAGTGCGTAAAGACATCAATACCTTGGGCTTAACTGGTGCGATAATAGTGTGCTGTAACGCTGCCGTCTGACGCCTGCGGCTCGCCCTGTCCCGCCCGGCTCCTGCCCGTCATTTTGTGTTTGGGGTCAAGGCTTGCTTGCCGCCCCCGTTTTTGCAAAGTTTGGAAGCAAAATTTGAAGTCGTCATCGAAAGAGCACGGAGGGTCTGGCAGGCGAGGCTCCACAATCTTAGTCCGAACGGAGCTCGCTTGGATGTGGACGGCCCCCATTTTGTGCAGCAGTTGGATGGGTGGGCTCGTCTTGCTTTCCTCAATTGCCCGCCGGCCTGCCCCCTGCTCCGGCAAGCACGACTCGTGGCGTGGCCCTGGGCTGACTGGCATGGGGGTCCCCTTGGCGCACCTGCTTGGTCGTTCATTCAGGCCGTTGAATTTTCTTTGCAAACTCTGATTTTGTTTTATTTTGTTTCCTCCAGTTGCGGACCTACAGTTCTTTTTTTTTTTTTTTTCTTTTTTTTCTTCTTTTCTTTCTGGATGATCGATCGCCCTACCGCACTGGCTCCGTCCGACAGTGCAAGGGTACGGTATCCCTTTTTACTTTTTCAAATTTTGCTTTTTTCTCTCTTTCGTGTGCTGCACCGATCCAACAGCCAGCACAAGCACAAGCAATTGTTCGGTCTTGTGTTGTCAGCCACAGCCGCTAAGTTGAGCCGCGTTTGCCCAGCTCCAGCCCGAACAGCTGTCTGTCAGGTTTCCCCTCTGCGGCTGCTACGGACCACCACAGCCTCCAGCCAAGCAAGCCACGAGCCCGCCACTCCACCAGCCAACCACATCATCCGCGCTTTTGGTTGACGCATCGACTCGATCGCCCTGTCTGTCGCCTTGGTTCCAGCCCACCAAAAAGCAACAAAAAGGCAACACCGACAACCGGTCGAGCCCCGCCCTCCGCCAACCAGCATCCAAACTTCGCATCCGACTCGAGCACCCAGCAGCAGCCCTCTCCCAATCTCCGCACCGCCGTGTCCGCCGTTTCGATGAGATAGGACCGAAATATGTTATGGCTTTCCTGGACGACCGCTGGCCCGTCTCTGCTTCTCTTGTGCGCCATCGTCGCCTGGTGGTTTACTGAGTATGTCTTGCCTGCCGCCAAGCGCTGTTGCTTTTCATGCACCTGCGTAGTCACTTTCTTTCGCCCCCTCTCCCTCGACCTTGGGGCGATTACTGACCGCAAACCACTGCCACCTACCATAGGCCCAAGACAGCCCAGCTCAATTTCATCGTCCTGGTCGGCTGCTTCTTCTTTTTCTGGGCCGTCGACCCGCAACTGGCCCGCGACGTCCCGGTCAACGTGTTCCACTACTGCGCCAGCACCCTCCGGCTCCTCAAGGTCGATAGCTTCCTCGCCGGCTTCGTCGCGTCCAATGCCAGGATGCTGTTCACTGGCGCCGCCGTTGTCTGGTGCGTGATAACTCGGCTCTTTAACGACTGGGGGGAGCTCGACCTGGCTAACCTGCGGGCTTTTGTTTTTTGCTTGCGCTCCCCATAGGCTCCTCCGCCGGGCGTCTCAGACCCTCTGGAAACCGGTGCCCGAGCTCATTGGCATCCTGGGCCTCGAGGTCCCCGACAGCCCCGACGTCTCCCTCACGGGAATCGCTGCGGACAAGGCTACACTGACGTGGACGAGAGCCCAGCCCAGCCGCCCGGTGCAAAAATTCCTTATCCAGGTCAATGGAGTCAATGGTGAGTCGGGCCGACCTGTTGCTGGCGAACTTTGCGGGGCTTTTTGCTCTGAAACACCCCGAGACAAGGCCCGAGAGCAGGCTCCTGACCATGGCGGTGGGCGTTTTCGGACATGTAGTGGGCGAGATTGCGAGCAACCAGGACAACTTTATCATAGTGTCGGGCCTCAAGCCGGACCATTTCTACAACGTGCGCGTCATCGCCGTCGGCGCCAACAATTTCCAGGCCGGCAGCCGTGTCATTCGCCTTCGCACATTTGCCAGAGACGGACGCCCCCAGCTCGGAAACGCTCGCCTGCCCTCCAACTTTACCCCGGACGAGCAGGGTCTGTCCTCGCAGACCGAGGTGGTGGATGAGAATGGTGCCCCGCGAAGCCCCGTGCCGGCTGTAGAGGCGGCCGCCATGTCGGAAGCCGCGCCTCAGGCCGGCACACGTGAGGCCAATCCCTCTTCGGCGCCCGGGCTGCGGAGGAATACGGTCGGTAGGCGTCACTCGCCGTCCGTTGCCGCCATGGACCAGCCGCCGCCGCCGCCGCCCCCAGAGGTCGAGCCGGCCGAGCCCACGGATGCGCAGATGGACCTGCTCGGCGAGAGGTACAAGGCGCTGCTGCGAGAGACGGAGGAGCTGGCCGAGATGATGGCAAGGGAAGAGGAGGACCACAGGCAGACGCTGAGCGAGATGGAGGCGGAGAAGCAGGAGAAGAAAAAGGAGCAGAAGAAAAAGGAGGAGCACACGGAGAAGCTGAGGCGGGAGCAGGGCACTACGGAGCGCCTCATGCGCAACGCGCTGCAGCGCAAGTCTCAGAAGGAGAAGCTGCTCAAGGAGAAGCAGACGGAGCGCGCCAAGCTTGCGGAGCGCGTGGCGAACTTCGAAAAAGGCATCGAGGAGATGCGCAGGGACCAGGCGAGCTTCGCCAAGGAGAAGGAGAAGCTGCAGGCGGAAAAGAAGTCGCAGGAGAACAGCTTCCGGAGCGAGGTCAGGGCGCTGTCGACGGAGTGCAGCAACATGGAGGCGGAGCTCAAGGAGAGGCGCGCGCAGGTCAAGGAGCTGGAAGATGCCAGGAAGAAGCTCCCCGGCGGCGAGGACGATGCAGAGTGGCGGGAGCAGGACGCCGAAGCGCGTAGGGAGTGGAGCAGGCGGGAAAGGGAGCTGCATGCCACCCTCGACTACGAGAACAAGCGGACCCGCCAGCTCGACGAGTCGACGCTGGGCATCTCGACGCAGCTGCAGCAGATGCAGCAGTTGCAGCAGCGCGACTTCTTTGCCCAGCCCAACTCGTCGGCGGTCGAGTTCGGGGACGGCTTGAGCAGCCAGATGAAGCGGATGAGCAGGACCGGCAACTCCATGCCGGGCGTCGCCGTCGGCGGTCCGTCGCCGGCCATGAACGCCGCCTACCCCGTGTCGGAAGTCACGGGGGCTGCGGTGCCGGGCTTCTCGGCCGGCCGGCTGTCGGGCCCGTCCGGGCTTGCGCCCATCCCGTTCATGACCCTGCCCGCCGACGCGAGCGCAGAGCCGGGCATGTCTCGTGAGGATGCGATTAGGGCGCTGACGGGAGACGCGCCTCTCAGCCCGACGGCCAAGGCGCTCCTGCCCTCGCACATCTTCCTGGACATGGACGAGGACGACCCGAGCCCCGACCAGAGCCCGTTCGTGCCGCCTCGACGGCTCGGATCGCCGGCCAACGATCCGCAGTCGCCGGGCTCCACCTCCAACAAGTCGATGAGCATGCTGTCCAGCCCCCGCGGCTCGACCCACAACCTGCCCTTCCCCCAGTATGGGGAGCCTGGCGATAGGAGGTCGCTGGTTAGCGTGAGGGACCTTGGGCCGCCGCCGCTGTCGTCGCCGCCCCTCCAGATAGCCCAGCCCGAAGGAAAAGGCTCCTCGCTGGCCAGCCTGCTGAAGTTCCAGCGATCTAGGGGCTCGAAGCCGCCCGAGATGGAAGGGCCGGCGCTTGGTAGCCTCAAGCCGGGCCAGAGCCAATCTTTCCCACGCCAGTCGGACGAGCCCGAGAGCCTGGCCAATAGGAGAAAGCTGAGCCTCTCGTCGTGGAACGGCATGTTCAACCGCAACTCGACGGGGCCCGAGGTGCAGCCGGACCCGCGCATCCCGCCCGCCGCCTCGGCGACCAGCCGCTTTTCGGCCCGCAGCATCTTCCCCTTTGGCGGCTCGCGAGCCACGACCGGCGTCTTCCAGGAGAGGGACCCGAGCAGCCCACGCCCGGCTTCCATAGCCTCGTCGGACCTGCCGCGGCCCTCGGCCGAGGGGACCTCGGGCATCTGGGGTCCTCTTCCGGCTGACATGCACGTCATCGCCGGCAAGACGTGGCCGTGGTCGCCGCCCGAACACGGCTGGTCTCGCAACCCCTCGCGCCGCCCTTCGATCCACGGCTCGCCGTCGGTGCTGAAGACCACCCTGGCTTCTGCCGACGACGAGATCCTGGACGACGAGGCGCTGATGAGGCACGGCGCGCTGCCAAGCCAGGTCGGGGTGATCGGCAGCAGACCACCGGGCGCCAACAAGTCGCTCAAGACGCTCAACCCTGCGGCGCCCACCTTCATGACGAACCTCTTGTTCAAGTCGTCCAAGGATAAGTCCAAGGAAGGCAAGGGCAAGGACAAGGACAAAGGCAAGACCAACGAGAGCTTTACGCCCCAGGCTGGAGAGACGTCGCCGGCGGACTCGCGCATGTCGCGCGACGGCATTTCGGTGCACACGGAGACGTCCGTGTCCGAGTCGCGCGAGTCCCTGACGCTGGACACGAGCCTCTCCAACGCGCTGCTGGACGGCCCCCTCGGCTCGGCCACGCCCGGCAGCTCCAAGGACGGCGGCCACCCGGACAACGTGGTTAAGAAGCTGTTCCGCAAGAGCAGCTCGAGCAAATTCAGCTTCACCTCGCGCCTGGGCAAGAAGGGTCCCGGCAGCGTGTCGGCAAACTCGGACACCCACGGCCGCTCCAGCATGGGCGACCTCGACGACGCCGGCCTGCCCGTCACGGCGGGCCTGAGCCCGGACAGCTTCGGCCACGGCCACAACGGCCACGCCCTTGGCGGTGGCGGTGACTCGTCTCCTTCGGCCGCCGCCATGTTTGGGCGCGGCGTCGACAGCGTCACCAGCAGCCCGTCGCTGGGGCCGTCAAAGTTTGGCGGCAACAGCAACAGCAACAGTAACGGCAACGGCAAGGACAAGGACAACAACAGCAGCAGCAGCAGCGCCAAGGACCGGCCCGAGAGCCGCACGAGTAGCTCTCACCGCTGGTTCTCGATGAAGAAGAAGGGCAAGGAAAAGGAGTCCCTCGAGCTCGACAGGGCGAGCGTTGCCGACTCGGACGGGCCACCTTCCGTGTCGATGCCCGTGACCGAGAGGACGTCGAGGGATTTCTGAGCTCAGTTGGGCGGGGTGTGCTGTTACTGTTTATTCTTTGTCGTGCCGTTTGTTCGTGCCGTCTAGTCCTTGTTGTCGGTCTATCTGTCTCTGTCCTTGATTCTGCATCATCTGTCATGTTTTCCCTGGCCATCCTGAGCTAGCTAGTAGCCTTTTACCCTCCTGCCCATCTGCCCATCAGCTCATCTGCCCAGCCGGACATCCTCTTGCTTTTTTTTTTGGAAGTCCGCAGGCAGAGGGAAGAAAGAGGGTAGCGAATAGAAATTTCCAAAAGCGTTTCAATAACAGACGCACGAGCGTCCATCCATCCTATCTTGTCTGCCCTGATACCACCACAAGAAACTCAGGTTCCGACTCGAATTGTAGGTAATGCTGTTCTGAAGGATAGACGTATAACGTACAGAAAACATCAGCGTCCGTTTTTACGCCATCCTAGTCCTCTCCGGTCCGTCACGCCCTCCACGCGTCCAACTCAAGATTCCACCCACCACCATGTTACCACTAAAGCTACTGCCTTGATTTCTAATATCCAGATGTCCGTGCCAGGCCGCCGCCGACTTGGATTACATACAAGCAACACCCACCACTTTACCGAGAATCCCCCGTGCCCTGTGCCCCAGTCACTTTTGATTTATGTCACTCCCCCTTGTTCTTTTCTCTCGTTCTTTTCCTTTTCCTTCTTCCTCAACCTAGTTCCCCGATTTGACGCCCCATGAGGGATCGAGTCTGAGGCAACTAAAAGAGAGAATGGTGAAGCTCGAGATGGAACCCAAGCCCAAGCCCAAGTCCAAACCCCACCCAGGAATTAGGTAGCTAGGTGCAAGTAACGAAAGAAAGAAAGAAACCCCGAGGCCTTCGATGCGTACATACCCTTCTCTATCATAATCCCAGGATGCTTCATATGCTGGACTAAAACCGAAGGACGTGATGCAGTTCCATAAGAAGGAAGGAAAGAAGACATGATGGAAAATAGGGCTGATAAAAAAAAAGGGGGAATGTGAAAAAAAGAAAAGTCGAGACCACCCGTTTTTTTCCTTGTCTTGGAAGAACGGGGAAAACGCACCCGAGACCCCAAAGAAAGCGAGGGTATCAAAAATAATAAAGTAGGGACAGAATTGAGTGAGAAAAAAAAGAGACAAGAAAAAATCTCCCGCTGGAATGCTGTAGAAATAGTCTTAAACATGGTCCTAGGGATGGGTCATGCTAAGAGCGCGCTTCTTTCTCTAATCAGTTATGCGCCCCGTCGACCCGGCGCGGCTCGATGCGCGTTGTTGTTGGCGCATGGCCGCCTCCTGCATCCCCAGCTTCTCTATATTCTCCGCCGTGAGCGAGTCGCCGCCGGCCGGCGAGTCGAGCGAATAGGACGGCGAGGGCCACCCGAGCTCGGCGCTCCCGGTCGCGTCCACCAGCTTGTCGTCGCGCGAGTGCAGCGCGCGCTCGCTGGCCTCGACGAGCCGTAGCGCCTTGCGGGGCCGCTCGATGGGCGCGTCGCTTTTGGAGCTCAGGAGGTGCTGGTGGTACTCCGGGAAGCCGTAGCCCTCGGCGGTCGGCCGTGGAGTAGTCGCGACCCCAGGCTGCCACCTCCCGGCTGCGCCGCCATCGTCCCCGCCCTGTTGTCGGTGGCTTGAACCGCCGTTGGGATCGATCCTGAGGATCGCCGTGGGCTTGCGCTTCCCCATCGACGGCCTTCGCTCGGCTGCCGCGGTCGTTTGGGGGTCCCCGTTTGGCGCCGGCCCGGCTTCGCTTGCGCTGTCGACGCTCTGGTCCTCGGGATCCGTGGCGCCGCACTGGCCTTCTGGCATCGAGCACTCGGACGAGGTGGACGGCGGCGCCCCCAGTGGCTTCTTCCTCTTGGATATGGCCCAGCGGACCAGCATCTTTTCCAGAATTTGACTGCGCACGGGTTTTGCCAGATAGTCGTCCATGCCCGCCTTTCTGCACTTCTCGCGATCGCCCTGTATGGCCGACGCGGTCATGGCCACAATGGGCACGTGCTTGACGTAGGCCTTGTACGGGGCGTGGTGCCGCAGCACGTGTGTGCACCTGTAGCCGTCTATCACGGGCATCTGCACGTCCATCAGGATGATGTCGGGGCGCGGCACCTGTCCATCCTGTGCCCTTTCGAGGTACTCGAGCGCTTCCTTGCCATTCCACGCGGCGCTGACGGTGAAGCCGAGTCTCTTGATGGTCTTGGTGGCGATCTCTTGGTTGATGGCGTTGTCCTCAACCACCAGGATGTGTATCTTGGCTCGCGCATCCATGTCGAGGTCCTGCGCGAGCGGCGCCGAGGGCAAGACGATCGACCTCCTCCGGCTGGCCACGTTATAGCCGTTGTTCGCGCCCGACTGCTCCGAGCCCACGTCCATGCTGCCCGCGTTCACGAGAGTCGAGTGGGGATCAGGGTCCGTCGAGCTCTTGCGCGAGACGCTCATCTCGGACTGCAGCCTTTCGGGCAGCGTCTCGATCTCGACAAGGCCTCCTGGCGTCACGCCGTGTTGCGGCTTGTTGAAGGGAATCCAGAACGTGGCCGTGGTCCCGACCCCGAGCTGGGACTCGAGTTCCATGTGGCCCTTCATCAGCTCGAGCAGGTTCTTGCAGATGGTCAGGCCCAGACCCGTCCCGCCAAACTTGCGTGCTGTCGAGGCATCCCCCTGACTAAAGGGCTGAAATAGGCGCTGCCGCACCTGCTCCTCGATCCCAATGCCTGTGTCCTCAACCACGAACTTTATCTCGATCATCGACCGAGTCTCCCTCTGCTTCTGCACCGAGAACTTGACGTAACCCTGCGTCGTGAACTTGATGCTGTTTGTCAGCAGATTCGTGATGATCTGCCTCACTCGCCCTGGGTCGCCCAGGACGACCAGGTCTTTTTCTACGTCGGGAGCTATTTCGGACTGGAAGTCTAGGCTCTTGCGCTCAGCCGCAAAGCTGAGCATCTTGTTGACGTCGCTCACGATTACCGACAGCGAGAACTGAACCTCCTCGATGTCCAGCCGCCCCGACTCGACCTTTGAGAAGTCCAAGATGTCGTTGATGACGGTGAGGAGAGCATTCGCGGATCGATAGACTAGCCGTGGTCGAGAGTTGTTAGCATGGGTACTGAATATCCAAAGACAGACACTAAGGCTGAGCCCCATTGCCTTTTGAGACCGCCTTCGCATTTCCACAGGGGACTCACTATTCTCGGCGTATTCTCGCTGCTCCACGTCCAAGTCGAGGTCAAGGAGCAGCTCAGCCATTCCGATAACCCCGGTTATGGGAGTACGTATTTCGTGAGACATCTTTGCTCGGGCTCAGAATAACGTTAGACCATGTCGAGGATAACCCGGGCAGGAGGAGGAAGGAAAGGGGCTGGCATGAAGTCTCGCCTGACATTTGCTAGGAATTGGCTCTTGAGCCTGCTCGCCTCCTTGGCAGCGGCCTCGTTGGCCACCAGCTGTCTCCTCTCTTTGGCCTGCTCTATCAGGTCCATCTCGCGAGCGCGAAGCTCCGTGACGTCAAAGATGACGCCTATAACACCCTCGATGGCGCCTTCTCGGTCCATAAAGCCGAACTGTGTTTTGGTCTTCCCTATGACCGGGATGAAGCGAGTCCGGTACCAACGACCATCTGAGTTTGGGGAATAATCGGTCAGCCCTAGGGGTTGGTTGGTTCGTCGCTGTGGGCTCGAGTTGGGGTTGGACGCCTACCTATGCCGTGCTCCTGGATGTCCTCAGTCGACCTGCCGGCGAGGATCGACTCAACCGGCTCCAGGAACGGCGGCCTCTCACCGTCCTCGAGGTGCGAGTTGAGTCGATTAAAAACCTCGTACATGTTGTGACCCAGATACCACCGAGACCCGTCTTCGTGGTCGCGGTACCGCTCGCCGGTCGCGTCCCAGCTCAGCGAGCCCTCCAGCATGGTGACCTTGCGGTCCGTGTCCACCGTGAAGATGGTCACATGCGCATGAGAGATGACGGTCAAAAGTTGCTCTCTCAAGCGCTTAGCCGCCAACTTGGCCTCCATACTCTCGTGGATGTCGGTGCAGGTTCCTAAATGATGGATGCCAACATCCGAGGTGTAAGCGGCTGGCCAGTTTCGAGAAGGAAAGAGTTGGCGACCTGGATCTCATAAGGGCCAGGCACGACACCTACCGAACCACTTTGTGATTTCCAGGGTGTCTTTGTCCCGCAGGGGAAGAGCGCGCCCTAGGAACCAGCGCCACTCGCCGGTTTTGCTCCTGCACCGGTACTCTACTGTGTAGGGCTCTCCGGTGGCGAGGGAAGCCCTCCACCGCCTCTCCTGCTCGGGCATGTCGTCCGGGTGGAACGGATTCTTCCAAGCGACGCCTACGGATTCTTCCCTGGATAGGCCGGTATAGGCGTACCAGCGGCTGTTGAAGAAGTCGTGGTTCCCGTCCGGGGTGGCGGTCCAGACGAGCTGGGGCATCGTGTCGCAGATCAGTCTGAACTTTTCGTCCTCGAGCTCCCTCATGGTCGCGAGCATCTGCGCCATCTTGGTGACGTCGCGGCAGGTGACGACTCCCGCGACGAACTCCCCGGTCACCTCGTCTCGGATGGCCTCTCCAAGGACGTCGTACACGACCTTTTTGCCTTCTTGATTGTACATTCCGATGCGAACCCCGGCAAACGGAGTCTCGGTGCGCACGAGAACTGATATCGGGTACTCTGACGGTTCCAGTTTTCGTTTGAAATGCTCGTCGTAGACGTCCCAGTGCCGGAGGACGCCGACTCCCTCGTGTAGCGGATCCGGCTCCTCATACGTCCTGAAGAGGTTCCTCGCGGCCTTGTTCGGAAAGGAGACGGACGAGTCCTTCCACATTGCAATGACGGGCATTTGCGTATTGTCGAGGATGGCGTCCTTCATGGTGAAAAGCTTGTGCAGGATCGAGGGCGTGCTGAAGGTAGGGATCGCAGCGGGCGGTCCGAGCGGTGGGAAGGGCGTCAAACCAAGATTGATAACCTGGCTGCTGGGGCTCTGCTGCACGCTTCCGCTAGACTCGCGACTCGAAGCACTGACCGAGGAAGGCCTCCCGGTGTAGACCGACTTGCGCTCAGCGGCATCCAGCATGTTCTGTCGGACGACAGCCTTCTTGACGCTTGCCACCGATGTCAAGCTCGTCTCGGTGCTGGTGAAGGTCAAAGTGAAGTATACGTGACCCTCGGCCTCCCAGACGTTGATCAGCATCTTGGCGTGGCAGTAAGCGTCCTGGCCCAGTTTCTTTGACCGCTTAACCCAGGGCTCTTTCGGCTTGCCAAAATTCTTCTTGGAAACGACAACCTCGACACACAGCGGCACCTTTGTGGCATTTGCGGCAGGGTCGGGGCTCACGCAGGTGGGCCGCGAGGCATCGTCGCTTCGCGGCGTCGGCGCGTCCTGGCTGTCTTGATTGTTAGCAGAGCGCCCGTTCTGGGCGGCGTCTGCAGGACGCATCCGCGCCGAGCCTTGACAGACGTCATTGGCGACCGAATCTAGGAAAGTTTCCCACGACAGCCAGACCAGGCGGCCCTGTTGCAACATGTCGATACCGACCTGCGACATGGTCTGGCCGCGGAGCATGTCCAGAACCGGGATGGCACTATCGTCGTCGGAACCATCCGACTCGGACTCGGAGACGATGCCCAGCATCCTCCCCATGGCCTCGTTGGCCAAGACCACTGTCTTCATGCTATTGAGGACCAGAACAGGCATGGGCAAGAAATGCATGGCAGTGAAAGCCAACTGACCAGGAGTGATGTACGGCAAGTGGATGTGGAAGGGGGTTCCGGAGCGGGCAGCGCCATCTTCCAACGGGGCACCAGAGGACCGCGAGCTTGAATGGCGCAGCCCCGCCTTAGAGGCTACTCCGTGCAGAGGCAAGCCATCGGCGGTGGTGGAAGCGGCGGCATAAGGCGGGGGCGCCGTCGAGTCGAGGCTGAGACGGAGCGGAGGCAAAGCCTCATCTTCGCGGCCCGGCGGTGCGACGAAGCCCCCGTCGGCAGTCGCTAGCGGAGGATCGGGCGCGGCGTCGTCGGCAAGGGACGCACTTGTAGAAACCATTCCGCTATCGCGGGGCCCATGAGGCGTGCGAGTCGGAGGGCAGGAGAGGGAAACGGTTTTTTGTTTTTTGTGATTATGGCTCTGGCTCCCTTGCTCAGCTTCCCCCTTCCTCTTGCGTGGGGGTTTCTGGGCCGGTGGCGGGTCAGGCCGCGCAGGGGAGGTGTCGAGAGGACCTGGCCGCTCGAGTGGACAGCCTGGCGCAGCAGTTGCCGAGCTGCTACTGGTGGCCGTGGAACAAAAATGCAAACCGGGAAACGGAATCGGCGTCGTCGTGGAGGCGGTGGGGCTTCGACGGCAGGTGTGCCCTTTCGTGGCAACACCCTGTCGACGCGCGGACAAAGAGGGGGTGTCTGGCTGTCTAGGGTTGTCTCGGCGCGTGCGCTAAGAGGCTAAGACACCAAGATCCGAGCCGAGGCGGAGGGAAGACTGAGCAAGCAAGCCCAACTGGCGGGGGTCGGTGTGTAATGCCACATGCAACAGTACGCTTGCGTCACCCTGCCGGGGTGCTTGGTCCTCTCCGGGATTCGTGGGGGACGGTGTAGGCGGGTGGATGTCGAGAGATGGCGGCGTGTGGCGAGCGTGTGACTGTGACGGGGACAACAGGGCCCAAGATCGAACGAGATGGAGCAGGAGCAGGAGGAAACATTAAGTGTTATGCCCAAAACCGAATTCGGATATTAGAGACCTAGGGTGGTCGCCGAGGTTGGAGAGATGGGGGTGTAGCTGTAACTCGATCGGGCGCATGTCAGCCAGGGAACTCGAAGGGCTAGGTAGCTGTCTGCCAGGTCGGGTGGAGACAGTGGTCGAAAAGGCAAGGAACAGCAAGGAATCAAACCGATCCGGATACGAAACAAGAAATGACGAGAAACGAGAGAGGAAGCATTAGGTTGTTGGCAGAACGAAGCAGACGGGCTTGGTACCTGGTAGTCTGATGTGGCCGCCCATCCCTCGCTAGGCCAGCGGGCAACCCCGAACAAGGAGAGGCTTGACCTACCTGGGTGCCTGGCTTGCATGAACGGCCTTGGGCCCGTCTGACGCTAGGGCTGGGAAAGGTTGTTGAAGCTTCGCACGTCGGGCGCGTCGGGGAGAATAAAAGGGAAAGGGCTGGTGGGCATCGAAGATCCCGTCGCCGTGTCATTTTTGCTACCCCGGTCCAGCAAATTCCCATGTCGTCATCTGGGCTGGCGCTCCTTTACAGATCTCGGAAAGAGGCAGGAGCGGCCAGCACCCAGCCCCGTTCCATTGACTTGGGAACGCCTTCCCCGATCGCCACCAGCCCTGTTTGTTGGGTGCATTTCCATTTCCTTTCCATTTCCATTCTCGTCTCCATTCCCTTTTTCTTCCTCTTCTTCTTTTTTCCTCTTCTTCCCCAAACGGGCAGTCTCTCTCACTCGTGTTTCCCCCACCGTTTGAACTTGGCCACCCGAAGCTCAGTAGCAAATACATTGGAACCTTGAGCAACCTGCGTCCCCACAAGTCGAAAGCCGCCTTCTTGGATTATGACGCGCGATTGGACCTGAGGTTGAGATGCCCAGCACCGACTGCCGGGATCAGGTCAACCACCTCTCCACTCCTCCACCCTTCCAGGTTCGTCTTCCCTTCTTTGGCGCGCCCGCCAGGGACGCATCCACAGGCGATCCAAAGGGTCTCTTTTTTTGTGGACCGTGGACCCTGAAGGGCAATAAACCCGCATGCAGAACATGTTACCCCCACGCTAGCCCTGGTAGAGGTGGCAAGATCGTGGGCATTGAGATTGTGGGCTTGTTTGTGGTCGTAAACTGGCGGCGGGGGATTTCACATGGAGTGGTTGGCTCGTGCTTCTTTGCAAGCAGGCACTCCCTCGCTCTCAGAGCACACATCGCAAGAAGGGCTTCTGGGGTCTGCCTAAAATTGCCCATTAGGCAAGGGGTGCCTGGCCTTTTTTTTGACCCTTCCTCGGTTTTCGGGACGTTCGCCTTGCAGGCTAGGCCAAGAAGGGATCCGTGCCGATCTGCAGTGGAACAAGGGGGCGCGGCGGTCGAGCTGAGCTATGAGCGACCTTTTCGACGTCTCACTGGGATTCGCCCGAGAAGGTTTTCCATCAACCCAGCTCCTCTGTTCGGCCTCATCGAACTGACGCAGTTCTGGACCATTTCACCCAAGCCCGGAGTCTCCTCTGATGGATTCGGTATCGCGACATGAAAAAGAGAGGCGAACACAATCCCATCCTCAATCCCGGATCCGCGTGCCGTCTGGGTGCCGTGGGGTGACTGTGCGTTTTTTTTTTCTTTCATCCATGGATGACCTTGCCTCACCTCTGCCCGTGTATAATGTACCTAATAGAGCTACACGTGCGCCACCGATTTTAACCCATCAGCCAAGGAGCAAAAGGCAAAAGAGCTGAGCAGCGGACGGACGGACTGACTGACATGAGCGGCGGCGGCGGGCGGGCACTACGTCATCACGCAGCCCGTCGCGGCACAGATCCACATGTCAGGCAAACGAACGGCAAACTGCATCCACTGCTACGTGACCAAACCACATCGGGACGGGCAGCTTCACCGACAGAGATGAAGCCCCTCTTTCATTCATATTAACCGGTCCCAGCGCCACGCCGTCAAACAACGGCGGTATCGAAACAGACTATCGAGATAGTGCGACAAATCGAACACCGAGGTGAGCTACCGAGATGGTCTCAAGGAAATGACACAGACGGCGGGGAGAGTCAAAGTACACTACGTAATTGGCAGGCTGACGGCTCGGCTCTGCGTCGGCTCTACTGATATAAAACAGGACGAAAAAGTCAAAAAAAAAAAAAAAAAAAAAAAAAAAAAAAAAAAAAAAAAAAAAAAAAAAAAAAAAACAAAAAACAAAAAAAAAAAAAAAAAAAAAAAAAAAAAAGCACACGATGATGACGACAAACAAGGCAAAAAATTAGCAAGAAGAGAAAAAGAAAACCGTTTCATCCCATTTCTTTCGCCGTGGCTATGCGTGCTGTAAAAAGTGGTCATGCTTCAATGTCATATCGTGCGTGCCTCCAACACCTCAAGAGCTGTCCTTCATCTTGCCGCAGGTCGAACACGTCCACCATTTGTGCTCCATGCGCGTGCCGCAAAAGGAGCAGTCCCACGTGGCCGGGCGGGGTCCCGGGACCGAGCCCGAAACGGTCCGCGAGCTCGCGGTAGAGGCAGCTGCAGGAGCCCTACTGGCTCGGGGCGGGCTGTCCTGCGTGAGATCGACCACGTCCTCCTCGCCGCCGCGGTCCGCATCCACCCTGCGACGCTTGGCAGCCCTCGCAGAGAGGTCCCTGTCAACCTCGTCGCTCCGCTCCACGCCGCACGCGTCACAGCACAGGTAGTTGGCAGGGTTGAGCAGCGTGCAGATGTCGCAGGTCCACTGGTCGTCTTCCCAGCCTTCCGCGGCCTCCTCCAGCAGCGCCGCCCTGCCCCCGCTGCCCGTCGGGTTCTCCACGCTGGGCGGCACGTAAGCGGCGCCGAGCCGCCTCTTCTCGTCCTCCTGCACCAGCTCCCACAGCGCCTGCGCGATGGCCGCGTCGTTGGCCGCGTCCTCCTCGGCGCGCGTCATGGCACCCTGCCGCGCCGCGTCGTCGGCGATGCGCCTGACCTCGGCCTCGCCGATGCCCAGATCCTTGTTGGCCCCTGCGCACCCCTTCATCGACCTGCCGCGCCGCTCGGCCGCCAGCGCGATCACGCTCCGGATGTCGGCGCCGGGCCGGGCGGCCTGCCCGCCCAACCGCCTCCCCGAGCCCGCAGTTTGCTGTTGCTGTTGCTGCTGCTGGACGCGGCGCTTCTCAGCCGCGACGCGGGCCAGGCGGCGCGCCTCGTGGGGCGGCAGCTGGCCGAGGCGACCGCCGCCGAGCCGCTGGCCCTCGGACAGGAAGCCCTCGCCCGTGTAGCCCTTCATCAGCAGGCCCTCGTGCTCGTCGCGCAGCTGGTCCCAGAGCGCGTGGAACTTTGCGTCGTGCGGGCCGTGGACGATGTGGCTGAGCTCGTGCAGCATCGTGTCCGCCACCTGCTCGAAGGGCAGGAACTGCGTCACGTCGCCCGGGTACCGCAGCCGGACCAGGATCTTTTGGCCGCGGTTGATGTTGAGGCCTTTTACGGAGATTAGTCCACGCTACACGTTTTCCCCCAATATGCGAGAGTATGTTTCTGGCAGGTAGGCGAAGAAAAAGGAAAACCCACCAAGCAGTTCCCGCTGATCCGGATAGAACTCTGCAAGCTGCCCGACCTTCCACCCCCTGGCCCTCATGATGGGCTTGACCAGCGACGCGAGCCTCTTGAGGCTGTGCAGCGCCTCCTGCTGGCGAGGCAGGTGCTGGAGGTGCGAGTAAGACAGGACGAGCGGATCGCGATCCGGCATGTTGGGCGGAGAACAAGACCAGACTAAACCGCCTTGTGCCGAGGTTGTGTTTCCGGGTTGAGAGAAGGAAACCTTGTCAGGGGTTGTAGGAGAAGAAGAGAGCGAGGAGATGGGGAGAGTTTGGCGATCCAAGGTGACAAGCCGAGCCGCCGTCAGACAATTTTCTTTTGTGATGCTGGCGAGCGGACCAGGATTCCCGCGGTAGGCGATGTCGTCTTCACATGGTGAAATCGTGAATGAATAAACGGATGTACCGGTCCGAGAGAGAAGTGGCCTTAAAGGCGGCGATAGGATGCGTCGTCAGCCGTCGGCTGCCTTGCCGGGCTTGTTCCTTCCGCCTCTCAACAATTTGTTGATGTGAGCGGGCGAGGCTTTGTCAGGCTGGCGGCCGTTCTGGAACATGCGAAACGGCGGCCCAACGGTGTCGCTGCCGCGTCCAATCAATAGCGGGGCTAAGCCCCTGGCCGGGCCGGCTCTAGTGGCCGAAAACCTTGCACGCAGACTCGTTCACGGCCAAGAGAAGGGACGGAAAGAACCGTAGGAAAAAAAAAAAAAAAAAAAAAAAAAAAAAAAAAGGAAAAAAAAANGACACGGTACGAAATGACGTAGGAAACACACGCAGGACACCACGTGGGAAAATAATCGAGGCAATGCCAAGACCGGAACCCAGCGGACGATAACGACAAGTAGCACGACAACTCGCGGGGAACGACGGAAAGGAGGGCGCGCGCAGTCGGGTCAAAAATCAAAGATCGAGGTCCAAACAATAAACCGAATCTTTAGTTGATGTCTCCCTCCTGCTATACCCTAGCTATCCCGATTGTGTATGCACCGTGGATCCAAGCAAAAAAAAAGCAGCAGTAGTCCCTTTAAACACCTTTCCCACCCGCCAGAGAGCGCGTCTCCCGCAGACGCCTAGCCAAGCCAGCAACTCCAAAAATTACCGAATCCGAAGATGATGAAGAAGCCAAAGAGCCTCCTAGCCCGATGCCCAGGCTGGGAGTAAAAACGAGACCAGCAACCCGCAGGACAAATTGGGTTGAGGCGAAGGGATAGAAAATGGAAGAGGGAAGAAAAAGAAGATTGATATTCCCCATGACCCATCACTGCCACGTCTTGGCCAACGGGCTTCCGACCCTGGGTGCAAACTGCAGGCTCTTGCGCCTGGCGGCCATGAGCCGCTGCAGCACGCCCTCGTCCTTGTCGTGCGCCAACAGGCCGGCACCGAGCATCACGTTGGCCCCGGCCGCCTGCTTTGGAGGCGGGCACGTCCGCATCATGAGCTCCTCGCGGCTCATGGCGCCGGCAGCACCTGTCGTCGACAGCGGCGTCGCCGGGCCGCTGCCGTTGGACGACATGCCGTCGGGCGTGATGGCCGCCGCGTACCGAGCCACAGCCTCGGGGGCCGGGGTCTTGGGCACGGGCGTCAGCTGCCACTCCGACTCGTCGCCGTCCTCTCCGTCGCCGTAGACGCGCAGCTCGTCGTCCACGGGCGTGCGGATCCACAGCGAGCTGTCGCGGCGGTTGTTGGTCGGCGTTGCGGGCGATGACCGGCGATCGCGGCGGCGGTTGCCGCTGCCGTTGGCGTTGGAGAAGGCGTTGGGATCCATAGTCTTGCGCCGACGCCCACCGCCACCGCGGGGAGTGAGCGAAGTGTCGATGCTGTAAGGCGCCTCTTCCAGCCACTCGTTCTCACGCTCGCAGCTGCAGGTCGAGAGACGCTGATGTTAGTTACAGGCACGACGGGCAAGGACAAGAAGTAAATTTGGGGACACAAAAGACTGTCGACTCACTCGAGAACCCAGCTGACGCCCACACACTGCACGACGCCACCGCACTCACGGACCTTCTGGATGGTCTGGTTGCTACCATCCTTGAAGACGACGTGAGTGATGCCAACCTTGGAGACCGAATCGGCCTCGTCCGGGGTCCAGTCCCACGACCTGAGGCACACAGCACCCATCTGCGAGAGCAGCTCTACAAAGATCTCGCTCGAGTCGGCGCCCTCGCTCGTGCGCACGTCAACAAACACGACGGCACCCCGCAGGAGGGCCGGGTTGACATCGCGCCGCGGGGTGCGGGCGGGCGTGCCTGTCGTCGACCAGCTGAAGCCGGACTCGGACCTGACTGGAGTGGCAGGGGCTGAGGTCGTCTGGGGGTTTTCCACCACCTCATCTGCTTCCTCAGCCTGGCGATCCGCCTTGGTCGGCGAGTACGAGATAACGGTAGCGTTCCTGGCCAGGCCGTTGTTGGGACGCGATTTGGTCGGTGTGGTGGCGCCCGGCAGCTTGGCGACGCTGTGCCTGCGGCTCTGCTTGGCCTCCGCCAGGGCAGAGCGCGGTGTGGATTCATCCGCTGGCTTGAGCGGGATCTTGGACACGGTGTGGAAGGTGCGTGTAACGAACCGCTGAGGCGTCACGGGCGGGATGCCGGGCGAGGCGCTGCCGCTGGGCTGCTGGTCCTGCACCATGAGCGCCGGGTCGATTGGGGTCTGGTTCTCGTCGCCGTACTCCTGGCTCGCCTCTGATATAGAGTCGTCCATGCTGGTCTCAGCACAGAGCCTCTCTTCAAGTCGCGACTGGTCCAGAAGAGACATCTCATGTGCCTCGGCAGCGAGCTCGACGTCCTCTTGGGTGATGGGCAAGTCACCGAAATCGGGCTCATCCACCTCCATCTCTAGCTGTTGCTCCACTTCATTCTGAGCAATCACAGCCGATTCCTCAATTTGCAAGCCAGCACGGACCAGCATTTCATCATCGAAGAAAGTCGACTTGGCAGGAGAATCTTGGGCACCAGTCGCAGAGACCCGTTCCGCGCCGATGAACGTCTCCTCCTGCGCCTCGACGGCAGCTGCGCGAGTCGCGGCGGGCGGCCCTGACTGGGCCCCGACCTTGAGAGGGCTCGAGGCCCTCCAGCCGTTGAGTTTCTCCGCCAGAGGGGTGAAGCCGAGACCACTGGATTCTGACATCTTCTTGATGGCACTCTTGCTCGAAGATTGAACTCCAAGGCTCAGCCCTCGGCCCGCTTGGCGAGTGGAGCGAGAAGGAGTCTGGGTCGCTCTCGCCGCCTGTCTCGATGTGGTAGCAGCTGGAGTTCCGGGCTCATCATCCGACTCGGAATCGACGCCAGCGTAAGGATCGAGATCCTTCTGCCTCAGGCCAAAGCCCGGTCGACTGGACGCATTCTCCTCGGATGCTACCTGGACAGTCGGCTCGTCCACGTCCATCGCTTCTCCGGCCACCGACTCGATCTCCTCGTGCACTTCCTCCGGTTTGGCCTCCTCTTCTTCTTGCGATGCGGCTTGCTCCGCATTCACTCTTGCAACGGCACCCATCACCGTGTCCTTCAGTGCAGGATCTGCGTGGCGGGGGAGCACCGCAGAAAGACGGCCAGGGAAAAGTTGCCTGGTCGGGGATTCGAGCGTCTGGGCCTGGCGAGCCGCCGCTGGCAGGTACTCGGCACCAAGACCGACGGGCGCAGTCAAGAGCACCGGCTCTGTAGCGGGCGAGCGGAACTCCATCTCGGCCGGTTGCTGCTCCTCCTCATTCTCCTTCTCCTCTCCCTCGTTCTCCTCCACCTTCTTGGCCTCGTCTGGGCGCTTGGGCTTGGCCGGCGAGAAGAGTCGCTTGGCAGGCGAATTAAGTAGGGAGGCCTTCATCGGGGAACGAGAGACGTCACCGAGCGAGGGTGCGGCGGCCTGCATTGTTTTCATAGGAGACTTTGGTCGCTTGGCAGGCGAGCAAAGCAGCGAGGTTTTAAGCGGTGATTTAATATCCTGAGCGGTAGCGCTCCCAGCCTCCGGCAAAGCCAACAGCGGCGCACCTACGCCCCTGCGGGCCGGAGACTTCATGGTATCCTTGTAGGGGGATGCGGCTGGCCGACGGGCGGGGCTGCTCAGCAGGTTGGTGGCGGCGGTGATGGTGAGGTCTGGGGGGTTGAGGGTGGGGTTTTCCTCGGCATCGACGGCGGGCGCCGGGACTGGGAGCTCCAGCTCGGGGCGGGCAGCCGGAGCTGGCCTGACGGGACTCTTCATCAGTGGCCTCTGGGAAGTTTTCGCGTCATCTCCGGCAAGCTCATCGTCAGACTCATCGCCGCGGTCCGCGTTCTTGGCGCGGGTCAGCTGTGTGATCCTCTTGGGGCCAAGCGGAGTCGCGGGCCTTTCCTCCTTCTGGGCGGCGGGGGCGGCTGTTGACTTGGCACTGCCCCGGGTGGCACGAGCAGGAGCCGACGGAGCAGCGGCGGCGGCCCTGCGCAGCGGCCGAGCGCGGAGGCCTGTGGTGGCAGGCTCTGCGGCGACCGGGGCAGGGGGTTCTGCTGCGGCGGCCTTTACCCTCTTGGTCTTTGGGGCAATGGGAGGGGTATTCTCCTTCTCTGGCTCTTCGAACTTGACCGACTTCTTGACTGTTGCCTTGGCTGCCGTGGCGGCGGTGGTAGCACGGGCTCTGGTGGCTGGCTTCAGGGGCTCGGCAGCCTCCTGTGGCTCCGGAGGGGGTTCCGTCTTCTTTGCTCTTGTTGTCCTGGTTGCGCGCACAGGAGCTGCTGCCAGCGGCTCCTCCTTCGCCGGGGCCAGCTTCTTTGCAGGGCGGCCCCTTGGTTTTGGAGCAGGTGCTGGTTCTGCAGGCTTTGTCTCGTCCACCGCCTCCGCTTTCCTTGGCCTACCGCGAGCAGCGCGGGCGGCTGTCCTCAGCTTGGTGGCGCCCTGCGCGGGTTCAGCACCACCGAGCTCGTCGTCGTCATCCTCGTCGTGGTCGCCGTCGTCAGATCGAAGCCTCTTCCTGCTGATAGGGGCGGCGGGAGCGGCCTTCTTCGCGGCGGCAGCAGCTGTGATGATTTTAGTGGCAGGCTTCTCTGAGCCGGCTTTGGCCCTGCTCCGGGTGATGCGTTTCGGGGCTTCCATGGTGGGCTGCTTGTTGGTGTTGCTGCTGTTGGTTAGTTGTCGCGTTTATCGGGATGTGGCTTCGACCTCTGCATTAGTTTGGTTGGGGAGCTGGAGATAAAAAGACGCAGAGGCATGCAGACAAACACTGCAGGCAAAGCTCCTCCACATTGGCAGAGCGTGATTGAAGCCTGTGTTTACAAAGTGGAACATATGTGTGGGGCGCGACTGGGGTATTTTCTTCGTGGCCAGGCAACGACGCGCTGCGCGGTTGCTGCCAACAAATCAATCAAACTTCACTGCGAAGAGCCCAGGCCACCTGCCAGTGCTAATGACGTAACCCTGTAAACTCCTTCCGCCTCAAGTAAACAGACATTTAGCACTGGCTGGTAAAGACGGTCAGTCGTGCATGTCTTCACCGCCCGGGCACAGGATTCTCACGATAATGAATCGGGGTTTGTACGAGTGCATGGATCCCATATGCGTAAAAAGTGCGGTGGTTGGCAGCACACCGCACATTGTGAGCGGTGTATGCATAGCATCTGTCAATTTCAGCGAGGTCAACACCAGTTCTGCTCACCGGGAATTGTGAGTAACCGAAGAATAACCCATCACTGATATGCCTTGCGGGGATGGATAGAATTGTGGTTGTCTAGACCCTGGCTGGTTGTGACGAAGTCGAAATTGGATGCCCAGTGCCGTACCTGGCATGGAGCCAAATGATCTCAATCCTCAGTCGCGACTCGAATCGTCCTGGAAATATGGCAAAATTTGACACGCAGAGCAAACAGCGGCATCCAGGTCGGCGTATTTACCCCAATAACTACCCAAGCAACTCCCAGCTTGGTCCAATCAAGGCCACAGATAATTGCTAAGTACGGTGTAGATGGTGTTGCCCGTTGTTGAGCCTTACCGTCAGCCAGCAAGCCGTTGCCGAATTCGCCTAGCGCCAAGCCTCGTGTGAGTGACGATCTGTCTGACGCAGCCACGATGGCTTAGTATGGCGGCTGCTGTGTGGCTGACAGCAACCGAGGCAACGTTCGTTGGTGGGCTAGATTAAAAGCCAACGACGGCACGGGGCGAGAGAGCAACAACCTACCCTTGGCCTAAACACGCACGTAACACGCGGGAGGCGGTACCCCTATACGACATACGCAAACACCCAAAGGCCAAGACAAGGCCTGCAAGCCACACTGACTGTGGGTCGATCGGGCTGCAGCAGCGGGACCTCAAGCTCCACGACGTTGGGATGAGGTGCCAGGGCAGGGACCAGAAAAACAGGGCGGGCTGAAACGCGGCTGTTCTCGGAACAAAGAACACACCACAGCCAACCCGCTCGCTGTATCCTGGTCCTACCACCCGGGCGCCGCCTGGCCGCCCGGGCTAGACCCTTGCGGGCGGTGCTGGGCCTGACTCTTTTCCTTCCACCGGGCTGCCGAGAGAGCCGAGAACCCCCGGCAAACCTTGGTCCTTTGTCGTCGTCATTCTCATGCTTTCTTCTTTATTCTCCGCAAACGACACCACCTTTCCGATGCTACCCCTTCACTCCATGCAGCCACTGTCAGATCGGCAACTTCGGGGTAAACAGCCGCCGGCTCGCGTCGCTTGCGAATGTCGAACTCGCCAGCTTGTTGGCCCAGGGTGGTACGCGTCTGTTTCGGCCCCATTCGCTTCCTGCAGGAGCCCACCCTAGCCTGCGTCCTGTCTGACGTTGGTCCAGCGCCCAGCACGAGGGAGGGAACCCGCCCTGGCTGGCGTATGGGGTGGGCAGGGTAGCATCTATTCTCGTCAGCTTTGCGGTGGGGACGGGGCGCTCGACTGTGTAAGCGAGGCCTTTGTCTCGTCTCCATTGTCCTGTCTAACATCTTCACTGCCTAGCTGAGCAAAAGTCGTCTTCTTCATTCGTTCGTGTACGACCTGGACAATGGTTAATCTGATTCGTTTACATTTCTTTTGCTCTGGGTTTTCCGTGCCTGTATAATACCGCCGGCCGGGAAGCCGCATCCGTAATCCCATCACGGAGTCTCCGCTCATATTCTTTTTTTTTTTTTTTTGGTCCTACCTCCAGTTGCCTCTGTAAACCAGGACATACACGGGTGGTAATCCTTCCATGATGCGCTTTATCATGTTCGCAGCCGTGGCTGCCGCCACGGCCATCCCGCCACCAGCCGCTTGGGCGCCCCCAGTCGCGGCCGAGCTGGCCGAGCGTGCTCTCCCCAACTCGCCCAGCGGCGGGTACGCGCCACAGGTCGTCGAATGCCCCCAAGATCGGCCCAAGATCCGGAGCGCCGGCTCGGGGCTCTCGCCCCAGGAGTCCAAGTGGCTGGAGCAGCGGCGCAAGGTGACGGCCAAGTCCATGACCGACTTCCTGAAGCGCGCCGGCGTCAAGGACTTTGACGCAGCCGCCTACATGTCCCGGGTCGAGAAGGACGCGGCAAACCAGCCAAACGTGGCCATCGCCGTCAGCGGCGGCGGCTACCGCGCCCTGATGAACGGCGCGGGGTTCCTGGCGGCCGCCGACGACCGCACCCCCGGCAGCACGCAGGGCAAGGGCAGCATCGGCGGCCTGCTCCAGTCGGCCACGTACCTCGCCGGGCTCTCGGGCGGCGGCTGGCTCGTGGGCTCCATGTTCACAAACAACTTCAGCTCGGTCCAGCAGCTCCGCGCCAGCCCGCGCGTCTGGAAGTTCGACCGCTCCCTGCTCGAAGGGCCCGACGGCAGCAGCTCCGACTCGGCGGTCTCGCGGGTGCTGGAGCCGGTCGCGTACTGGGGCTACGTCCTCGCGCAGGTGGCGGCCAAGCGCAAGGCCGGGTTCGACACGTCGCTGACCGACTACTGGGGCCGCGCCCTGGCGTACCAGCTCGTCGACGCCCCGGACGGCGGGCCGGCCTACACCTTCTCGTCCATCGCGCAGTCCGACTCCTTCAAGAGCGCAGACACGCCGCTTCCCTTCATCGTGGCCGACGGCCGCGCCCCCGGCACGCGCATCATCAACCTCAACTCGACCGTGTTCGAGTTCAGCCCCTTCGAGCTGGGCACCTGGGACCCGACCGCGTACGGCTTCGCGCCGCTCGAGTACCTCGGCTCCAACTTCTCCGCCGGCGCCGTCCCCACCGACGGCAGCAGCGACTCGAAGTGCGTGCGCGGCTTCGACGGGGCCTCGTTCGTCATGGGCACCAGCTCGTCGCTCTTCAACCAGTTCCTGCTCCGGAACATCACCTCGGCCGGCTCGGGCATCCCGCAGGTCGTCCTGGCCGCGCTGCGCGAGGTGGCCACGCGCGTCGGTGACGACAACGACGACATCGCCTCGTACCGACCCAACCCGTTCCTGGGCTACAACGACGGCGGCGCCGGGTCGCTGGCGAGCTCGGCCCAGCTCTCGCTCGTGGACGGCGGGTCCGACGGCCAGAACATCCCGCTCCAGCCGCTGATCCAGCCCGCGCGCCGCGTCGACGTCGTCTTCGCCGTCGACTCGAGCGCCGACACAAAGTACAACTGGCCCGACGGCTTCGCCCTGCGCGCCACCTATGACCGGTCACGCAGCCGCATCGCCAACGGCACCGTCTTCCCCGCCGTGCCGGACCAGGCCACCTTCCTGGCCCGCGGCCTCAACAACCGCCCGGTCTTCTTTGGCTGCGACGTCGCCAACCTGACGTCGTCGTCGTCGTCGCCGTCGTCCTCGCAGCCCGGCCAGCCCGTCCCGCCGCTCATCGTGTACGTGCCCAACGCCCCCTACACGGCCATGCCCAACGTCTCGACCTTCACGCCAAAGTACAGCCTGGCCCAGCGCGACGACATCATCCTCAACGGCTACAACATGGCCACGCAGGGCAACGGCACCCTCGACGCCGAGTGGTCCGCCTGCGTCGCCTGCGCCGTCCTGCAGCGCAGCCTGCTCCGCACCGGAACCGCCGTGCCTGCCCAGTGCAACGACTGCTTCTCGAGGTACTGCTGGGACGGCAAGCTCGTCGACAGCAACGGCGGCGGGGGCGGAAACGCCGCCTCCACGAACCCGGACCTGTACCAGCCCGCCTTCCGCGTCGGGGACCAGAGGGCCAGCGGGCAGGGGGCCAAGTCGGCCGGCTTCTCGGCGCTGCGGGTCGGCGACAGGGGTTTCGCCGGTTGCATGCTTGCTGTTGCTGTGCTGGCTGCGCTCGCTTAGATGATGACCCGATTTATGCCCGTTTTATTTCTTCTTTGAGCTTATGCGATGATGCTTTTCTAGCTTTAATCTTTTTCCCTCCTTTAATATACCACGTGGTTTGGGACAGCGTTGTGAATTTTCGGATTTGATAAACGTGCACGGCACGGCGTTGATGGGTGATGGGATTTTCAGCTTGTACATTACCCACCTTGTATAGGAAGAGCGAGAATACGGAAGAGCAAAAACACTTCAGTTCATCGGTTTTCGGCCGTCTGCCTGCCCGCCCTTCGACATGACGATGCTTTTTCCAATCATCAAATACACTACCGTTCTCTAAGCGGGCGCCGACAGTCCATATTCAAACCGGTAGACTATATGAAATAGGAGAGGATATGAGGAAAAAAAAAAGAAAAAAGGATGTAGGGATAGGAAAAGATCTAGGAATAGAACAAGAAATGTACAGGATGCGTTCGGTTAACAGGGATCCCAAATCATAGCTGCAAATTTATTTGGCCGGCGTGCATCTCCCAGTACATGGAGACACGATCCGAGCCTACCCATAAGAACACGAACAACCCCCAGAAGATGCTCAACGTAATCGTGCCAGAATGCAAAAGGTGCTCGCTTCGGTAGCTACTACGTATGGTAGTCTAGTAAAAATCCTAAACGCCAAAAGCACACCACAACCCCAAAAAGAGCAAATGGTATCCCTACCGGCGAGCAGCCGAGGACATGTTAGAGGCGATAATATCGACAGAGAAACAGCGGAGAGGGCCCGAGATTGAAGAAAATGGTGAGGAAATCGGCAAGCTTTTTTTTTATTCGAGAGCTGTTTTTTTTTCTGCAGCGGCAGGGACTTTTCCTCCGCTGTTGAATCCTGCAGGAAACAGGGCTTTTCCAACAAAGAACCTCAAGAAAAACGTTTGTGGAGATGCACGGGTATTATGCCGGGAGGATCGATGTCGTCCCAGGGACTCGCGGTCAAGCGCGGCCGGATCGAGGCCAAGGCTCGAGCCACAGCCCTTCTGTAGAATCAAGGAAAAACGTCGTGATGTGCGGTGTGTGCTCGGGGAAACTGAGCGAGGTCTTTTGTTCCCCTCCTCGACTGGCCGTCCCCTTTTTTAGTTTGTATTTATCGCCCAAGGGCGCCTCCCCATCCATCACGGAAACGTATTGTTGTTGAAGTTGTTACAAGGCCATTCGACCTTGACATCTTTGACGCCGTCGGGCATCAGGCGCAGCCATTCGGCCCATTTGTCTATATCGAATGGGGTCGAGTAGTCGCCGAACTGAAGAGTTAGGTTCAACCGGGGCGCGGCCGGGTCTGGCTCGATGCCGAAAGGCAGGCCTCGCCGCACCGGAGCGAGCAGGATCGATGGCAATCTCGAGTTGCCCGAGATTTGCATGTGAAGCGGCGATGGAAAGCTCTTGACGATAGGCTTCTCCGGGTACCGGTCCCGCACCATCTTCGGATAGCTGGACAGCAGCCTCGCGTGCAGCTCGGCGGCCGTCAGGGGCGCCATAAAATTCCGCTTGCTGGCTCGCGTGTGAAGCTGCTCGGCCACGGCGCGCGTGAACGAGGCATTCCCCATGGACCCAAAGTGCTCTTCCGAGGCCGACGCGGCAACCACCTCCAGCACCCCTTGCTGACGGACCAGCTTGGACGAGGGATAGTATGCCGCATCCATGATGATCAACGTATCTGAAGACGTCTCCTCAAGAATCTGCTGGATACCGCTCCACCGTATCGTGGGACCTTTTAATCTGTCTCGGGACCTGAAGGGACACGAGGTGATAGTCAGCCCAAAGCTCTTCCCATCCCCTGCAATCATGTGCGATTTTTATTGGCTGCACAATAAGCAGCGCAAAACAGGCCGGAGGTGATTCTTACCTAGCGAGAACCATCTCGCGATCTCCGTCGAGATAGCTCTGCCCCTTGTAATAGACAAGCTTCAGGACATCCCTGTGGTCTCGGTTGTCCACAAAGTTGGTGACAGTCCGAGACAGCCACCTCCATGGACTCCCGCCACTGTCCGGCGACGAAGGGATCTTCTTGGTCTCCGTGACGTATTGGTAGTCCTTCTCTAGGACCTCGGCTAGATCCTTCACAGAGGAGACTAGTTCCCCGTCGTCCTCGTCGTCTTGCCAGTAGATGAGCAGCGCCTGCACGGCCGTGTATCGACTGCGGTACGGATTTGAGGCAATCTTCGAAGCCGCGGCCTGCAGTTCCGACTGGATGCTCTCAGCACTCGGCTGCGGGGCACCCTGTGAGGTCTGGCCCGCCTGAACAGCCTGCGAGGCTTGTGCCGCAAGCTTCTCCAAGCGAGGCCCTGAGGGGAGCGGCTTCCTGACCCGCGATTCGCTGCCGTGGGGATTTCGAATCGGGGGCGGCGGTGGTAGCGGCTGCTGGTGCGGCGGAAGCGGAGGAGTCGTCGTCGTCGTCGTCGTCGGTGGTGGCGGCGGCGCGCTGTCCACCTCCATATCGTGAGGGTCGTGGGTCAACAGGTGTGTGTTCCCGTTAGACAAAGCCTCCATATGCAGCGGCCGTGGACTCAAGCGAGCCCCTAAAGGAGCCAGCTCATGTACCGGGCTGTGAGAGCGATACTTCCGGAACGCATCTTCCCAAGTCATGTTGTGGTGATTCGGGTGACACTAGGGAATCAGAAGTGAGCAATCGAGAATCTGTGGTCGTGCGAGCAGTGCTGCTGACACAGCTATACCCGCTCGGGGCCGGTAGACCCCAGGGTCTCGCCGAAAGAGACAAAAGAGAAAGAAGAAACACAAGCACTGACAGCAACTCTTCTCCTACGACAATCGTTGCACGCTCCCAGTTTCCTGATCAATGCTGCTTTCTCCCTCTGCTCTGCCGAGAGGGGACCCGTACGTCGCCTGCTGGCCCGGCGGCCACCCGTCAAGTCGGTTCCATCTTTTACGGAGAAGACCTGCTGACTCGAGAAGCTGGGAGATGCGTCCAGGCTGTAGGGGGTGCCGGGGGTTTCGTTTGAGATTATGGTGGCTCCTGTGGTGTGGGTGGCGTTCGTGCTGGTGGATGAGGTGGTGTTTTTCCTCATGGGCGAGGCCTGAGTTGGCGAGGTGGAAGGTGAGTGGGTGCGGCGCGAGCTAGGGTGGACGGTGAAGCCTGGACTCGTGTGCCGCTGGTGCTGCGCCGATGCCTTTGATGGTTCATCTGTTTTGGGAGACGCGTCTACCGGGGTAGGCGCGGGATGCATCCTTCAGGGCTGGGGGAGCTCCTAGGACTGCCTGCCCGTCATCATCTGCAGAAAAAAAAAGAAAATATAAAGGATGTCGGGCGAGGGGTGAGAAAATCGAGAGGGGTACTCGGGGGAGACACGCTCTCGCAGCACGGCGTGCTTTCCCGCAAGCACGTGGGCACTAAGGCAGGCGATAGAAGCGGTTCCGACCCAGCCTGAGTCGGAAAAGCCACCGCTGCCGGCCGAGACCCCAAAACAGCTGTCTGGCGAGAAGCAGAAAAAGTCCAGGAAGCAAAGATGCAGAAGGAGGGGCAAGGGATGTGCACGGGATACCAGGCTAGAGAGATGGATGCCGATGCCGAGGACGCATGCGAGGAGATAAAGACAAGAGAAGGGGTATCTGAGGCAGCCGTCGCCGAACGCGAACAAGAAACCGACGCGGGCACAGGCGAGGAAGACGAGGTAGATGAGCAATACACCCGCTAAAAGGAGCAGAAGAGGAGACGCTGGACGAAACCGAGAAAAAGAAGGACAGAAAAAAAGGAAGACGCGTGGTGAGTCGATGTGACGGGTGAGGTGGGGAGGTGGTCGTAAAGAAGGTTACTGTCCCGAGTCTCGAAGCCTGCGAATACAGTTGGTCGGGCTTTGGGGAAAGGAGCTCGGGCTGATGGGATAAGCCGGGGGTTATCCAATGACGGCCAGTCGAATCGCGCGGCTGTATAGGAAAAGCCAGCCAATACACCTTGGGAGGAGATGAGAGATTGCAGCCCACCAGTAGGTGCTTGGGTGCAGTGCAGTGCGTCCCGATACGCCCAGTGGCGGGTTGGTTGGCGAGGAGGCGGGTATGGGGATGTCGTCAAGGCCGTGTGGGTTGGCAACGGGCCAGGTCGATCTGGTACCCTCCCTTTTTCTGTTTTTTTTTTCTCTTTTTTTTTCCTCTTTGTGTTTTTTTTCCTGCTGCTCCAGTTTCCTCCACTCGCCGCTCTCCAAAATGCAGGCTGCTACCCAAACGGGAACCCGAGGCAAGCAGCCACTCAGGGCAGACCAGCCCCGGACCGAGAGGAGCAATCGAATACCAGATGGACCCCAGGCAAAAAAGCAACACCACCGCGGGTTTTCTCTGCTGCTCACACAAGTAGTGGCCACGCACAAAAAAACACGGTGTTGGTCAAGGCAAAGGGGCACATCTAGCCCGAACAAATGCCGTGCGCAACGGACAAGACAAGCCGGCGCAGCCCACTCTGAAGAGCGCCCGTCGAGGCACGGGGTGAGAGGTAGGTGTGAGATTTGGGAGGACGCGAGGTGAGGGTAAAAATAGGGTGGTGGTGGTTAGGCGGGGGAATGCAAGGAGGCGCGTGGGCGATGATACGGGTATAGTGAGCGGGTGGTAGCTAGGGAGGTAGGTAGATTGGTACCTCACGTATGGCAAGCCAAGGGATGAGTATGGAGGCAGGCAGACAGACAGCTTTGGCGAATGGGCAACGCGGGAGGGAGGGGCGAATAGCAAGCGTCTAGGCGGGTAGGGAGGTACCGGCTGCTGTCAGTGATGACCGTATGCAGAGTCTGGACCGAGAATGTAACCGCGGCCCTTTTTTATTATTGCGCAAACGGTGCAGCGGACCGGACTGGAGCCCCCAGAGGCCAAGCCATATACCTCTCTCTGCACTCGAGGCAGGTCGGCAAGTCCACCCGTAGCTAAGTACAGGTGGGGAGGCAGGTGAGGAGATAGGTAGCTAGGTAGAGACTGGTACACACGACGGGCAGGCCCCCTTTTCCCAGCTTGCCGTGCTGGCTTTGCGATGGCGCCCTGTGGAGGCCGATGAGGAACGAGCCGCGCCGAGAAGAGGGAGAGGGCCGGGAGTCAAAAAGACAGATCGGGGAAGGAATCCGCTTGCGCTCAGACGGAGCCGGGAATGGGGTCATGTGTGGACGAGGTATGTATCGTGAGGAGCGGGCCAGCGAGGCCGGGAGTCAGGTGTCCTGGTGAGCGGGTCGGGGTGTGTGTTGCTGCACGCCGTGGGTGTGCTGTGCTGTCTTGGGCCGTGTTTTGGGCAGGGCAGAACGGACGAGGTGTGATGGGACGGGTTGAGGATGTTCGGGTCGAGCATGTGGTGGAGGCCGCGGCCACACACAGCACGGCCACTGGACGAACGACTAAGGGGAGCGAGCTAGCAGAAGGAAGCTGGTGCTCGGCGGCTGGACGCTGGACGCTGGGCGCTGGCCCAGCAGTTGGCTTTTTGACCGTTGGGCAACCCGGTGGGAGTCAAGCCGGCCCCGGCAAGGACAGGCTGACGGGAAGGGATGGCGACTGCGGTGAACCTGAGACGGCGCTGCAGTGGTGATGGAAAATCCCAAGTTCCCAGATAGGAAAGCGGCCAGGGCCAGGGCTGCTGGCAGGGCCGGGGACCGGGTGGATGCCCGTGGTGAGAATTGGCTCCATGTCTCCCGCCGTGCCGATGGTAGGGAAGGTACCACCGAGACCCTCCAGCACCACGCCCCATCCTCCTCCACCTGCGGTCGGGTTGCACAAGCAATTGGCCCGTCACAAAATGAGACCTCGACTGGCGGATGGGCTACATAAAAAAACACAGCCGGATCGAGGAGGGCGACTAGTTCGGGCAGGCATGTACTGTAGGTTGGCATTCGAGAACACACAACCCCCATCGACCCGCCCGCCCAGCCGCCCGCCTATCCGACCTCGCAGCAAACCTCTAGCTCCATCCTGCCTATTGATTTATAGTGCCATGCAGAAACACACCCACACATACACACATACAGCCACACACTCACGCACACTCACGCACACCCACGCCTCGCCCTTGCCATATCCGCACTCCGTGTCGTGTCGCTGCTCCGGCCACCAATAACAACAACAAGCCCAGAAAAGCCCGCATCCCACGTCCCGCCCTTTCATCGCTCGTTGGTCGTGTCCACGGTGTAGCTTTGTCGGAGCCGCGTAGGGAATGGCAGGTAAGGGTGCGAACCCCGTACATGCTACATCGTACATGTACAGAGAGATGATGGATGGGGCCTTGGACGGACAAAGCCAGACGCACCCACCACGATCCAGTGTCCACCTCTCGTCCATGCCACCCTCTCTCATCCCCGCCACCCATGACGGCTTGCCAACCAGACGAGCAGCCATGGACCTGGCCTGCACTGCACATGGGCTTCCGCGCTTTATCACCGGCCACTTGTCACGGATATTTGCCCGCCACCAGCCTCTTGCGATTTTTTGGGCTGTGATCTTTGGGCATCTGTGCTGGCCTGCCCCGACCACGATTGCCGCGCAGGGTTGTTCCCTGCAACTCAATCGTTCTCTGCCGCTGGGGAGCAGGGAGCCCAGGCCGAGGCCAGCAAAACTGATCTAACCAGGACGAGCGCGCCGGGGACGAGCAGATGCAGCTCGCGCACCGAGCAGCGGTTGCACAAACCTCGCGCCCCACCCCCCGGCATCCACTATGGGGTTATGGCGCAAGTGCCAGAGCCCTGATGCTGCCTTACCATTGGCGCGACTTTGTTTCCTGGACCCATCGACGTGCAGAAGGAAAGGATGGCGCCAAGACTTTTCTGGAGGGGGAGAAGAAAAAAGTCGACATGGGGGTTAAAAAAAGTGTTGGGGAGAAAAAAAAAAAGATAAAATAAAAATAATACGGGGAAAACAAAACAAAAAAAGAAAAGAAAGGAAAAAAAAAAAAAAAACGATGGAATCGGCAAGGACGCCGCCTTACACTCGCCTACCCACATCGCTTGCCGTCATGCCCCCATGCGAGGACCCCTGACGCCTTCAGCCCCCGTTCCGTCACCCACTCGGTGACGGCAAGGAGAGAGAGCGCGGAGAGGGCTCAGTGCGTTGCCTCCGTGGAGGTGTGTCCATGCGCACCATGTACTACCTAGATAGATAGGTACCTACTTTACCACGTAAGTAGGTATGCGTGGCACGAATTTCCATGCACAAGAACAACAAGCAGGCTGCGGGCTGAGAATCCACGACGTCCCAAGCAGGCGGGCGGTCTTGACGCTGCACCGCATCCCGGACTCAGCACAGCATCATGTCGGAACCAGGGATGCACGCAACTGCGCCGAAAGAACCCCATCCGTGCCCGAGGGAGCACACGCTGCGCTAACGAGGCAGGTATCCATACTTGCCTCGGCGGCTGCTCCGAAATGCCTGCCCGCTTGCTCGCTTGACCTGCTTGCTTTGCCTGCCCAGAAGCAAGAACGAGGTCAGCGGTTCCCTACGCGCATGAGGCCCGGCCCAGTCAAACAGCTCGAGTGCGGTGTTGCTGCACCCCAGTCCTGTTTGGTTTTTTTTATCGTCTCTGCTGCCATTGCTCTGTTTTCTGAACCGTCTGCCGCCAGCCTCACCGAAATGCAGAACCCGATAGGCCGACGGGGTCATCAGACAAGCTGACAAGCATTGAGCCATGCCATAATGAGAAACAGAATAATCTCCGCGTCGCCGTTGGATGCGCTGCCATCAAACAACGCAGAAAATCCCGGGGGAGACCACAAAAGGAATGAATACGCGGGCGGGACACGAAGTCCGAAAGAGATGCAGGCAGAAAAAAAAAAGGAAGAACAAAGAATGGTCTAGCCCTCTCGTGGTAGATGGACCCTCCGCCATCGTTCGTTGTCGACTGGACCGGGCCCCTCCGACTCCGACTCGAGCTCACAAAGCGGACCAGTCCAGGGCCCCGGAACATATGCCGGGGATAGCCTTGCTTGCACATCCCACCGTGTTCCCTTCCTCCCCTCCTCGCTCGATCCAAACCTCCGCACAATGCACGCGATATCACGGCGGGCCACACCCATGAGCCCCCACATCTTGGTTCTTTCCTCTTCTATTTTCTTGGTTCCTCTTCGCGTCTGGGATCCTTCCTGGCACGTAGTCGCTTCCGACCCCTCCTTCAAGGCAAGGAAGGAATAAAAAGAAGAACTAAAAAAGGACTAAAAATCCATCGACAGGCTCAGGGCCTACAAAAGATGCATAAAAAAACACGAGAAATGGGATGCCGAGAGTGTGATCGAGGTTCCCTGGCCCTGCAGGGTGCCACGCGTTACCTAATAGAGATGGAAGTCGATCGCTGCTGCGACCCAATGTTCCCGCTGCTGACCCTGGTCGCGACTGCCCAAGGTGCCGCCAAATCCGGGCAACCGCAGCGGCCGCGCCTTCTTTCGGTAGGTGGTAGGCGGTAGGTGTGCGGAATCAACGGACTTCCCGTCATTATTCGCGACTTCCCAGATCGGGGACGAACGACGCGGTCGGAGCGAATTACGATTCGAACCCAGGATGGAAGTTGCCACCTACGCTCTCTTGTCGCCCGCAATTTTTTTTTCTCCCTTCTCCTCGGGTCGCCCGCTCCTTCTTCTCCCACCGAAAACCTTCACTTCTTAGGTCTTCGGTCAAGCCGCCCACAGCCAACAGCCCCTCACTCCAGTCTCTTCCAGCCCACGGCCTCCCGCAGCGCGGGGAGGAGGGCGTCCGACACGGCGCCAATGCCTGACAGCTAGCTCGCCGTCCGAGCCAGAATGACCCCCGTTGCAGCGACGGCGCGAACGACTCGTTGCCAGAAAACCTTGTCGACCGGCCAGCCCTGGCGATGTTGCTGCAACCGGCGCTCGACCCACCACTCGTCCTACCACCCACTGGACTTTTTTTTTTCTTTTTCTTTTTTTCTCTGCGTGCTGCTAGTTGCGGCGCCAGTCTGCCGCGTCCTTCTCTTGGTGGAAGCAGTGAGGAATAGAGACACCGAACAGGCTGCTCCATCTTCCTTCCCGTCCTGTCTGCCGGCTGATTGATTGACGCTGTCCGCGCGGGCCCGTCCAGCGCACCGCACCCACCCCCTCCCTTCCTTCTTTTCTCCCACCACGTCCAGGGGCCCAATCGATGGGTCCCGCCGCTCGTCCGCCCCTCCTACTTTGCTGTCCCCTAGAAGCGCCGCATGCCCATTCGACACGACACGCTGGTCCGCCTACCGGCCCACAGCGGCGTGGCTTGTCGTTCACGACGCCGAAGCACACTCGTCCTGCTCCCCTCTCGCTCCTCGGTTCTACGCCGTAATCCTTTTCGTCCTCGCCGGTCCACCTGCTCCTCCTACCTGCACGAACACGACGCGACCGCAGCCGGTCGAGCTGCGAAGTGGTGGGAGGGAGAGAGAAGAAGGAAAATAAAACAACAACAACAACAACAACAAAAAAAAAAAAAAAAGCCAAAAGTCAGGCCAAGGAAGAAAGGATGGCGACGAGAGGATAAAAAAGCAAGAAGAAACAAAATCAGCCCATTCCCAGTTCGGCGCAAGCGGCCGGTCCCCCCACTCCCCGCCTGCCGGACCATCCCGATTCGTCAAGCGGCGAGCGCGTGTAAAAGATCATCCGTCTTGGCTCGGCCAGCAGGTTGGTCTGCCTCGCCTGTTTTACGTGCGCTGATTACAGCACAGTACTGGATTGTGCAAAAAAGAAACGACGGATAAGCTGGGCGGCCCGCATCGATTCGAATCTGCCAACTGTGTATCTTTGCATGTGTCTCGCTCCACACAGCCCTCGCCTGCCTCCCCTCGTGCGCGCGCGAAACGAGGTGGGCTCTTCGGCAAGGCAGGCACATGCTGGACGCGCAAGGTCACGGCGACGTGGACTCCCTGGCCGAGCGGCACGCATGCACTGGGCCAAAGAAAGCCCCTGGTCGCGGACCCAGACCCGGTAGTGAGTGGCTCTAGCTGTGTGTCGCTCTCCTCCTCCTCCTCCTCCTCCTCCTCACCCCTCTGGGCCCTTCGTGGCCAAGGTCGATGGCTAGTGGTCAAACAGAGGGCGCTCCGGCCAGCAAATTACTTGGCCGCATAGTCACCCAGGGGGCTCCCAGACTACTCTTCTCCACGGCACCTGCAGAACCGCAAATCAGCACGTTGGGGCACATTTTTTTTTTTTTTTTTTTTGGTCGCCAAGTGGTGGAAACCATTCGCTGCGGCGCCCTCCTCTGCTGCCACATGCAAGTGCAGCCAGTGGAAGGGCTACGTCAAGAGAGGAAAAAATGGGGGGCAGAGGAGAGACGGCCGAAGGAGGGCAGCCGTCGAGACCGAGCCTCCGCTTCTTCGGCACAACTGGCCCAGCGTACAATTTAGCCCGAGCTTTCTATGGAACCACCGGTCCCCCAGCCCGGCCACCCAGAGATGTACTGCAGACTGCACATCTCGCATCGAAAAGTGGGGACTGTAGATGTGGTGGATATTTTGGGCGAGCAGGCAGGCTCGTCCTCGTCAAAAGAACCTGACTAAACCATCCGTTCGGATTCGTTCAGTCCTGACCCGCCAGGTTATGCCTGGGGACGGACAAGGCGATGACAGACACGGAGACGCGATTTCGTACCATCCGTCGTTAGCTTCCCGTGTTGGCAAGACGAAGATGGCAACCTTGCATTTTCGACCATCACATCGACGGTGCCACTCTCTGCCCGTCTGAGCGCCTCGGAGCTAGGCGTGGGAACCCGGTCTGCCGGGTACCTGCTTTCTTTTCCCCTCCTCTCCGGGGCGCGGTGGGCATGGATATCGCAACAGGCGTCTTGCGCGTCTGGCTCTTTGTTCATCCTTTGGGGAAATTTTCCGAAGGCCTTCGTTGCGCCCAGCTCCTGCCGCTAGGTCCTCCACCATAACCCTGCTAATCTCAAGTGCTGAAGGGGTGTTTGGTTCTGCCTTGCCGGCCCCCCCTCACTCCCCTCCCATGTCTCATCCGTCGCTTGTCTCCCGTATACCCACCGTTTATCGGTCCTGGGCCCAAGCTCTTCGCTTGAGGATTCCAGCGAGTGTGCTCGCCGAAAAGAAGAAGAAAAAATAAGCAAGAAAAAAAATCTGTGAGGCGTCCCACCCATACCAACCGTTTCTATCGAGTCGCTCTTGGTAAATACCCCATGGCGCGCTCTGCTCTGCACAGCGGCGGACGAGAGAAGGTGTTTGGAACTAAAATACGATTCAGAAGACACATTTTGCCCAGTTGGACCTCACACTAGCATAACATGGGATCGCGTCACGCAAGAGCCCGACTGCACCCACCCACAGCCGACGCAGCCAAGAGATGGATGCTCCCTTAGGCACCTCTGATCTCCTTCATATGCAGGCGCAGTGTGAGATGGATGCTTGGAGGTAAGCTTCTCCGCGTTGCACAGACGTTCTTTGTTCATACATAAAAAGCCGTGGGCGGCCAAGCTGGCAGTCCACTCAGGGTGGCATTGGCCTGGAAAGTGGCGTTTTGTCTGGCTCGAAAGATTTTGTTCAGTCACATATTGTCATCGCCGTCACCCCGCCACACGACCTTTCTCAAGCCAGCAAAACCTCCTCCTCGGCCGATGCCAGTTACGACTGGGCCGAGGGATACGACGACCGGAACGAGGCCGCGGCGCGGCGGGCCACCCCTGCCTGGCTCGTTTTCCAAACCCCTGCTCCCCTAGCCCCGATGCCATCCGCGCCGAAAAAAAAAAAGAAGGGGCGGTTCTCTGGTAGGTAGCTGTGCTGGTTCTGCTGGGGCTCCTCCACACACGCCCTGCAGAGCACGCATGCATCATCACACGGGAGGGGAGCACACGGCACTGGCCAGTGCTCGCTCGCCATGTCTCTGGCCGTTGGAGAAAGGCGACGGTTCCCGTCTCAACCACATCCTCATCCATCACATCCGCCGCCACGGCCGCCGCCGTCACTTGCCCTAAGCACAGCCGCCGTCGGAACTCCCCCATGTTTATGGCGCATCTAACCCACGAAAATTGGCGCCCGGGACGGGGTGATTGCGTTCGGGTTTTTGTTTGTTTGGCGCCCACGCATCACACAGGCCAAGCTGCCGAGTGCCACGCAGCAAGCACACTGCCCCCCCTGCCACAGGCCTAGCCCGGTTGGAAAGGGCAGGTGAATCGCAAGGGGAAAATGGCTGGGCCGATCCAACAACTCGTCACTCCTGCCACACACTCTTTCGCGCAACCGACGCGGACGGGCTGTGCCTATCCCGGCATGGTCTGGGAGGGCCCACCTGGATCACGACGCTGCCGCCACCGGGGGCCTGCTGCTTGCTCCTCCAGGACCCGGAGCCCCCAGTCTCGTCTATTTCCTTCTCTTGGGGGACATGCAGCACATAATTTCCATGTCTGGGCATGCGTGCGTGTGGTGGTGGTGTTGCACAAAGCCCCAGCGACGTACCTCGATAAACATGAGAGAAGGAGGTCAGGAAAGGCGGGCGAAGGGGCTGAGATTGCCCCCCAGGGAATGGAGAAAAGAGAGAGGCTGGACGGCGATTGGACTTGCTTTTTTTCACCCCTGGCTCGTCCACTCACACGAAACCTCGCTGCCACGGACGGTTTGTTCCTGGCTTTGTTATTTCGGATCGCGCACCACCACCACTGCCGACCTCGCTACTTTCGCATCAGTAGCGGTACTTACCTACCTTCCTGCCTGCCTACCTACCTGTCTGCATAGGTATTGGTCTGCATATCCGCTACTACGCCACTACACCACCACCACAACCACATCCGCCTCCACCTCCTCTACCACAACCGTCATCACTGACGGATGGAGTGGGCAGAGACAGCCCGGCCGGCGCCAGGTCAGGCTATGCGGCCCTGCCCGACGACCTTGTTTGGCAAAAAAGAACTTTTGACATTTTCTTTTTCGTTATCGACTCTCTTCTGTTGGTCGCTTATGTTTTTTTTTTTTCCCCTTTGCGCCCCTCCTAAACACACCATGTTTTGTTTTTCTGCCTCGTTGTCTCGCCTCCACCACATGTATGCACTCTGCTGTTTTGGTCAACGGCTGCAGGTGACGAAAGCTGCCCAATCTCAAATCTGTCGCCTCGTCTCGCTTTGAGGGTGATAGGAGTGGCAGGTCGAGGCTACCTAGCGTGAGGTATTTCTCTGTATTTCCTTTTTTTTTTTTTTCTCTTTTTTTTCTCTTTTTTTTCTTCTTCTTCTCCCTTGTCTTCTCTGTTTGATTTCGTCGGGCCATCATGCGTCGGAGATCATGGACACACACACACACACGCACACTCATGCCTAGGTGGGTGGCCAGCAGCCTTGCAGAACAGCTGTCAAAAAGCATGGTACAGGCGGGAAAAACGGTTGGTCTACGCGAGGTGCGCGTGGTCGCTGCCATGGACAAGGAGAGCAGAGGGAGAATGAGATCGTCGCACGCACGCACACACCCATCCATCCATCCATCCAACCCAAAAGGGGTGTGGTGTGCGATGGACAGGGTGGGATGTGGGATGTGTCTGCTGGCTGGCTGATGCTTTTTTTTCCACCGTGGACAACGGGGCTGGACTCGGTGGCTGGCTAGCTGGCTGGCTCGACGTAATCTTGCTCTCGTCGACTTGCCCGTCCTGGGCATGGTCGACGGATAGCTGCATGTCACCAAAGAGGGCAATAAAATGTCTCAAAACAGACAACAGAGCAGCAGCCACTGCAAGGGATGGTTTTTTTCTTTTGCGTTGTCCGTCAGCTGCCGTTCATCACATCACATCCCTTTGTTCGGTATGATTCCTGCAGGGGAGGGAGTCGAAGGGGAAAAAAAAACAAGCCATGACAATTTCCACGAGAAAAAAAAAAATGAAAAGACAAACAAACAAAACCTGTTACCGGTTTTTTTTCGTCCGTCACCCTCCTCCGTCCGGGGGATGGTTACAAACGAGCTGCCAAAGAGGTACCGCAGAAAACGCCCGCTCCTATATGATGCATATCCGTAGAGTGACTTTTTGGAACCGTGAGCCTCCCATGTGTTTTCTCCCGACCGCCATGTGATGTGATGGTGACGTTTGAACTCCGAACGCCTGACCGTTGCCCACTCTGTCTGTCTGTATCTCTCCTCCATGCTGTCCCGGAAATATCAGGAGATACTGTGCTGGCTCGGGTACTCCGCTAGGAGCCCAACAAAACAGAAAAAAAAAAATAAACAAAAAAAAAAAAAAAAAAAAAAAAAAAAAAAAAAAAAAAAAAAACAAAAAAAAAAACAAAACCCGGGCCAAAACAGATAACAAAAAAAAAAAAAAAGCTACACCAATCACACCCCTCAAGCCCCAGCCCGGGCCTCCTGAACCCTGACGCCCAGATCCATGGCCCAGCCGCGGTCGGCGGTTTCGCCCGAGAAGCGGCCCCTGATGCCGTCCGCCTCGAGCCGGCCGGCCATGACGCGGCCCTCGTCGAGGCGGCCGATGCCCTCGCGCTCGAGCACGCGCCGGTCGTCGGCCGACACGGCCAGCAGCGTCGCGAGCCCGCCCGAGGCCTTGACGACGGGGACGCCCGTCATCGACGTCTGCAGGGCGACGCCCGCGAGGAACGCCGCCGCCAGCACCACCTGCACCGCCAGCACCGCCAGCCACCCCCACCGCACCGACACGACCGTCTCGACCTGGCCGGTGTCCGTCGTCGTCGCGGCGAGCGAGCGGATACTGTTGCGATACACATACATACACATTAGGGGTTAGTCAAGTCTGGCTCGTCAGAAGGAAGGGGGTGGGGTTGGGGTTGGAGAATGCCATGCTTTCACCGTTTACGTACGTGTTGGTCAGGCTCGTGGCAACGTTGGCCGTCATGTTCCGGACCACCTCGTCCTCGCCGCCGACGCGTCGTCTCGCGCCACCACCAAACATGCCGGACCCGAACGCGTCCCCCGTGCCCGTGTAGCCGACGGCGGCCGAGCCCATGGCGGCCGAGTAGACGCCCGAGAAGGTCGAGGCCATGTAGGCCGACAGCCGACGCACAGACTCCGGGTCGACGCTATAGTTGCGGGCCGCTGCCGCGCCGTCTGCCTGCGCCTGCGCTGCGAGCATCATGAGCGGTTTCCGCTGGTCTCGTGGTGGGAGCACGGCGGTCGATGTTGACGTCCGCACCGTCCGCGGCACATTCTGGCCGCTGCCGCCGCTGCTCTTGTCCACCGTCACCTCGTACGTTCCCACGCAGAAGTGGAGGAGGACCTCGACGGCCCGAAACGACACGGGTGCCTCTAGTTCCTGGTCGCGGTCGTCGTCTTCGTAGTTGCCGACACTGTCGCTGCTGGGGGGTACCCTGGGGAAAGGCTGTCGCGTGCAGTTGGTGTAGATGATAAAGAAGTTAGATATCGCCGTTGCCGTCAAGTCGGACTGGTTTGCAAAGGAGAGCGAGCCGGCCCACGGCTGCGGACTGCTGCCCGCTCGAGCAGCAGCCGCGGTCGACATGTTCAAGTTGTACGTGTCGGCCTGCAAGGTAGCAGAAAGTCAGCATCACCATCTCCTGATGCGTGGTCAAGTATGGGCCAGAGACTCACAGATCCCACCAAATACACGCCGTTGGGGAGGCTTGCGTTGCGCACCAGGGTCGAGCCCGGCAGGTTGAGGTTGATGTCCAGCTCGCTGGCCCCGATAGGATCCGACACGCGGAGACGGCTTGTAACGTCCGCGGTCCGCGAGCAGACGGAAAGCGAGCTGAAGGTCTGGGCCTGGCACCCCTTGGAGCCGCAGTTTGGCGGAAGCGGCGCCAGGTCCATATCCACAGGGTTGTAGATGCCGAGCTGGATGCTTTGCTTCTGCCGCACGTCGAGATCCGCTTCCGGCACACGCCCTTGTCAGCAACACAAGAACAAGAAACTTGCACAACGTTATACATCAGGGCTTTCCACATACCGACAGAGCCAGGAGCGGTTGCGGTATCCGTGGGAGGATAGCTCTCGCCCTGTACCTCACTGGCCTGGCTGGCTCCAGTAACCAGACGGGTTGGATATTCTACACTCGATGGTGGGTGGTTCTCAGTCGCCAATCTTCAACCGGGGGCACAACTCAGAGCATTATCACTTACCGATTATCATTTGAGTTAGTGGCGACGTTACCACACTCGTAAGCATGATAAAAGTCGCGAGGAGGCTGAGACATCTATATCGTGCAGAAAATGGTCAGCAAATAGGGGAGCGGGAGCTCACGAGCGAGGTCATAGTTTCAACCAAGACTTACCGGCCCTTGGTGACAAAAGCCAGCCGCAGAGCCCCGACCGGCCCTCTCCGCGCGTCCTCATAGGCCTGGAAGTCGGCCAGCGACCGGTCCTGGCGCGCGAACCAGTTCCACTTGAGCTGGCCCAGGCCCTCGAGGACGGGGAAGAGCAGGGCGGCGTGGCAGACGGAGACGAGGAACGCGATCAGCGTGTTGAGCGTGATGGGCAGCGGCCAGCTCGCGAGCGCATGGCCGTCGTACCGGCTCAGCAGCACCCCGATGATGCCCAGGCACGCGACGGCCACGAGGCACCAGAGCACCTCGGGCAGCCAGCTGGCCCGGAAGCCGCCCCAGAGGCTGTGCGCCGACGCCGCCCCGGACCGGCTCTGCCCCGACAGCCGCCGTTGCCCTGTCTCCCCCACCGCTCCCGTGGCCCCCGCTGCAACGCCGCGGCCCAGGTATGCCTCCTCTTCCTTGAGGGCCGACGTGTCCGTGGTACGTCCGAAGACGCTGCTGTCTTCGTACTGCTGCATAAAGGGCGTCTCGCCGCTCCCGCCCGCGGCCCATGCGCGGTGGTGCGCTGGCAGTGGCGGGTGCTGCTGCAGTGGATGGAGCGGCATCTGGGGCGATATCCGCGTGTGCGGTGGCGACGGCGGCCCCTGGACCGAGGCCCCCTCAGGGACAAAGACGGCGTGCTGGGACGAGCGCTGCTGGGAGAACCTTGGGTGTTGCTGCTGGGGAGATGGAACGTAGGGCGAGAACACCTGTTGAGAGGTCCGTCGCGGCGTCGGCAGCTGATGTGCCGAGAAGCGCGCTTGCGGGATCGAGGCTTGTGGGGTGAAGAACTCGGGCGAAGGCGGCCGCTGCGACATCGGGGTCTCATGTACCGGCGACTCGTCTTCACGCTGGAATGGGAGCTCTAGGGTTTGGTTCTGGCCCCGTGTCGCGCTCTGGGAAGGCGACACGGCGACGGCTGCATGGTGCCCTAAAGGCCAGTCATTCTTGAGCGAGGCTCTGCGCTCGGCGGACGAGGTTTCCATAGACGGCTGCCGCCGCGGACCTGATGATGTGGCCACCGTTTGCGCACTCGGCTGCGCCACCACGGCAAAATGACCATGCGGAGGAGCAGAGGACCCGACGACGCCTGCCGAGGGGACGGCCTCGCCTGGCGAGTCCGGGAAAGGGGGCGACTCTTGGGGAAGCGGCGGCAGTGGCGCGTCCCTTCGGCCGATGCTTGAATCGGCCGAGCGCGGCATCGTCCTCTGCGAGACCCTATACGCCAGCGAGTTCGCCCTGCTTGCGTTCCTCGAGGAAAAGTTCTCCGAGTCGCTGATGGGAGAGACGGGGTGGGAGTGCAGCAGTTGGCTGTCCCCGTGGAGCTGCGAGAAGGCATAGTCTCTTTGAATGTGTGGTGATGCCGGCCAGGGCGGTGGCGGGGACGGCGGAGACGGACTCGCGGATATAAAGCCCGACTCTCCATAAGCCGAGCTGGGCGAAGAGGCCTCATCGATGGGCTTTGCCGGCGCCATCCCATCTCCGGAACCACCCAGGGATCTTGAGGGCTCGGGTTCGGCTTCTCTGTCGGCCCCTGATGTCGCCAGCGTCTCTGGCCCTTCCAACGTCCCGTCCCTGGGCCATGTCTTGGTCCCAGAGTCCAGTCCTAGGCCTATAGCCGGCGCGTTTACCGCCTCGGTCGGGGTTGCTGCCAAAGAATGTCTCGGTGGTGGGACAGGTCTCCTGGGAATAACATTCGGTGGTTTTTCCTGCTGCTGCCCAGACGCCTCCTTTTCTGGTGGCTCCGGCCTGGGAGAAAAGCTGGCGGGCGTGAAGCCCGGATGGAAGAAGTCCTCCCCGGGGAACTCCGGATCGGAAGAGTTCATGTCTCAGGTCTAAAGGAGGATGGCGACATCCTAGAGTGCTTTTTGGTTCACGACTTCGGGCTGCACGTGGTAAGCACGACATGCATATGCGAGTTGAGTTTGTGGAGGCCAAAAAGAAAAAAAAAGTAGAAATCGTAGCTTGGTATTTTCCCAGGACGGCAGCGAACCCAAGGCGTATGCGAGGGCGTGCGTGTTGTGTGTATGGGTGTATAAGGTACGGGGTTGGTCGAGGAAGGGGAGAGGAGGAAGGCCCCAAAGCTCAGATGTGGCTGGTCCAAGCTGAAGGCGAAGCTGTGATGAGGAGAAACCCTGTTGTGTGACGGGGTCTCGGATCACAGGACAAAACAAAACGGAGAAGACGGAGTTGGGGGACAAGACTCCAGCAGGAAGCAAGGAGCGCATGCGAAGTATCCCGCTTGGGAAAGCGAGAAGGGAGAAAGTGTGCAAAGTAAGCCGTCAGCCCCAACGAGGACGGTGGGATGCAGTCAAATGGATCCGGGCCTCTCTCGCCATCAACCCCCGTCCCGCTTGGCCCGGCGGAAGAGGCATGCAGGGCGAGGGAAGAAAGGGAAAAGGTGGATATAGCCGCTAGGCTACCTGCCTAGGAAAGAGAGCTGCCGAGCTTCGCTGACCTGGTGGGTGTGGAGGCGAATCAATGTTGTAGCTTGGTGTGTGCGTTTTCGGGGTAGCATCATAGGCGGGCTGGCCACATCAGGTAAGGATGCCGCCGATCATCGAGGGGGAAAAGGTTCTGGGCCGGGACGCTTGTCGCGGCATACGGGAGGGGCTGCCGCGCCCGCTGGAGAAAAGACAGAGCACGCGAGAGATGTCGGGAGGCACTGGAGGCAGACGGAGCGCAGTGTAGTAATACAGCTGGGGCTCTCTCGTCGGTGCAGAGGCCCGCCATCTTTGGACGCTGTCGGCGGACAGGGAGGGCAGCAAGACCTTGTCGGCGATCCGTTCTTGGAGTTCTGGCCGTTGATTCCAGTTGGACAAGGGTCTCGAGCGTGGCTGTTGGTGAAACGAATCAAAGATGCTTGGTGCGAGGGAGCGCAAGGAATTCGGATCAATCGAGCCTGGAGGAAAGAAGCCCCTGCTCAGCCACCTGTGCTGCGGGCCCACAGCACGGACAGTATCGACAGCCACCTCACCGCACGGCCAAGGGGTTGTCTGTAGCACGATAGCAGCCACCATCACACCATCACAACCAGCGCTAGTGGGTTGAAACATTGCCTCCCACCGATCTACAGTCGAAGTCGCATCCGCTCAGGGTGCTGAAACAAGAATTCGAGCGACCTCGAGTTCGGTGTGTTGAGCAGCCTGACCTGCTGTGGCTGGCGGTTGACAGTTGAGCAGAGTCAGCAGCGTCATCTCAACCACCAGTAAGCATCACCGACACATGGGCAGGGCATCCATCCCGAACCTCACAAGGCCCCAACGTCCTTCCATTCTTCCTTCGTGCCCGTACATGCACACAAGCCTCACCGGCATGTCAGGTAACAAGTCTCAGGAAGGCAGCATGGCGGCTTGACCATGTCTGTCGTTCCCTTCTTCTGCTGTGCCGCTTCCTCCCGTCGCCGACACATGTCACACTACTGCCGAATCCACCGGCGCGGCTCTACGATCCAGTGGACGACCCTACCGAGTTGAGCCTCAACGTCCGTTTTTGGTGGGTGATGTATCAATCGGTGTTTTTTTTCTCTTTGGTTGCCGTCTTCCACGTCGGGTATCGGCCAGCGTATACCATATATCATATCCATGTTCCAGACGCCGCACCCGCTCGTCCTTTTGATACATGTCCGCGCAAGTGTACCTCCACCCTTCGTCTTGAGCATTCCGTCGCGCTATGCCCGCGAAACCGCAATGTGCGCCCGCATCGCCGTGACCGCGTCGCCGTCGTGTTGCTTAAGCAGCTCGGTGGCCTTGGGCTTTGACAGCTCCAGCTCCTCAACCTGCGTTCGGTTAGAAATCCATCAATCAACTACCTAAACAATTGCCCTCGGGGAACTTACCAAAAGGGCCACGTCGGCGGCGTCGACCTTGACCTTCTTGACCTCCTTCTTCGCCTCGGTGGCACCGCCGGCGAGGCGGCCCATGGCCTTGTTGACGGCGTCGCGGTCGACGGCCGCGGCCGAGGCGTCGTCGTCGCCGCCCGTCGCGTCCAGCGACGCCATAGCCGCCGCCGCCTTGCGGTCCTCGGCCGACTTGGCCACCGTCTCCTCCTGCACCTCGTCGTCGACGTCTGGTTTCTTATCGTCGGACATGATGGCTGCCGTGCTGGGTTTCGGGGTGGCTGTTTCGGCGAAGGGACCTGTTTGGCAGCGGGCGATGGACGCACGACATTCTTGGTGGGGTTTAGCGCTGATCTCACAGCTGTGGCGGGGCCAAGCTCACTTTTTCGGCAGGCCACCAGACCCGATTTGGGCGCTGAGTGTGCGCAACGGCAGGGGTTTTGCAGCAGGGCAGGCCGGTGTAATTTTTCTGTCTGGCGCGCAGTTTCCTGTCGACTGCCATTTTGGGAAGCAATCCCAAGGAAGGGAGGGTGACTCAGCCTATTGTCGAGACTAGAATCAACACGCCCTTGTATAATGGCTGTGCCGGACCAGCAGCGGTCAGGCCGAAGACCGCCTCCCTGAGTGAACCATGTGCTGCTGAATCGTGGTGTTACCCTCCCTCCCGCCGCTCCTTTGTTCCCCGTCTTCCCGGTTGGCCTCATCTGCCCTCACCGCCCACTCATCAGGAACGACCCCTTGATCAAGCACCACACGTCCATCCGTACGTGCCGCACCATATACCAACCAACATGTCCCAGCCGGAGCCCTGGACCCCCGCGTCCTGGAGGAGCAAGCCGGCCAAGCAGTGCCCCGAGTACCCAGACAAGGCGGCGCTGGCGCGGGCGACGGGCGAGCTGGAGCGGCTGCCGCCCATTGTGCACCCGCGCGAGATCGAGCGGCTCAAGGGGCTGCTGGCCGAGGTGGCGCGCGGCGACGCCTTCCTGCTGCAGGGCGGCGACTGCGCCGAGCTGTTCGACTACTGCGAGCAGGGCGCCATCGAGTCCAAGGTGAAGCTGCTGCTGCAGATGTCGCTGGTGCTGATCTGGGGCGCCGACAAGAAGGTGGTGCGCATCGGCCGCATGGCCGGCCAGTACGCCAAGCCGCGGTCCAGCCCGACCGAGAGGGCGACGGACCCGGCCACGGGCGAGGTCGTCGAGGTGCCCAGCTTCCGCGGCGACATCCTCAACGGCTTCGCGCCGGCCGAGCGGGCGCTGGACCCGGCGCGGCTGGTGCGGGCGTACCACCACTCGGCCGCCACGCTCAACTACGTGCGCGCCGCCCTGGCCTCGGGCCTGGCCGACCTGCACCGCCCGCTCGACTGGGGGCTGGGCCACGTGCGCGACGACGCCCTGCGCGCAAAGTACCAGGAGGCCGTGCGGTTCCTGACCGAGATGCTGCGCTTCATGCACACCATCGGCGCCGACAAGAGCGACAAGCTCGGCACCGTCGAGCTCTTCACCAGCCACGAGGGCCTGCTGCTCGAGTACGAGCAGGCCCTGACGCGTCTGCTCGAGAACCCGGCTCCTGCCGCCTCCGCGGGGAGCTCCAGCACGGGCGGCACGGGCCGTAAGGTCGAGTACTACGACACCTCGGCCCACTTCCTCTGGATCGGCGACCGCACCCGCCAGCTGGACCACGCGCACGTCGAGTTCTTCCGCGGCGTCGCCAACCCCGTCGGCGTCAAGGTCGGCCCCACCACGCCCGCCGCCGACCTGCTCGGGCTCCTGCGCGCGCTCAACCCGGGCCGGGAGCCGGGCAAGCTGACGCTCATCACGCGCTACGGCGCCTCGCGCGTCGCCGAGCTGCTGCCCGCCCACATCCGCGCCGTCGAGGACAGCGAGTACAAGGGCCTGGTCGTGTGGCAGTGCGACCCCATGCACGGCAACACGCGCGCCGTCGGCGACTTCAAGACGCGCGAGTTCAGGGACATCTTCGACGAGCTGTCCACCTGCCTGCGCGTGCACGCCGAGCAGGGGTCCCGCCTGGGCGGCGTCCACCTGGAGCTGACGGGCGACGCCGTCACCGAGTGCCTCGGCGGCGCCGCCGAGCTGGCCGCCTCGGACCTGCCCACCAACTACACCAGCTTCTGCGACCCACGCCTCAACGAGAAGCAGGCGCTCGAGCTGGCGTTTCTGGTCGCGGACCACTATCGCCAGCGCCAGGGCAGGATTCCGGAGGGTGCGGCGGTTGTGTAACCGCCCGGGGCTCTTTTGACTGTTTTTCTGTTTTCCTGTTTCCTTGCACCATAAAAGTCGTACTGATTTCCACCAAGATAGATGAGAAGAAAAAAAACGGCCACGATTTTGACAGCCGAAAAGTGTCTAGGCGGCCGTCGGCGTGTTTTCTAACGCGGCCGCCTCTTGTCTGGGCGGATCAAAATAAAAATCCATTTAGTCGACTATTTCCCGATACATCATATTCCGTGCAGGTAGGACTTTACGTCCACAAGTATCGTCAGCTAGATCCAATCTCCAGATTCTTCCTGCCCTCACCAAAAGGTTCCTCGAGGTTCCAATGCTAGGTTGCTTGTCATGCGCCTTTCTTCATCATTCAAAAAGTAGTCTCGTGGTCGTATCCTACGTCATCAAACCCAAACCCATCCCTCCTTTCCCTTCACAGCCTCGGACCAGAAGCAGACCCCTCACCGCCCCGTCACCACGCCGTGATGGTCTGGGCGCCCTCGAGCGCATCGCCGGGCTCGAGCGTCTGCCATCCCCGGACGGCTCCGGCCTCGACGCAGAGCATCCTGTGGAAGCCGTCCTTGGGCGCAAAGTCGGCCATGGCCTCAGCCTTTGCGTCCCAGGGGTTCCACACCACCACGTCGTCCAGGTTGTCGCGCACCAGCTCGAACACCTTGCTGCCGCCCTCGGACACGGACACGGGCGCCCGCGGCCCGCCGACGGGGGTGTAGATGCGGTCCGTCTCGCCCGTGATTGCCAGCCCGCCCGCCTCCTGCTTGCTGACGGCGCCGGCCGCCACCTTGTCGACGAACTCGGCGCCGTCCAGGCCCGAGATGGAGACGTTTTTGATGTCCTGTTTTGGTGGTTCGTTCGTGTCAGTAGATAACGCTACCTAGGCAGTGACTGGGGTGTGGCCCAAACGTTGCCACCGCAGCCTGCCCCATCATTTCCCTTCTTCTTTTTTTTTGTCTCCATTCGGATCCCAAACTCACATTGACCCGCAGGTACGTGTGCAGCAGCACCTGGATCTCGATCGGCTTGTCCCCGGCGTTCGTGGCGGTGAGGCTGGTGGTGAGCGAGTCGCGCTCGAGCGTGACGCTGTAGAGCAGGTTGAAGGGGTGGGGCCACAGGGCGCGCGTGGCCTCGTCCAGGCTGGCGCCCGTGAGGCCAAAGTCGAGCTTCACCGAGTGGTCGCCCGTGCCGGCGTCGGACGACGACGCGCCGCCGCCGCGCTGCGATTCGGAAGTCGACTTGCCCAGGAACTCCCACTGCGAGGTGCGGGCGAAGCCGTGCTGCGGGAGCTTGGACGTCTCGGTGTGGTCGGGGGCGGTGCCGAAGACCTAGATAAGCGTTGGACACGAGGTTAGCGCTTCGTTTCGTTTCCTGCTTTGCTCCGATACCACGTCATCTTTCGCAGTGACCTCGGTGGCGTGGCAGCGGGCAGCAAGGAAGACAAGGGAAGCGCACCGGAAAAACAAGAGGAATGCCGCCGCGGACGGCCTTGGAGCCGTCAAGCTTGGCCGCCTCGCTGAGCCATAGCTTCTCCTGGCCGTTCCTCTTCCAGCTGAGCACGGTGGCGCCGTAGAGGAGCACCTCGACGCTCTCGCCCGTGGGCAGCACCGCCGACACGCGCTGCTTGTCGTCCGAGATGGTGACCTGGGCCTGCGGGGAGAGGCCGGGCGTGCTGGCCAGCGCCGACGGCTTGTTGGGGCGGTCGACCATTTTCAGTCTTGTGGTTGCAGTCGTTCGTTTACTTGCTTTTTTTGGGGGGTTGTTTTTGCTTCCTACGTAGGTGCCGTCGGGTGCTGTTTTCCTGTTTCCTCGGATCTGGCGGACAAGAGCCACAGGAAATAACGGACCTTGTCCAGTGGGCGGGCAGGCAACGAGTCGGCAAGGGACTGGGCCACTACCAGACACCTCACGGGTCGAGCTGATCAAATGCTATGCAGACCGTTTGTTGGCTACGGCGGCGGTGGTGGATCTCTGGAGCTCTGGAGGTGGTGCCTGCATGCATGCGCGAGGTTCTGGTCGAGTCCAGCGGCGGTGGTGAGATGGTGTAACCTGGAAATATGCCTCCAAATCACAGGGACGAGGAAACCTTTTTTCGGGTCCAGCCTGGAGACCGATTAATGCTCAGTGACGCTTCGGCCAATACCCACGGATACCTAGCTACAGTTGACGAGGCCGTCCATGAGCGACGGGAGGGAGATGTAGAATTTGCAACTGCAATTGGAATACCATCCATCCCAAATAGCACCAAAACAAAAAGCTCCCGCCTGCGTTACACGGCGGCATTGACGTCGTGGCGGGGTAAAAAAAAACGGCACCATCAGCTTGCCCCAAACGACCCCGCTCCGTCTGTTTGTTTGGTTTGTTTGGTTGGTCCCGCCAGCGCACCAAAGCTACCCCTCATGCGGCCTGATGCGCTAGCGACACCCGCATTCGGCCTCCTGAAACGACATCTTGCACATCATGTTGCTTAGCCTGAATTGTACCCCCGGCTGCGCACCACCTGACATTGTGGGTGTGTGCAGATGCGTTGGACTCACCGCAATTACTGGCCGGCTGATGTGCGAGGCTGCTAAATAAAGTGTGGCATCTCGGTAAGCACATAAAGGAGCGTTTCAGGTCTATGTATTTAGGTAGATGCCCAGGTAGGAAGACAAAAGTGTCGCTTCGGTTTTTTTCTAAGCCATAAAACCTCCTTAGGGGCAGGCTTTATAAATGATATAGATCGCAAAAGTGGGAGGAAGAAATAGGAAAAAATATACGCAATCCGCTCCTTCTGTTTATCTATACGTCAAATTCTTATAGAAACTGAATCAGAATTGATTGTGCAGTCGTGCGTTGAAATCAAGGGTCGATGTTCAGTTTGGAGCTGAAATTTAAAAACGGAGCGGTACTTTTGTCCGCCGGTTGTAGGACGCGGGCTGCGCGACATATGCGTCTGTACTATTCAAGTATTTGCAGCGCTGGCCCGACCTTTGGGGGCAAAGAGACTCGTTCAAACCTGTGCAAAGAAAAAACGAGGAAAAACAAAAGGGAAAATGGTGGACTCCAGCCCATAGTGAAAATGCCGATTTCCGGGTATGCCGCCTTGATGATGCCTGAACCAACCAAAAACGTATCGCCACTCACATGCCTGCTCCCCGCCCGCTCTTGCTCGCCACCTTGAAGCACAGTCGGGCAAAGCGAGAACGGAGAGGAGCGCACACAAGATAAAAAGAGAAAGAAAATTATACACAGGCAGCCTCTAGTTATCCCGTCCCCTCTTCTCGGCTGCGTAGAGCTCGCGCTTGATGTCCATGCACACGTCCTCGATCTCGTACACCTCCTCCCTCGGGAGGTTCGCCGTCCGCAGCGCCCCCAGCCCTCCCCTGAGCATGTCCATGATGGTCTGGAAAGTCGATTTGGGCGCTGCCGGCTTTTGGGCGCTTGCTTCGGTCGCCGCCTCGACCGCTGCCGCCGCCGGATGCACCGGCCCGTCGTCATCATTATCATCATCGCCGCCCCCATCCTTGGCTTCGTCTGCTTTTGTTTCGTCTTCAGCCTCGGGTTCCGGTTCCGGAGCCGGGGCGACAGCGGCCTCGGCGGCGGCAGAAGTGGCGCGCTCCTGGCTGCGTTGTGATTCCGTCTCCTCCATCGCAATCTGCGACTGAAGCTGCTCCTCCGGGTCCGTCTCTGTGCTCCGGGGAGAAAGGGCCTCCAAGGGTTCGGCTTGCTTGTCTTTGCCCTCATCCGGCTGCACTTCTGTGACCTCCATGACGTCGCTTGCTGCTGCTGCTGTGGGATCTTCTGCTTCGGTCGGGATTGCATCTGCCTCGGGCTTCTCAGCGCTGTCGACATGTGGTGGAACCTCGTCCGCTTCCGGCACTGGAGAAAAAGCCATGTTAGCGAACAATGTAACACCAAGAGTACGATATGCGGAGGCTCCCATACCTTTTGCGTCCAGGTCCACCTGGCTGTCGGGTATCTCGTGGCTTTGAAGCTCCGGGGACATTTGCTTCGCCTTCTTGGGGTTGGCAGCGCCGCCTTCTTCTTCTTCATCAGCTGCCTTGGACGATCGCTTGCGCTTTCTCCTGCTGGCCGGGGTTGGGGCATGCGACCCGGCCGTTTTCTCAGCCCCAGGTGTCGAGGGCACACTCGACAGCGTCGAGGTTGACTCGGACCTTCGCGGTCGACCCCGTCCCCTTTTCGATCTCCGCTTCCCACCGTCCATCGGTCCCGCATCCATTTCCGGTTCGGCGCCTGTCGACACGGAATCGACGGGGTTTTCCATGTGTTTCCGATCCTTTAGGGGCGACGGGGTGCCATCGATAAAGTTTGGTGGCGGCCGCGACTGGCCATCCAGCTCCACCACAAGTCTGACCATGCTGTCCTCCACCCCTTCACTGACCGCAAACGAGGTGTCTTCCATGGCAGTGTCCTCGGCGGCCTTCTTCGTCGGAGACGACTTCGCAGGGCTAGTCGGGGTGCCCACGGTGGCCTTGCTGTCGGACTTCGGTGTCTCCTGGACAGCCTTGATCCGCTTACTGCGACGCGGGGTCGACGGAATCTCAAGAATTGCCCTGTTGGCCATAATGTTGGCCATAACAGAGCCGACTTTGCTCTTGTCTGCCGCTGCACTTTCGACAAGAGGGCGATCGTCAGCCGCAGTAGCCGGGGGTGGCGCGGCCGGCTCGTCCAAGACCAGATTTCCATCCTCCTCGTCAACAGCCATGGCGTTGTCGTCAGCCTCTTCAAGGGCGGAGGCCGCCCGGCGCACAGGCTCGGGAGACCCAGTGATGGGTGAAGACGAGAACTGCCAATCATCCAGCAGGCTGGCCTTGCGGGATCGAGTGTTTATCTCGGGCACAAGGGGGTATCGGCGAGCTTCGGGAGGCGATGAAGGCGGATCGTTAACCCCACTGTAAGTGGGTGCCAGGGGAACTGCTTGGCCACGGCGAGGCGTGGGCGTCGAGCTGATGAAATCTTGGAAGGAATCTCCCCGCTCCGGGGTGGCGGCCTGAGGAGTGGATGGCGGACTGGGAGACCTGGGATGAGCCTCTTTCAGAGGAGACAATTGCTTCGCGGTGTTGTCGAGAGCCGTTCGCCTGGGGCTGGAACGCCTCGGACGTCTTGGGCTCGTACGCCTTGGGCTGGAGCGGATGGCTGGGAACAGTGTCGCGGCGGCCTTTTGCCTGTCTCGCACTTCTTGCTGTCTTTCAGTGAGTACTTGAGACTCGAGACTGGCCAGGTCGGATGGCGACGAGTCGATTGCCTCAAACTGGACTTGAGAGTCATCATGCCGAAGTTTCGTGGGGGATCTGCTTTTGCGACGAGTGGACAAAGGAGGTTTGGTGACACCGCCGCCAGAAAGGCGTGGACTCTTTCTAGGAGTACTTAGTTCCTTCACAGACGGAATCAAGCCCTTCCCGCTTTTTGCCGGAGCTGCCGTGGTCTTGATGGGAGATACGGACTTGGTTGATGCAGAATTGAAGATTTCCATGTCGTCCTGGGAGTCGATGAACGAGGGCATCTGCGCACCGCCAGCCGAGCTGTCCGAAACGTCTAGGCCTGGCAGGGTGATGTCGACGAATGGATGGAGGGATATGAGCACGGCCTTCAGTTTCTCGGGGTAGGCAACGTCGGAAGCCTTCTCGAAGAGCTTGTTCCACATGGTCGACACGCTGTTGACAACATGGCGATGCTTGCTCTCAAAAGCAGCACATAGCAAGGGCTCCATGCTCGTCAAGGGGAGCATCTCTGGCGTTGCGACATCGAAGACGAGAGCACACACGCGGTCCCACAATGACTTGGTGACTTCTGATACAGCAGTGAACTGGCGGCTCTGCAGTCGGGTGCTTTCGTCCTGGATCCAGGGCACGAAGCCAGCCTGCAGGAGTCCGAGAGTTTGCAGCGCAAGCTGGCCGTTGCACCTGCCCACGAAGGCCTCCGCCTCTTTGAGCACTGCCACGGCAGACGCGTGGACCACGTCCTCAGCGCCGTACAGACGCTGGAGGACGGCGTTGCACACCCGGTAGAGGTTGTCGAAGGGATCGCACGAGGCAGACCTCGCTCCGGAGGCCGCAGTGCCCCACAATCGCCGACGAGCGGCCTCGATGGCCTGCCTGTCTCGCGGGTGGGTGGCGGCCGAGATAAGCTCGGCAAAAGCGACGGTGCAGTTGTTTGGCAGCGACCCGTCTTCAGGTAGCGTGTCGAGAAGGGACTTGGCGAGAGGCTCAACGACCGTGATCGCCACGCCGGCGTCCCCAGCCACGTTCCTCACGCGGCTGACGAGGGAGCCGAACAGAGACTGCCAGTGATGCCAGCCTAGGCCTGGGGTGGATCTCAGCCCGCGCTCGAGCACCTTGACGATATCTCGATACTCCTGACCGAGCAACACGTCACTATTTGAACTGCCCACCAGATCACTGCTGTGTTGGGATGGCTCCAGGCCCGCCGCGGCGAGCTCGGCGATGAGCACCCACGGGCCGCCTGGGCACAGCGCGTCGGCCGGGATCATCTGCATCATCTCCTGAGACATCTGCTTGCGGCCCTTGGCATCTCTTTCGGAGATGAGAGGGCTGAATATTGTCCTGAAAAAGTCGGTAAACTCCTCGTTGTCAGGAACTCCAGGCGGCAGGGTCGACAGGATGGAGAACAAATGGTACATGGTCGGCCGCGCAGTGAGAGAATGCTTGGCCGAACGATGCGAGGGAGTCGATATCGGCACCAGTGTCCTATCGTTGTTCATCGCCAGCACCTTCTCGGTGAAGGGCAGGCGACCCAGCTTGTCGATGACAACCAGAATCAGTTCCCGAGTGCTCGCCAGAAACTGGACCGAGCCGCCGTTGTCGGTCTCCTTCATCACTCCGACGCCCTCGACCCAGACTCGCATCAGAAAGCCAAGCGTGTGGCCCAGGAAGGTAGCCGTTTCTTGCGACACCTTGATTTCTTTGGAGGCCGCCGACGCAATCGAGGCGATCAAGTTGTGCCAGAGCTTATGAGTCGCGCTCCTGGTGTTGCTCAGTTCGTGGTAGTTTTGCTTGATTATCGGCTCAACCACCCCGAACACTCTGACAGGGTTTCGACGCAGCCACTTCGGCTCTATCGCCGGCAGTTCCGCTGGTGTTATGGGCGTGGCTTCGTCGGCGATCCTGTCTTCGCGCCAGACCCGTTGAGTCGCGCAGTCGAAGAGGCCGCTGAGAATAGCCACGCTCTGAGCGCATCTTTGCTTGTCGGGGACAGACTGGCCATCGGTGAGTTGCTGCATCACCGGCTTGACACTCGTGTCCCAGTAAACGTCGAGATTGCTCAGGTTTACACCAAACTTGAAGGTGTAGTAGAACAGCACGCAAGTCGTTTCACCGATCACCCTGCGCAACTCTTCGACGGCGTCCTTGTCCTTTCCGCTGCCAAAACGCCGGAGCTGGTTGGCCTGGAAAGGCTGGGTGAGCGACCGAAGAGTCTTGGGCGGGATCGAGCGAGCCCCGACGTTCAGTGTGTACACCAAACGGGACCAAGCCCGATTCGCCTCCAGCTTGGTGTTGATGTCGGGGTGGTTGAAGCATGTCTGCATTATCAACAGCCAGTCGTTGAAGTGCTTCCATTCGTCGGCGTTGGGCAGCAGGAGCATGGTCACGCTCCAGATCTGGGGGACATAGCGCGAGACCTGCTTGTCCTTGAGCATGTTCTTGATGTTATCGGCGTAGTACTCGATGAACACCTTGCCCTCTTCAGTTGGCGAGGGCAGCTGCACGAGCTCAAGCACCTTGCGCGACAGCAGCTTCTCCCTGCCGATTGTGAAGGCAGCCTCCTTGCCGAGCGAGATTGCGCTGCTTCTGATATCCTTGACGGTGCTGAGCATGGCCTCGAACAGATCGAACAGCCAATCCGAGTGCTGGGCCATGTGATGCTTGGATTGCTTGACCAGCCTTCGGTAAACCTGAATGCTGTGTATGAAGGTACTCTTCCTGTCCTTGATGGGCTCTGGGATGTTGCGGATGGCGAAGACGATCTTGCCTACCCGGTCAGACGTCATGACCTTGGGCGAGAACGACTGGATGCCGATGATCTGCAGCACGTTCCTTGCCATTTCCTTTGATAGAGAGGCGTCGCTCAGCGTCCTGATGCAATGGTCGACGATCTGAACGGCGGCGTCGTTCGGGATGAAGGACGCAATGGCGGGGAAGTAGAGGAAGACGTGCAGCAGCTGGTAGGCGTGGTTCGTGAGCGACATATCGGTGCTCTTACCAGTGATGTCCCTCTGTACGAACTGGACGAGGAGGGGCATCTTGTCTTGCAGCGCTATCCTGTCGGGCAGATTCTTGGACGCCTTCAAGGCGCGCACCAGCATGGCGTAGGCATCGACCTTGTCGTCGCGGTCGCTACCCGCCAGCTGCTTGACCGTCGACTCCAGCATCTCGGGCAGGTTGAGGCCATCGGGGCTCAAGCGGTCTGTCGGGTCAAGGGGATTCGGGCCGCACGATACGCTGGCCTTGAGGATGGACTTGGCTGGGGCGGCTGCGCTCGAGGAGGGAGGTGGGATGGAGACGGGGGTGGGTTGGCGCAGTTTCCCATCCTCGCCGATGGAGGATGGATGTTCCCTGTACTCGGCCTGGGCGGAGAATTCGACTCTCTTCCTACGAGAGCTTCCTACGGCGGGCGAGGGATTGCCGGGCGGCGTGTGGAGGGTCCGCCTCGGATCGACAAGATGAGACTCGGGGGCCGGTTTGGCCTTGAGTAGGCTCGGGTCGGGGTCGATGGTCTTTTTGTGAGGCGGCGTCGGCGGCCTCGCTTCCAGGTGGTCCAGGCGGCTGCTGCTGTTGCTGTTGCTGTCTTCCGCCACTGCAGCGGGCATGGTGGCACCAAGACCAAACAAGACCGCCCGCCTAGACCTCGACCTATCTCCTCGCAGACGCCAACAAACTCATAAGTCGGCTCCAAGCAAAGCGGATGTCGTCGGGGATGTCGGGCGGGATGGTAATGCTAATGCTGGAATGGACAAGGAGAATAAAGGATTAAGCCAACCAAGAAAAGGAGCGGAAGCGATTATACAAAACTACAACTGGAAAAGCGTGCGCGATGAAGGCACGGGCACGACGGGCAGCAAGCAGACACCAGGGGGTAAAAAGTCGTCGCCGCCCTGGTCCGTCGTCTGCTCAACTGCGATGGGGCCGATTTGACAGGGGGCAATCGGTTGGCCCCGAGACGACTTTAAGTGAAAAGTCGCGGTTCGCGCCTAAAGTGGAGACGCGCGTGGTGTTCGTGTCGCCAACCACGGGCTAAAGAGCCTGCAGGGGTCCCCTGACTTATGCCTGCGGTTTGCACTCCCGCAAGCCACCAGCCTCGCCACCTCAGTGCGACCTGCCTGTGTCTAACTGCACACGAAAATCCGGGGCACAAGGCTTCGAGTCTGTCCACTCCCCACACCTGACAGCACAGTACTAGATTCTTCAAGGAGCAGGAATCCAAGGCGCATCAATCTCTCCAAGCCAGTCACGGATCACGAGCATTGAAGCCTCAAGTCCAAGAACCAGGTGGGGTGGGGCTGTTTGTCCCGAAATGGCACAGGCACTCTTCACCGGCACCCTGAGGGGTTCAGGTAAGCTACTCAAATCGACAACATGCACAGGCCCAAAAATACTAAATCCGAAGGAAACACAGCAAAGCGGTCTGCCGTCCAGAGCCTGTTGGATAAGTTAACACTGGACTTGAAGGAGCAAAATCTCAGCTCTCAAGGTATGATGTCTAGCCACTGCCCCCGCTTGTAGCCGCGTTCACTAACCAGACCAACCCAGATCGAGATGCGGCTCTCGAGGAGCTTAAGATCTATGGCAGGGATCCCCGGGATGCGGACGCCATCTTCACCAAGGAGGGGATAACAACATTGTTGGCCCATGCCTTTGACGGCTCCTCAGACACAACCTCGCGTAATGCTCTCAGATGTCTAGCCAATGCCATGGTCCTCAATCCCGCGACGAAGAAGTTCCTCTTTGACCTGGGCTACGAGTCCAAGGCGTGCGCCAAGCTTAGGAACGACAGCTGGGACGACGAGTTCCTGATATCGAGGATCCTGCTGCTCGCAACCTATATCCCTGGTATTGACAACGCGGCGCTCATCACCAAACACGGCCTCGCGGGTTCCGTCGTCACAAGGCTGGCCAGACATGCGAAAATTCCATCTTCCGAGGTCAAAAAAGACCCAATGGAGGACATGGCTCTGGCGGAGACCCTCAAGCTTCTCTTCAACCTTGGGCACTTCTGCCCTGAACAACGGGGCGAGCTTGCTCCGGCGGTCCCTTCCGTCGTGAAAATGATACAGTCCCGACCACTACCAGCTGGAAAACCGTTGGACCCGCCATTTGGGCCCTTGGTAAATGCCTTGGTTGACATGGACTTGCAGAAGGATGATGCGAAGGCTGCCCTCTTCCCGAGAGACGCGCCGAGCAAATCTGTCGGGCGCATGATACAGATCCTGGACTCATCGCTGAGCGGCTACGGCGAGAATGAGATGGAGGCTACTATTGCCCCGCTGGTTGGCGTGCTAGGTCGCATCTACGAGGTCGCGCCGGAGCCGGAGCAGCAGTCCATGCGGGAGAAGCTGCTCCCGACCGAGAAGGACAGGGAGCAGGTGCTCGGCAGCAGCAGGAGTCTGCAGTCGAGACTGCTCAAGAACTCGACGAACCCGCTCGCGCCCGAGCTGCGAAAGAGCATTTCGCACCTGCTCTTCGACCTGTCAGGCAGGGATGCGACGAAGTTCATCGAGAACGTGGGCTACGGCTTCGCGTCCGGGTTCCTCTTCTCAAACAACATCGAGGTCCCAGAGGGGGCGCTGGAGGCTGCAGGGGCAAGCTCTGGGGCCGCGGGCACTTCCTCGGCCGGAAAGGACGTCAATCCCATCACCGGCCAGTTCCTGGACGCCGAGAAGCATCCTGAGATGCCGCCCATGACGCAGGAGGAGAAGGAGAGAGAGGCTGAGAGATTGTTTGTGCTATTTGAGAGGTTCGTTTGTGCGCCGTTTGAATGCCTTGCATTCCTAGACCCTGCTTGCTACCCAGGAGAGCATTAACGTGGTCATGGACTGGCTAACAATATTTCCCACAGGCTCAAGAAAACCGGAATCGTCGACGTCCAGAACCCGGTCGAGAAGGCTTTCCAGGAAGGTCGCTTCGAGGAGCTGGATGATGACTACGATGAGGACGAGGACAAGAAGCAGGGTGGCGACGGCAGCGCGGGTAAGAAGGCATAGCCATAGCTTGTTGATTGTGATCAAAGTGGTAGGCAGGTCGAATTTGGCCCCACGTATGCTTTTTCCTTCCGTCCGGCTGGGTCTGGGAGGAGCTGTTGTGGAGCCTTCGTAGCTCTATCCATCCATGTTATTGGTCCCTCAGCATTCAGCTCCGAATCCCCAATGTTTGACAAGAAAACATCAGCTTGAAATCCTGACGCGTTTGGGGATGCTCTCTGTAGTATAGAAAGTGGCTTACAAACGGCGCTCGAACTTCTGTTACGCACATATTCCATGTCGCGTCGACGTTGAGCATCCTTGGTGGGGTGGATTCTAGCCGTCCTTGCTTTCCCCGCATCAGGCCAAGGGCGGACGGTCCTTGAGCAGCCCTGCCACATGCAATTAAAATCCTCCTTTTAATATTTTACCTTCTGCGTAAATCCCAACTGACAACATCTCCGTCCATTCTCCAAACACGCAATTCAAAACGTGTGGCATTTGGGGTTTGCTTTGGTCCGACCCATCCCCCACGTAGGTGGGAGCTTCACACCAAGACCCATGTCACGTGTGGGTCAATCAGCAGGGAAGCTCCAGGCGCACTGACCAACTATAAAACTGCCGCGCGGTCGCGTCCGCGATTCCACAGAGAGCTAACGATTCGTCGCTCCACAGCTCCCTCGCCCCGGCCTTGAATATCTCCAAGCCAGCCTGATAGGTTGCGCCGCCTCCGATTCTGCGCGCACCTGTCAATCCTCCGTCGTCCGCGTCCTTTTTGACTGCCGGACACCCTTACCTTTGGATCGAGGTGAATTATGAACGCATTTTTGTCCCCGCGAACCGTATTTTTTAGTCGCTCAGAAGTCCGTTCGGAAGTCCCAGCCATGCCACCACCACTGCCTTTGTAAGCTTCACCTACCTGCACCCCATCGCCAATGGATGCTTTGAGACGCGTGTTCTCGGCGCCGCGGCAGTCTTCCTTGTTTTTAAGACCGCGGAACGCGTCAAAGCCTGCGATCCACCCCGATTCTAACGCGCTTTGCAGTGAGGAGGAGGAGGTGCCCCCAGTCTTTATCCAGAGCGACATCGGTCTGCAAAACGGAGCCAGCCCCGCCAACGATGCGGCCGCCGAGGATGCGGCAGAGCCAGTTGGCGCTAGCATCCTCTCGCTCACGGGTAACAACGAGGACGAGGACGAGGACGGGGACGAGGGCGACGACGGTGACATCATCAACGACGTGAGCACGGCACCCGACATGGGTCCAGACAACGACGCGTCTCCAGCGCCCGCCCCGACCACCAACGGAAAGAAGCGTGGCCGCCCATCTCTGTCGGCCTCTGGCTCACGCAACAGTACCCCCGCCAAGACGCCCTCCAAGTCGACGGTCGCCAAAACCCCGCGCACCGCGAAGAGCACGGCCGCGTCCAAAGCTACCCCGAGCGCCACTGGCGCCAAGCGTGGACGCAAGCGCAAGGCGGATGACGGCGACGCGTCAGGCGCCGCTCCTGCGGCGAAGAAGGCGCGAGCTCCACGGACCATTCGTGAGGAGAGAGCGCCGACACGCGCAATCTCCAAGCGCGGCGCTGCGGTTGCCGCGAAGGAGACTTTTGCAACGGCGCTCAAAGTCAGGGCCACGGTCAGTTTCCATGTCTCCCCCGCGTTTTTTTCGCGTAACGACGCGGTAAACAGCAAAACTGACGCATCCTTCTTCTGTTTACCTAGAAGGTCGAAGTTCCCGTCAGGACTGCGAAGCGTCGTGGTCGCAAGCCTGCCGTAGCCGCTGCCAAGCCCGACCAGGCTTGGGAGGTGGAGGAGATCGTCGACGCCGGCGTCATCGGTCCCAATGGGAAGCCAAAGACATACCTCGTCAAATGGAAAGGCTACTCGGAAGACGAAAACACCTGGGAGCCCCGTAAGAACCTGAGCGGCTGCCCAGACCTCCTGAAGGCCTTTGACGCCAAGAACCAGCCGGGAGGAGCAGCAAAGGAGAAGAAGACACCTAGTCGTAAGCCTGGCGCCAAGGTTGGCCGCAAGGCTGCAGCCGAGAAGCCCGCTCCTGCGGTTGGGCCGCCTGAGAAGAAGGAGCCCCGCAAGCCTCCGACGGAGAGGAAGCTGGCGGTCCCGAAGAAGGCCACAGCGGGCACCGGCCGCAGGGGTAGGCCACCCGCCAAGAAGTAACCCGGAACGCCTCTTTTTCAACGCCTGACTTGACTTCTATCTCCCATCTTCGCGCTGATCCGTTTCGGGTCACTCGGCCTCTTGTACAAATACTCATTGGATTTCAGGGGCGGGCGATGCCGCAGAGATGCCGCGCAGCGATAAGGTGCATGCGTTGGCGACAAACCTCATAGCGTCCCCTCGTGTTGCTTGTTGGTGACACTCTTTGTCTGGGGGCTGCTTTGAGGAGACGAGCATGCTGGGATGGCGATTCTGGGATGGGCACACAGGGCATGGATTGTGTTTACTCAATGGCAAAGCTTTACTTGAGCAGTTTTGGGCGGGTTCGGATCCGGTTCTCTTGGTTGTTGACTCTCCATTCTCTAGTTTCCATCTTCTACCTTGCTTTTAGGGATCGGTGGCGTAACTGGACTCGTAGCAAATCGAATTAACATGGCCGTTCTGATCTGGTACTCAAATGGGATGCGGCTTTCCTGCCCAAATGAAATGCGTGAGAACGTCCCCCCTAAGGCGAACGAGCTGAGTCGCGGAGACACAAGCCACTGCATGACTAAGCCACAATCTCAAGACACGTCTCCCAGCACACTTTCCCTCGGCCCAGCAAAGCAGGGGCTCAGAACAGCGAACACCACGCGGCCCAGCTCCATTCCCCACGAAAACGGCAATCCACGAAATATCGCAACCATGGACGCGCTTCGATCAGTCCTCCAGCCGGTGACGCACAACCTGCCGGCGCCGGTGCGCGACCTGGGCGTGTCCATCATCGGCGAGGCGTGCTATAAGACGCTGCTGCTGGACGTGGACCTGGCCGACGCCGGCTGCGTCAAGCTGGCCGTGTCCAAGGGCCTGGGGATCGGCATCATCGCGGCGTCGTCCATCGTCAAGGTGCCGCAGATGCTCAAGCTGCTGGGGTCCAAGTCGGCGTCGGGCGTGTCGTTCCTGTCGTACCTGCTCGAGACGACGGCCTACGTCATCTCGCTGGCCTACAACTTCCGCAACGGCTTCCCATTCAGCACCTACGGCGAGACGGCCCTGATCCTGGCCCAGAACGTCGTCATCTCGCTGCTGGTCCTCAACTACAGCGGCCGGGCCGGCGCCGCCGCCCTGTTCGTCGCCGCGCTCGCCGCCGGCGCCGCCTCCCTGTTCAGCGACGCCGTGCTCGACATGAGGACGCTCAGCTACCTACAGGCGGGCGCCGGGGTCCTGGGCGTCGCGAGCAAGGTGCCCCAGATCGCGGCCATCTGGCAGCAGGGCGGCACGGGGCAGCTTAGTGCCTTTGCCGTGAGTTTTTTTTTTTTTTTTTTTTTTTTCTCCTTTTCCTAGGACGACCCTCTCGTGTATGTTGCTAACATTTCCCTCCCCGCTTTCTCCAGGTCTTCAACTACCTCGCCGGCTCGCTCTCGCGCATCTTCACAACGCTCCAGGAGGTCGACGACAAGCTGATCCTGTACGGGTTCGTGGCCGGGTTCGCGCTGAACGCGGTGCTGGCGGCGCAGATGCTGTACTACTGGAACCAGCCCGCGGCCGCGACCGGCGCCGCCAAGAAGCAGAAGCGCGCCAAGGCGAACTAGACACAGGAAGCGGGGGACCAAGAAGAAGAGAATACATATACGTGGAAAGGTGGAAGAAATAATTAATAGACGGGTTGCGGCGGTAAACGGGGAAAATCCAATGGTAGATCTCCATATTTCATCTGATACATGGCGAATAGAACAGTCACCAAGCTCCCGTGGGGCTCCAGCCTTCACACGGTGCTGGGCCAGATCGTGATCCTTCCGACGCCAAGCAGCAGCATTGTTCCATTCTTTGCCCTCTCGCCCCTCCCCTCCACACTTGAGACATGCACAGCGGTAAAATATGCATCGTCCATCCATGGCCGGGCTGTGGCGGCTTTTTAAAGTTCTCTGAGGGGGTCCACAACGTACAACCCCCAGGTATGTGGTCTGCACTGACACATGCAGGACGAACATGGTTTTGCAGCCAGGAATCACGGAATTCCCTATGCGGGAGCTCCGCGTGATGCGCCTCGCGGTTGTGTCATGTAGGATTGGGTTGCCGGTGGGCTCGATTCGCTGTTTTTATGGTGTGGCTGGGTGCCTAGCCGATGCAGCGCGCATTAGGTCGGTTGGCCTTTTGAGGGCCACCTACAGATACTCGCGCAACTCGCCTCAGTTTGGAATACAGTAGCGTCCCAAGAGCGGATGAAGTGACGAGGCGAACAGCAGGCACCCGCCGAGTGAGCAGGCGTCTTGGCCACTGTCAGCCAGGATTTCTCTGCCAGTCCACCCACCTACCATCAACCTGACCATGATAACCCAACTCCTTTCCACACTGGATTGCCCGATAAGCCTCCTTCCTAAAGCGAACAATGTGGGGACTTTGAGTCTAGACACGACCTATGGAGCACTTGAGAGAGGTAGCCCAGTCGGAAGCGCAATCCCCTCGATCTCTGGGCGCATCCGGTCCAATGGATTGCATGCCGTGGCTGCAGGGTCTCGGGAGTTGGGCTGGTGTAGCACACACCGCTCATGGGGTAGGCGACCAAGTGTGTTTCCCACCCTGAGCGAGCGAGGGTCTGCCAGAGTTCTTATTACCACGGCTCAACGCCATTTTTTTTTTTTTTCATACGTTTTTGTCACTCTCCATATTCCTTCCTCCCGTCCCTTCCCCAGCTCAGTAACAAACCCCTCCCCATTCATTGTTTGTGCCAGCTTCCCCACCGATTGCGACATCGCCCCGATCACGGGATCGGCTTGCACCTGTCAGCAGCAAACGCTGTACCATTGAGAATCCAGGACCTCCTTGGCTCGTGCCGCCATCACCGCTCTGAAGCTCATTGGACCCCTGGATTGCGCCATCTGCCATCTTCCAGACGCTCACCCCCCACAGGTTGCGCGCTCCGGTACGACGTCTCACCTCCTGCAGTTGCTTCATCTGCCCTGCCCCGCCGCGACTTTATCAGTGGATGGGATTTCACCGTGCCGCTCTCCAGGCTGTCATTCGAAAGGCCATTGTATCTTAACCAAACGCGGGCTTGGCTCTGACGGACGGGACTTTTTGTGAGACTCGGAAGAGACGGAACCTGACGTGTCCAGAAGGGCGGGCTGCTTCACTTGTTCTCTCGGCTCCTTCATTGCCCTTATCTTCCAGGGGACCCGCCGACTGCCACGAGTCCGGTCCGATATCTTCCTGTTATCCTCTTCTGGCTTACCGTCTTCACCTTCCTTTCCCCTGCATCCCCTTGCTCTGCTTTTCCTCATTTGCGCGCCCTGTGTGGCGTTCGTTTGTTTTCCGTTAGCCGGATAACATAACCTACTACTGCTTGCTTGAATCACATTTGTCTGCTACAGCTGCAGACCCAAAGCAGAAGCCCTACAGATCCGGTCATACAAGATGGCTCCCGGCGCCAGCACGCTGCCGGCCTCGTCGGTCCGCGGCGATGCCCGCCCGGGAACTGAGGGTGTGCCTGCCTCTGCGGCCCCCAACGGCGGCGCGGCCAAGAAGCAGCCCAACATCCTCTACATCATGGCGGACCAGCTGGCGGCGCCGCAACTCAAAATGTACAACCCAAAATCGCAGATCCTAACCCCGAACCTGGACAAGCTGGCGTCCGAGTCGGTGCAGTTCGACTCGGCCTACTGCCCGTCGCCGCTATGCGCGCCCTCGCGCATGAGCATGATCACAGGCCTACTGCCGCTCAAGATCGGGGCCTACGACAACGCGGCCCAGATCTCGAGCGACGTCCCGACCTACGCGCACTACCTGCGGCTCAAGGGCTACCAGACGGTGCTGGCGGGCAAGATGCACTTTGTAGGCGACCAGCTGCACGGGCACGAGACCCGGCTCACCAGCGACATTTACCCGGGCGACTACGGCTGGACCGTCAACTGGGACGAGCCCGGCACGCGCCTCGAGTGGTACCACAACGCCAGCTCCATCCTGCAGGCCGGCACCTGCGTCCGTAGCAACCAGCTGGACTACGACGAGGAGGTCATGTACCGGTCCACCCAGTTCCTGTATGATCATGTGCGTCAGGGGCCCGACGCCCGGCCCTTTTGCCTGACGGTGAGTGACGATTAGGGTATTAGACAATGGCTGGCTGGCTGTGACGTGTATTCCAACCTCATGCTGGATCGTTGCCAAAGGGAAGCTTCATGGCCCAGGTATACGGTGACGACATGGGGGAACCTGTAGCCGCATACATGCCAGCCCGTTTGGATGTGACCCCGCGCCTCTTCAGAGTCGCAATCACTTCTTGGAAGACCCGTGTGCTAACTGGCGCCACCGTCATTCCCGCTCGCTTTCCCGTTCTCGGCATGCTTCTCCAATAGGTCTCACTCACTCACCCGCACGACCCCTACACCGTCGAGGAGAAGTACTGGGACCTTTACGAGGGCGTGGACATTGCGCTGCCCAAGGTCAAGATCCCCAGGGAGGAGCAGGACCGGCACAGCAAGCGGCTGCTCAAGGTCTGCGACCTGTGGGACCAGGAGTTCACCGACGAGCAGATCAAGCGCGCGCGCCGCGCCTACTACGGCGCCGTCAGCTACGTGGACGACTGCGTCGGCAAGCTGCTCGACGTGCTGAAACGCTGCCGGCTGGACGGCGACACCATCGTCATCTTCAGCGGCGACCACGGCGACATGCTGGGCGAGCGCGGGCTCTGGTACAAGATGTCGTACTTTGAGTCGTCGGCGCGCGTGCCGTTGCTCATCCGCCACCCCGGCGGCCCCGAAGTACCGGTAAAACCGGGCCGCCGGGTGTCGCAGAACGTGTCGACGCTCGACATCATGCCCACCATGTGCGACCTCGTGGGCGCCAAGCCCTTGGCCGGGCTGGAGCTCGACGGCAAGTCGCTGCTGCCGCACCTGCTCGGCAACTCGGCCGAGGCCCACGACGAGGCCCTGGCCGAGTACACGGGCGAGGGCACCATCAGCCCGCTCGTCATGATCCGGCGCGGGCCGTGGAAGTACGTCGCCTGCCCCGCCGACGGGCGGCCGCAGCTGTTCAACCTGGTCGACGACCCGCTCGAGCTGGTGGACCTGGTCAAGGTGCTGGACAAGAAGGCGGCGGCGGTGCAGGCGAGCGGCGGCGGGGCAGAGGCGGCCCGCGCGGCGCTCGACGCGTTCGAGAAGGAGGCGGCCGAGCGGTGGGACTACGCCGCCATCACGGAGCAGGTGCTGCTGTCGCAGCGCAAGCGCAGGCTAGTCTGGGCGGCGCTCAAGAAGGGCCGCTTCACCAGCTGGGACTACGACCCCGTCGACGACGGGCGCGAGAAGTACATCCGCTCGCACATGCATCTCGACGACCTCGAGCGCATGGCGCGGTACCCGCCCGTCGACGCCTATGGCCGCGAGACGGCCGGTGTTGTGGTTGACCAGGCTGGGTCACACGGGCAGTGATTGGTGTTTGATGTGTTTGGGTGGCATCTGAGCAAATCTTTCCGCTCATACCAGGGATCATCTCCATCTCCAGGCCAAACTGTTGGGCTGAAGTGGGCGATGGAGCGCGGCGTTGTATCTTTTAAGGAATGATATTAGGAAATGGCAGGGAAAAGGAAGTATGAGAGCCTGATGCTTCTTTATTTAAGTGCAGACTGGTGGATAAAGAAAAATTGTAATGTATTTTTCTTCCCATCGTTTTGGATGTTGGAAACGGAGCACCGAAATACCCGCCGATTGGCGACCGATTGTTCCCTGAAGCCGCCCCATATTTATTCCCCGCAGCAGTTGCAATAGGAAGCTCCTCGAAGCTCGGTCCCCAAACAGAAGAGCACTGCCAATTCCGTCCCTCTCGATCCATTGCCCGCGACGCCGCCCTTCTCTGTGCGCACAAGCACCCCAGTCATCATGGCGTCCCTACACATGTCCCAGGAGGACCTCAAGTCGCTCGAGTCGGCGCGCCAGAAGCTGGCCACTCTGGTCGCCAGCATCACGAGCATGCGGGATGGCATCCTCCAGAGCAACCCGCTCCCCGCGCCGTAAGCTTTCTCTCTCTTTCCGTCTTCGTTTTTTTCTTCTTTTTTTTTCCCTCATCTTTCTAACTCTCCCGATTGCTCCTCCCAGCACCTCCCTCGAGACGTCAGCCTTCATCCTGCAAAAGAACGTCGAGTCCTTCCTGCGCGTGGCGACGGACAACGACGAGCTGTTCCGGCGCGTCGTGGTGCACCCGTCGACAAACTTCCCCGGCCGCCAGTACGAGGGCATCCTGGGCCAGCTGCTGCGCAAGAAGCTCGAGCCCGACGTCGAGACCAGCGTCGAGGACGCCCGCGCCGCCGCCGCCGCCGCGGGGCTCGGCCCGCACAGCTTCCTGGACTCGGACGGCGGCGGCGGTGGCAAGAGCGGCGGCGGCGGCGGCAAGGGCGGGCGGGGAGGAGGCCGGGGTGGCGGCGGCAACATGTACGGTGGTGACGATGACGATGACGACGACGACGACGAGTACAGCGACGACGACGAGGGCGGCTACCGGGGGCCCGAGGACGACGACGACATGGACGACGACGTGGACGCGGCGGCGCGGCGGGCGCGCGAGCCGCTCGGCCTGGGCGACGTCTGGCTCGACGCGCGCGTGTGGATCGGCCGCCGCATACAAGAGTTTGTCACGCGCGAGGACGGCATGGTCTACACCCCCCAGGAGCGCGCCGCGGGCATCGAGAACGTGCGCACGGGCCTGCGCCGCGTGCTGCCCGACGTCGCCGACGAGGATGAGGACGATGAGGACGACGAGGACGACGAGGACGAGGACGTGGCGCGGCAACAGCAGCAGCAGCAGAAGGCGGCAGGGGCGGCACAGGGGCCCGCACTGGACCCGGAGGTGGTGCTGTGGTTCATGGCACGGGGAGATACGAATCTGCCGCAGAACGTGGAGCGGCTGTCGGACATCATCCTCGACGGCGGGAAGCGGCAGAGGAGATCGCCACAATGATGGCGGGCAGAAACTCTGTTCCAGGTCCCCTATCCTGGGTTCGTTGCATGGGATTACCGGCTGAGGCTATCTAAGAATAAGTTGGTCCTCACTTGGGCCCTCGAGGGTCGCCGCAGGAATGTGAGGTTGACCAGTCTGACGACGCTTCATCTGTCGCCTGTCGCCTGGACAAGAGAAGAGACGCCCCTGGCGGCAGCAGTCAATGACGGAAACGACAGATGCCGTAAATGCGCGCACCGCCATCTCTGATGCCAAACGCCACCGTTTTCCTACCTGCACCTCTCACAGTGTGCAATGATGCTGCGTTGAATTCCGCAGCGGCACAAGCCCAAGGTGTTTGCCCACGGTCAGAGAGCCTCTAATCAGGGAGAATGCCTTTTTTTTCTTTTTTTTTTTTTTTATACCTCCGCCAGTGAGTTTCATGTAAAACATAAGGGTTGAGCCAATGTATTCCGTCCACCGTCGTTGGCCATATTTCGTACCGGACCCTGAATGTGCGTGCGGTCGTTTGCAGGGCTGGCCCTTGCTCATTTCCGGCACTTTGCCGGCCGATTGCGTTTCTCTGCCACCCGCTGCGTTTACGACGCTCCAGCGTTTACTCGCCCGTTTTGCCAGTTTGCCCGCTTACCAACAAGGAGCGCCGGAATGCGGCCCGAGCTCCGTGTGCCTACGGGATTTCTTCTGTTGGCCGCCTCGATGGCAACATGTAGCCTAATGTTAAGCTTAGGTAGCGCTGGTGAGCCAGGGACTCTTTCAACAAACCACAGGCAGACCTAATGATTGTGGTTCGTCACACGGCCTCGGGACCCCCACCTCACTCAACCCGAGGATCTTTCTTACTAGTGCCTGCCCAGGTAGCTATCTATCAGCCATACCTCCCCTGCGTCCCCGTCATTTCTTGCCGAATATCCCCTTTATGCTCGGAATGTTCTTCATGTCCTGAAACCCTTTCTGCACCCCACTGAAAGCAAGTTTTTTCCCGTTCCGCTTGGTACTGTCTGCAGGCTGCGGACTGACCGGGGGTGGTGACGGCAGGCTGGAGGTCGCTGGTGACGATAGGCTGGTGGTCGCCGGTGACGGCAAGCTGCTTAATGGCGATGGCAGGCTGCTCGCTGGCGATGGCAGGCTGGCCGGCGGACTAGCAGCAGTGTCGGGTCCGCCTACGGCTTCGGCCACCCAAGATTGCTCCTGCATTTCCGCTCTTTTTCCGGCCCTCCTCTGCTGATCTTCTGCCGGCACTTCGGCCTCGCTCTGCTCCGCCCTCCTATTGTCTTGTTCTGGCAACTCCAAGCCGCCTCTGCTCCCCTCTTTCCGCCGATTCTCTCCTGACATCCCGGCCTCCCCCCTCAGGGGCTTCCTCGGTGGCACGGCCCCGCTCCCCCCGCGCCGCTCTGCCTTGTTCGTTTCGGGCTCGTTCCTACTGCCGGTATACTTCGTGTCGTGTTTCTCCGACGCGGCGGCGGCTCCTCCATCCTCCTCCTTCCCCGCCCCCGGCTGTGTTTTCGACGGAGCGAATGGGTCGAACTGCTCCTTTCCCACTCCCGGGTCGTCGTAGATGTCCTGGTGCTTGTTGACGATGTCGTCCCCAAAATCGCTGTCGTATCCGTCCGAGCTCGGGCCGGCCTGGTCCTTGCGTCCGGCCTGGCGATCCGCCAGCTCGGCCTTCTTGGACCGGATCCATGCCATCATGCGCCGTATCTCGGTTATTTTCGCCAAGTTCTTGCCGGCGTCGGCTCGCCTGGATTCCAGTATCAACTCGAAGTCGTGCCTTCGTCCGAGCCGGAGCGCCATGAGCAGTGCCGCCCAATAGGCATACTGGTGGAAATCCTTGCGCTCTAGGAGCAAGCTGAGCACGTCAAGCCGGTCTTGCCTGGACGCGTCGTCCCTACGGGCGACCGCCGCGGCCAGTGCGCTCCAGTACTTGCCCGAAAGCCCGTCGACCTTGGCGCCGTGGTCGAGCAGGTACGCGCAGAGTCGGCTCCCGCACTTCAGGGCGGCGGCTTGCAGCGCGGTGCCGTGTTTTCCGGCCGTGATGTTGGGGTCGGCCCCTGCTTGAACCAACAAGCGGGCGTTCCGGCTGCAGCCCGCGAACGCGGCGGCCTGGAGCGGCGTGCCTATCTTGGCGTCCGCGCCACCCGGTGGAGGGGCCGCGTCGAGGTCCGGGTTTAGCGCGAGCAGCAGGCGGAGGCAGCGGTCGTCCCCGTGTGTCGCGGCGGCGTGCAGTGCGGTGAAGTGCTTGCCTCCGCGGGCGTTGACCTGGACCCCGTCCTGGCCCAGGATCGCCTCCACGCACTCCGGGTTGCCCGACGCGGCCGCGGCTTGAAGGACCGTGTCGAAGGGCCCGCAGCGAGCGGTCGGGTCCGCGCCCCGTTCCAGAAGCAGCCGGCACACTTCGACGTACCCGCGCGACGCCGCGGCGTGGAGAGCGGTGCCGCGGTGCTGGGCGTGGCTGTGTATGTCGGCGCCGCGGTCGAGCAGGAGCGCCACGGATTTGCGGTCACCGACCCACGCCGCGGCAATTAGGGCCGTGTCCCCGGCCGGATCCTTCTCGTCGACTGCGGCACCCCGGTCGATGAGCAGCCCGAGGACGTCTTCCGGGAGGGTCATTGCCGCGTTGATGAGCGGCGTGCTCTCGTCCGGACCCCCGGAGACGTTGGGATTCGCCCCGGCTTGGAGCAGGAGTCTGACGACGTCTGCATATCCCCTGCTGGTTGCCGCGATCAAGGGTTTGCTAAAGGTGCCGCCGCCGAGCTCCGGGTTGGCGCCCTTTTTGATGAGCGCCTCAGCAATTTCCGGATGACCGGTATTGCAGGCGGCTTGCAGGGCCGTCTTGGCATCGATGGCGTCGCTCCAGGCATTGGGATCGGCCCCGTGTTCGAGCAGTATCTGGACGATGGGCTGGTATCCGCGCAGGGCCGCGGTTTGGAGAGCGTGGCCCTCGGGGGCGTTGACGCTTGCGCCGTGCCGTAGCAGGATCTGCAGGATCGTTTCCGTGCCGTTGAAAGCCGACGCCGTGAGCGCGTCGCCAAAGTCCTTGCCCCGTGCGCCGTTGGCGTCGGCTCCGCAAGTTTCGATGAGGTATGTGACCAACCGCTCGTTCTGCGCAACCGTGACATCGTAAAGTGCCTGGCTTATCGTCTCGGCTGAGATGGCGGGGCGGCTTTTGCGGTGTTCCCACAGCTTTCTCACCACGTCCTCGTGACCGTGGGACGCCGCGAGCTTGAAGGCTTTGTCACAATGCGGCCCTGGCGAGCTCGTTTGCAATATGCAGTCGACGACGTCGTCGAACCCACTCGACGCAGCCTTCACTAGAGCATCCCCGCGGGATTCCAGATCTTTGTCAAGGGGAAGCAACCTCTTGACCATGCCAATGTTTCCCGCCGAGGCTGCTGCTGCGAGGGCGCTGCTGTTTCGGATCAGGGTGGGGTTTTTCGCCAGGAGCTTCTCGACCAGATCGTCATAGCCTCTGAGGGCGGCGGCGGCCAGTGGCGACTCAGACTTGCCTGCCGCCAACCCCGGGTCTGCGCCCAAATCCAGCAGCCGCTCCGCCGTATCCGTCTGACGCTGGCTGAGGGCGAGTGCGAGCGGCGTTCCGTAATCCTCGGCGATCGCATTGATGTCGGCGGTTTTTTCGACGAGCAGATCTACCACCCCTATGTGGCCCATGTATGCGGCCATGTGTAACGGCGTTAGCTTCCCGGCTTCGACACCGCCGTTGACGTCGGCGCCTTGCTCCAGCAACAGCTTGCACACGTCGACGTGACCGCTTGCCGCCGCCAGGTGCAGTGGCTGGCGGTGCTGCGCGTCGGCGCGGCACAGCTCTTCCTTGTGTCCGTGGTCCAGGAGGGATTTCACCAGCGAGAGCACGCCGAAATGGGCGGCTACGTGCAGCGCCGTCAAGTCTTCAAGCTCGCCGCTGACAGGCTTTCGCGTATATCTGCGCCACCACCTTTTGCGCGTCCGCGAGTCGGGCGACCAGAATATATGCCCGGCACCGAGCGTAGAAACGAAGTCGGATGTCGCCTCGTTGCCGTGTTTTAGCCAGTACCTTAGGGGGTACCCCAAGACGGCCGCGGCGTCGGGCTCCAAGATGTCACCTCCCTCGCCGTCGAAGAGCGCATCGATCTCGGCCGCGCTGCTGGCTGTGGCCCTCGTCATCCCCATCGCGGCGGCGCCGTCGTCGTCGCCGCGGCCGGCGCCGAGCTCCTTGAGCATGTGGGAGAAGCACCGAAGACCGACAACGCCGTGTTGCCAACGAAGCTCCATCCCGTCGCCATCGTGGAAGCCGATAAGCCGGCGGATCTCCGGCTCGAGAAGAGTCTCTTTGGCGAAGGCATGTATAAAGCCGACTTTGGTCACATCCCGGTAACCGGCGCTCATGTCGTAGCCGCCAGCGTGGAGTTTCAGAAGTGGGCCACACGCTCGAATCATGCGCCGGATCTCTCGTTCTGCCTCTCCGGGGTCGTCTGGACTGGAACGCACGACCAACCCAGCAAGCACGCGCAGCTCGGCGTGTGTCGGGTCTTCGTATGCGACCGCCAGGGTTCGGAGGATCTCTTTTGTGGTATGGATGTCCTCATCGGGTTTTTCCAGCTTCTAGAAGGAGAGCGGGACGTCAGCCTTGTAACGGATTGGCGGACAGATCAAGTGTCAATAGCAGGTGAGTAATTACCTCCCTCCATATCTTCCTCATCAGCTGCTTCGCGTCCTGTTCGGCGCGGACCTCCTCCAGCGTCTTTCTCACAAGGATAAAGTCGGTCGAGATTTCTCCCAGCAAGCTGCACACGACTTCAACCCACGTCGTGCTGCTAGGGGCCATCTCGTTGAGGCTGCTGAGGACAAAGTACCGTAACGCCAGACTGTAGCCCTTGGACTCGGCAAGGTCCTCGACCTCGTCACGGATGAAGGACCGGACGAACGGGTTCCCGGAGCCGCTGCCACCGGCCATGGCAATTTTCAAGGCTCCTGTGCCCCCTCTCTCTTGCAGCGCCTCGTTGACCTGTTCGTTGCGGTCGCTACTGAGAATCATCCACCTTGCCTTCTCTCGGAACGAGTCGTCGGAGCCGTCGGATTCGGTTCGGAGAAGGGTCGAGATTTCGTCCAAGAACTCCTTGGTGCTCGGAAGCTGTTCCCCGAGGCGGTGGATGTTGTTGATGACGAAAAAGACCTCCCGGACCGACGGGTCGTCGATGACTTTGGCTAGGCCCGCCCAAAGCTTGGAAAAGGCGATCTGCTCTTCTGGGCCTCGGCGGCCACCTATGACGGTGGGCGTCTTGGCGGTGAGGTCCTTTACATATTGCCCCAGCGACCTCTTATTCACGATCAGCTGCCACAGGAACGACTTGACCACGGCCTCGGCTGATGAGAAATCCGGCCTCGGGTTGCAGAAGAAGTAAGCCACCATAGGGGCGCTCGCGTCGCGGTTCCCGCTGTTTCGCGCGCGCGCTTCGATGTCGTCGATGACAGCGAGGGCTGCCTTGGACTTGCCCGATTCGTCCGTGCCGCACGCCCAGAGGACGCGATGTTTGTAAGCCACGCCGGGCTCGTGGGCTTGCTCGACCCACTGCTTGTACGTCTCGTCTGCCAAGATCCAGCTGGAATCCCCGCTGAGGTTCTCGATCTCGTCCCGAACTTGCTCGTGGTTGACCACACCGAGGATCTTGTTGGCGCGCGAAAAGGCCTCATCGCTGACGACGGAATTCTTCGAGTCCCTGAGGCGTTTTGCCACCAGTGCCCAGCCCTGCTGCATGGAACGCTGGATATGGTCGTGTGCAAACTTGTACCTATCGTCTTTGGCATTCTCGAAGCGGTTCAGCTGGCGGTGGTCGCAATTCCAGCCCCTCTTCTCGACCCTGCCGTCGAGGCAAGCGGACTCTTCAGTGACCAGCACGCACCAGAGCTTCTTCAGCCCCCCCATGCTGGTCGTCCCGAGTTCGAAGATACATGCGATGTTGGACTCGCGATCCCCGGATATCAGTCTCGAGAAGTCATCTCGCAGCTCGGCGAGCCCATCGTTTTCGGGATTGAGGAAGTGCAGCAGCTGGGTGCCCTTGTTTACGCCCAACTTGCTAGCAAGGTCGGCTATCTGGACGCCGACAGCAGCCGGCTTGGCCCCTCGGAACGGAGTGCCGAAAAAGATGCCCCCGGCGAAGCACTCCGAGATGCGGCTGTATCTCGGGTCCGCCGGGCGTTCTGCTGCTAGAGTCAACGCCTTGGCCACGACGAGGCCGCCCAGGCTGTGCGCGAGGAACAGGAGGGGCCGCGTCGCCTCGCCGCCCTTCTCGTCCTTCCTTTCCCGGATGAGGCTGTCCAAGAGCAACTCGGCAGCGTTACGCAACGTTTGCTCCTTTGCGTCCTTGCCGATCCATCGCGAGTCATAATGATACAGCAATACCCGGGCGGTCGGAAAGTCCGACGGGATACCTTCCTCGTCTCTCAGCCAGTTAAACCCACGCGAGCCATCACCAAAACCGAAGCTCCTGGACGGGTCGGCTCCCAGGCCCGGGACGGCGACAATGCTGAGGGGGGCCGGAGACCGGCCGTGTCAGCTGACGACGCCTAGCATACCTAGATCGAGAAGGGGGATACACACTCGGTCTCGATGTTCTTCGGTGAAACGAGGACCTGCAAGCCGTGGCGTGCAACGCTCATCTCGCGTATCTTCTGTGGGTCAGAGATGAATTGGTTTTATCTTTCTTCCAGTCCAGTCTTTTCGGGGCGACGTGGTAAAAGACCAACGTTGGACTAGATCGTAAACGGCCTACCACACCCAGAGCTTAGGAGGAAAGGTAGGTAAGGGCAAGCGGCTGGCATCCAACTAGTGATCCTCTGTGGCCTCGAGGGTTTCTTTTTGGCATATATATACTTAGCCACCGCCGTCAGGCCCACTGTTTACCCGCGTCGAGGGCAGTTCTTACCAATTGTCTGCTCCATCACGGATGTCTGTGATTGTCCGCTTTTTACCAGCTCCGGTTAGCCGGCTGGGCCGTTTGCCTACTATCTACCCGAGCAGAGACGAGACGCGGGATATCCAGTCGTGCTTGCTTCCTGGGGCGGCGGACAAGGATACTGCAACGAAAGGCAGAAATACCGCAGCGGCGAGCGAATTTGCTGGTCCGCCAGACATGGCCAGCAGAGGCTTGCTCGGATGCTGCCTGGCGGCTATGACTGGGTCGATCGGCACCTCCATACCCAAACCTGCAGTCCGCTGGGGGTGTCCGGTATGTGTGCCCAAATCTGCATGTCGTAGGTGGGCGCAATGAAGGTGATGAAGGTGATGAAGATGGTGAACTGCTGTTGGCAGGCGAAGGGCTGGCAGGCTGAGATAGGCTGAGCGGTGGGGCTTGACCCCACACCTTTCACACTGCAGCCTGTCGGAAGTGCGTCCGGTGTGCCGGTGTCGGGTGTGTGTGTCGTGGGTTGGCGCACTAGTGGAAGCGGCGGTCGCGGGCGGGAAGGAGCAAGGTTGCGACAGAAAAAAGTCGCTGCTACGGGAAATTCCTGCATTAGCGTGGTCACAAGGACGCTATCCGGTTTCTTTCGGTGCCCGTGCCCATCCCCCATTAGCGAAGACCTACCGCGACGGACCTCGAGCGTCCACGCCCGTCGCTGCTTTTCCGGAGGTAGGGCGGCGGGATAACTGACAGCGGGAAACGGCTAGGCCTAAGACATCTCGGGGCGGCGAGGGGAAATTGCGCCGAATCAACAAGTTGGCCATGTCGCCGAGGATCAACACCTATCCTCGGCTCTTTCCCGGTGTTATTCCAGCTCACATGCAGCCTCTTCAGCCCCAGCTTGGCGCCAGGGAAAGGATGATCACAGCTCTGATTTCATCTGGATGGAATAATTGGAATTCTGCGACGTACCGGGCCGACATTAACGCCCGCCGTCATACCGCCATCGATAGTAAGTCTGTGGCATGTTCAGGTGCACGCCCATGGCTTGATATAGCGTCCGTGTGGCATTGGTGGTACTGGCTCGGAGTTGGGCAGGCTTGCAGGACGAGTTTGGCCACTGCCACCGAGCCAAAGCAACAAGACATTCTGGAAGGAGGGGGCTCGGCGCGTTCGCAAGCGCCGTGGCGCCTGAGGGTGGAAATCACTCGTCGCCTAACTGGATTCAGCGGGCGCATGGACCCGACGGCTACAGTGAATTCACAACCGGCTCGTGTAGGTTTTGCAGATGACGCTTCCCGGCCCCTTTGTTCTCCAGGAAGCAGTTGATTAAAGTCGCAATCGAACAATCCTTTAAAAGCCCACACGGACTTATCAGCAAGGCCTGCCGGCAAGGTTGGCATCGCTTCGAACACGGGGAACGACGTTCTTGCAGCTATCTGCTTACAGTCAGGCACAGCCAGTGCATCCTGCCTCCATGGCTCAGCGACCATCCCAAATCTGGCCGGTAAGCTGGTGGCTACAACAGCGCTCGAACAAATCCGTCCTCGCACTCTAACAATATCACAACGCAGACCATGGCCAGTGCGGCTGGGAGTGGGGGTAGCATCGCGGCCGCCTTGCCCGCTGCTTACCACAATTGCGAAAGCATTGCGAGGAAGAAGCAGCGTGTCGTCAACAATCCAGCTCACTCTGTGACACGCTTCCTAGAGGCAGAACTGTCCCTCAAAGTCCTGGAACAGATGCTCCGGCATTTGTGGTTTGCCGGCGCACGACGTCCCGCCACGCAGCTGCACCTGCAGGTTGCCATGGGCCGACAGATCACTGTCGCCGACCGGATGGATCTACACCTCTTTTGGGATCCCAGCGGCAAGTTATTCCTCAAGCCCGTTCCAAACTTCCTTCTCGATCGAGAGTTTCTGCAGAACCACCTAGAGTGCCCCGACGGCTGTGCGTGCGAGGACCCCTTGCCAGCCACATGTAAAGCCGGGCTGCGGAGCGTTGCTTTCGGCTTCCTCTATACCTACGCCTGTCTCGTATCGTCGGAGACCGATTTCTTTGTTGCCAGCGAAGCGCGCCTCCTCCCTCGCAGGGAGGACGGATCATCCGTCACATGGGCAGACTGGAAGGAATGGGTTGGAGAGTTCCTCGACCAGAGAAAAAACTTCAAAGTCCACCCGCGCTTCCAGCGGGCCGAGCTCCGCCTGTCGCGCGTCAACACCATCCACCGCTTCACCCGCTTCCCGCCCTTTGTCCCCTACCTCCGCGGCAGGAACAACTACAGCAGCCTTTTCCGCGACAACTTCGCCTGGATGGCGGCCACCACCGTCTTCATCGCCTTGGTGCTGGCCGCCATGCAGGTCGGCCTCGCTACGGACCGGCTGAAGAATGACGCCGCTTTCCAGGAGGCGTCGTACAGCTTTACCATCTTCGCCATCGTGGGGCCCGTCTCTGCGTTCGGCTTGTTGATCCTGGTGGCCTTGCTACACCTCGCCCAAGACCTGCCGTCGATATTTACAGATATGAGGACGCAAACGCAGGCGCCACCTACAGGCGCGATGGCTTGAAGATTTTCACCAATATTGCGCTATTTAATTTGCCCTGGTGGCACGAGATGCTAGGCAAGGATGAGGCACAGCGGCACCAATCTCTTAGCCTGGTTCGGCTTATTTTATACAGCAGTATATAAGTTATTTAGATCCAAAGCCTTTATCATTCCGGCTAGTTTTAACGGGCTTGGAAGATACTTTAAAACAAAATGCTTTTAAAGGAAGAGCATGGGTTTGCGTTTAACGACGGCCTCGTTACCAAACTCTGCCTCGCAGTGGGCTTGCAGACTTATAATAAATAAATATAACACTTTTTATACCTTTCCCTGGACCAGAAGCTCCCTCACCACTGCCGCCGATCAGGCCCTCAAGGTAGCAGCCGGTCCCGATGAGGGCAGGTCGCCCTGCCACCAAGCTGCCGAAGCCCTCCATGGCTTCCGAGCCTTACCGCCATCGTTGCTCTTCGTTCGAGTGGTGGCGTTGGGTGGCTGGTCACCTTTCAATTGCCAGACACGTTGGGGTCTGCCAGGGTCCAATCATGGCCGGCGCTGGCTTGTCTGCCGCTTTGGTGCCGTGGCGGGGGAAGCCATGCTGCACACTACTGCACAGTACATGCACAGTAGGGCGAAAACCAGTTCTACCGTATAAGTGCTAGCCCTGTGCAATAAGGTTTGGCGACGTCCCAGTCCCGGTACTTTTGGTGTCGTTTCCCTCCCTTCTGCTAAACGTCCTATTTTAAACCTCAATAGATTTCAGTCCTTCCCAAAAGCCCACCAACCCTCATCTCCGCCCATCTCGAGCCATCATGGGGTTGCGCTTCCTCGACTTTCCTGCCGAGCTTAGGCTCGAAATATACCGTTGGATTCTCCTGGATAACATCATAGACCGGGGTCCCCGGCTCCTGCGGGGCCCAGACCCAAAACCAACAGTGCACACCGTAACAGCAAAGGCACCGGGCGGAGCCGACACGGACGATGCTTCAGGGACCTGGCCAACAACGTCCAGTGGCAGCAGCGGCTCGGCGCTCCTGGACCACAACCGCAAAGTCGGGCGGCTGCCGACGGCGCTTCTTTTGACATGCAAAAAGATCTACCTCGAGGCACGCGTCGTGCCCTTCAACGAAGGCGGCTTCTGGTGCGGTAAACGCGCATGTCTGGGCTTGGTGACGGCGCGCGCCTTCTTTGGGCGTCTTGCCCCCTGGCAGCGCGACTCCACTCGCTTCGTCGTGCTGGACACCTTCAACTATTCAGATCTCAGCCGCCCCACACGACCGACGCAAGAGGAGTTGATACGGCAGGGGCGAAGAGGAGGAGGGGGAGGAGGGGGAGACGACCTTCCCCGCTTGAACAGCTGGAGCTACGGCCCCATCGACGACCGAGACCTCATCGCCGACCCGATGGACGCCCTGAAGGAGATCTGCGGCTACTGGAGCGCCGGGGTGCAAAACCTCCGCCTCCGCATCATCACGTTCCCGGGGCAGATGTACTATCCCATAGAAGTGGCTGACGGGGTCTTCCTGGGGACTGGGCGCACTCGCAAGCACAGATCCACGCTCCCGCGGGCCGACGAGTGGCTGCTGCTGGAGCCCGTGGTCACGGGCGAGACCACTAGGCCGCTGCCCTGGATCGACGTCGCGCTCAGGCAGCTGCGGGCGCTCAGGCGGCTCGAGGTGGATCTGCTCGAGAGGATGCGGCTCTCGCCGGCTGACAAGGTGACGTGGTGCGCGCGGCTGGAGGAGATGCTGAACCGCCAGGAGGAACGGCAGCATCGCGTCGCCGTCGTCCCTGTTGTAGAGACGGCCAAGCTACATCCGGCCCACCTACGTACCGTACTAGGAGGGCTCGATCTTTGAAAACGACTCGCTCGGCGTTTGCAAAGCAAAAAAAAAAAAAAAAAAAAAAAAAAAAAAAAAGGCCCCGTATGGTAGGCACTTACAGGCACCTAGTGGGAGCGGCTGACCGAGCGAGTCAATTCTCCAACCTTTGTCGTCCAACGAACCTGAATCCCAAAAAAGTGACTTCGTCATCCATCGCCCACAGCCTCCGTCATTTGAGGTTTTTTTTTTCGGCCGACTGTGCCTGCCTTCATTTTTGGAATCAACCGAGGAGCGCCTTACCGGCCCGTCTACGCCGTCTGTCGACTTTCCCTCGATGATCTCGACAGATTCTCGCCGATGGAAGGTGCATGGCAGATACCCGAAGATGGGACGACTTGGCATGGATAGCACTTCGTCATTCTTGGTTGATGCCAAGGACTTCCGATCTTCGGCTGCCATGTCCGCACCCAACACTCTCGAGCGTCCTTGTCGTTCATGCTGGGAATAAACATTGCCTCTTTTCGTTTTCGACGATAGCCTGCAAACACAAAGGAAAGGAAACAGAAAAAGAAAGAAAAAAAAAGTTGGAACCCGAATCGAGACACCGCGCCAAGTCGATGAGATGGGCTTCTCCGGCAGCCGGACGGTGTTGACGCCGGCGAAGCTGCTGCTCCGGATCCTGCTCCCGAGCTTCGTCGCCGACCTGATGTGGCCGGACCACCAGAAGCCCGGCTGGCAGCTGCACCCGACGTCGTATCTCGACGGCCTGCGCGGCATCGCCTCCTTCATCGTCTTCTTCTGCCACTACACCGAGGAGAAGCACGGGTACATGGTGCCGTCGTACGGCCTCAACCCGGACGGCCAGGCCTCGTCGTTGCTGCAGCTTCCTTTTCTCCGCATCGTCTTCTCTGGCCGCCCCATGGTGCACGTCTTCTTCGTCATCTCGGGCTTCGTGCTGTCGCACAAGCCGCTCCGTGCCCTGCACCACAGTGGCGGCAACGCCTTGCACAGCAGCAGCCGCCTCGAGCGCTGCGCCACCGCCCTGTCTTCGTCGGCTTTTCGCCGCCCCTTCCGCCTCTTTGGTCCCTGCGCCGTCGAGACGCTGACCATCGCCGTCTTTTGCCAGCTGGGCTGGCTACACAACAAGCCACCCTCCCCCGCGCTCTCGACCCAGCTGTGGATGTGGGAGGATGCCATGTCCACAGCATCACCTGGCCGTGGGCCTGGGACGCGGACCTGAGGCCCGGCTACGACGTTCACCTGTGGACCATCCCCATCGAGTTTGCACACTCGATGCTGCTCTTCCTCGTCATCCTGCTCCTGGCCCGCGTCAAGTTCAGGGTTCGACAGGCGAGCACCGTCGGTCTGATGGTTTACTGCCTCTGTTGCGGCAAGTGGGCCGCTTTCGAGTTCCTCGGCGGCATGTGGCTGGCGGAGATGCGCATCGTGCAATCATTCGCCAAGACCTGCTGCAGCGGTAGCCAGCTCAGCAAACAGCTAAAGCCGCACGCGGGCCGCAGTCGACGACGCCTGCTGCCACCGCTGCGCTCCCTCTTATGGACCGGCGCCGTGGCCGCCTTCGTCTTCGTAGGCGGCTGGCCCAACTCCCGGGCGGACCGACGTGCGGCATCCGCGCCCTGCTGGCGGCCACGCCCAGCCCCTTCGCCGACGGCGGCACGATGGACGACCTGGCGCCACAGAAGTTCTGGTTCGCGCTCACGGCCCTGGCAGCCGTCTGGGCCAGCGGCGGGCTCGCGTGGGCGCGCCGCCTGCTCGACTCGGGCCCGGCCCAGTACTGCGGCCGCCTGAGCTTCGCCGTCTACATTGTGCACGGTCCCGTCCTGGAGATGTTCCAGCTGGCCGTCCTGGGCGAGCCCTCTTCGCCGGAGCGCATCGTGCCCGCCGCCGCCGACGGAGACGGGCCGAAGCAGCTGCACCAGGTCGTCATACCCGCCGTGCTGGGCCGCGGAGTCAAGGGCTTGTTTGGGGTCGAGGGCCCGACGCAGCGGTTCATGTCGTGGCTTGGGGGACTGGTCATACTGCTGCCCATCACCGTCTGGGTCGCCGACCTGTTTTGGAGGCTGGTGGACGTGCCCGTCATCGCGGCGGCGCGGTGGGTCGAGAATATCTGTCTTGGACAAGTCGGGCGAGGACCCGGGTGGGGGTGAACGTCTCCATCAGCAGACTTGTGATTCTGCGTGCTAGGCTTTGGGAGTCGACCTTTGCGCCATTATCTTACGTCTGTCATGTTTCAGTTGTTTTGCGTCGTTATGTCTCGGCCGTCTTATTCCTGGATGGATCGGGGTATGTCATATACGCCGGCGTCTGTTATCGCCAACTGTGGACGCCTTTTTTTTTTCGGTATTTCTTTTGCAGTGTAATCGCTCTGATGGACACGCCTGCCCGTTTTTAGGATTATTGCAAGTCATCACCTGATCAAGTCACGTCAGTTTCCAAATTCAACAGGTCGGTTGGACGTAATTTTTGTTTTTAGCAAGGCGCCAATCCCACCGCACACGTTCCGCCACCTCGTCATCCCAACTCGCGTGCCATCCTTCCAGCACTCGCGCCATCACCACGACCTGACGTATTGAAACTGAAGTCGCAAAAATGCATTAGTATTAAACGAAAAAAAAAAGAAAGAAAAGCAAAAAGCTCACTCGGCCGCCCTTTTCGGGGGGCCGAGATACGAAAACCCACTCTTTTTGGGGGTTTTACTTCGATAGCTCTGAAGTCGCCGCCAACGGACGGATTCGAATCAGCGAGCTTGGGGTTTCCCGGCCCTCACCTGTGGAAGAAGGTTGTGGCATTTTAGCACCACGGTTGTACCCATTCAACCACCCGGTCTGCTGCTGTGAGCTGTTGAAAAGCTGACTGCGGTGCGTGTATATATAGGTCATGATGATTGATTTTTGTGTCCGCATCTATTCGTGATGCGATGCAGGTGCGACTGAGTCCATTCGTGCCCAGTCGGAGTTGCGGCGCGGGGCGGGCACCACGGCCAACCACTGCCCAGAAGCACCGCCCAATGACTTCCACCAGCTTAGCGGCCTACCGGCGCCCCGTATTTTCATTGTGCTTCTAGTGGCTCGTCTCGTGACCAGCTCTTGGTCAATAAATCGGTCCTCTCGTAAACTGCATCATCTCTAGTCCAGGCCAAGTATTTCCATCTTCGTCTGCACATTCATCCCATCGTGCATGTGCATCGACGTCATCCCTCCATTTTCCGTTCCGGAAGGGTTTACCTTGTGGCATCGAAAACAACATCTACCCCCTTTCTACCTGCCCGTTCGGGAATATACCTCCCCGCAATGGACGCATCCTGCCAGTGCGGCGCCGTGTCCTTCAAGACTCCGCTGCCGGAGCCGCTGGCACTTTACATCTGTCACTGTCTTTCGTGCCAGCGCCATACGAGCGTGAGTTCGCTTGCCCGCTGTCATTGCACCTGTGCAGCAAAATAATTGCCGATATGGAAGCTCTTTTTTTTCCCCTCTCTCATAATCTCCCGCTGACGTAAAGGTGCGGACCTGTCCGAGGTCCGTATCGTGACAAAAAGTCGGCTTTCAGCACCTCGGCCATCTTCCCCCGATTCCCGTTCCCGGACGCTGAGCTTCTGAGCTGCTATGTGTATGCTTCAACCTCCCTTCAACGTCCAGATAGTATTGCCGTCACTGACTTCATGGGGTCCGGAAGCCGGCCAACCGGGACGGGAGACTCGCTTTACTGGTAGGACGACCGCCTTTGTGAATCCGCCTCGCCCGTACTGTCATGGACTAAGCATCATGTTACGAGCAGCTACTTTTGCAAGGAGTGCGGCACGCGCATGATTCACACAACACCGGTTGGTTGCCCTCTTTACGGATCCTAATGCCCTCCCGGGACGTGATGCTGATTTGGCAAAAACGCGCGTTAGACCAAAAATGTAGTCTCGATAAAAGGTGGCTGCATCGACGGCCTGGACTGGAGAAAGGCCATCCACATATGTGCGTGATATGCCTCCGAGTACTTTTGCATCCCACGAGCCGGGGAATCTCCTGACTGTTGGCAACACACCAGGGACTAAATCGGCCATGGTGCCAATCCCCGAGGCAAGTCGAATTTCTGCACTGAAGACCGAACAAGTCACTGTCTAGTATTTCGAGACAAATGCGAGCAGACGACTAACCGGCCATTACAGGGGAGCGAGTCTCACTCAGAGTGGTCCTCGAGCGAGACCCAAGAATCCCTGGACCAGCCCGACACCCCGTCCCGTTCGCTCCAGGGCAACGGGTGGGAGCTGGATGAGGAGAGCGAACAGGCTGAGCGAGCCCGCAGGGTGCGTGCCATCTCAGGGCCGGATGCGACGCCGGATGATGCGCTGCACGAGATGGTGCACGTGTAGATGGAGCAGAGCAAGAGGATTCGCAGGATCGACGCAACGTCGAATGGTCCTTTGAAATTGCGCACGTGGGAATAATACACTTCTGGAAGTATTATGATATCAAGCCGCATATCTAGTGGCCACAGGTGAATAGAACCTTTGGCACATCGTTACAAAAGATTTCCAACCCTTCGTACCATATCCCTCACTGCTGCGCCTGCCCATGGTCCCTAATGTTCGCGCGCTCCTCGTCCACATCCGAAGGCGGCCGTGCCTCGTCCGAGTGCTTGGCCGGGTCGAAGACGTACATGGGCCATTCGAGGAGGACGGTGCGCTTGAGAACGGTCGGCAGCCTCTCGTACAGCTGAGGCGGGAGCGGGATGAGGATGCTGGTCCGCTCGAGATACCGGCTGTAGTTCTGCCAAACCTCGCCGCCCTTCTCGTACCGCTTCTTGGCGCCGGGCCGCTCCTGGAGCGTCAAGCCCGACACGAACAGGAGCAGGACAGTCAGGAAGATGGGGCCCAGGATGGTGGCGTAGAGCGCCGAGAAGGCGGGGCCGCTCACGGGGCCGTCGGCGGCCGGCGAGACGGCGATGGTGAAGATGCCTGGAGGAGGATGTCAGTCAGCCTGTTGTTTTGGTAGGGTTGCTTTTAGGGGGGCTTGGCCGCACTGAGCAGGCAAACAAGCAAGGAGAGAAGACGAATCGGCCTACCAAACTGGATGATGATCTCGCCAAAGTAGTTGGGGTGCCTGGAGAAGTAAAAGAACCCCTTGTCGCAGACGGCGGCACCGTCTTTGTTGCGCGAGCGGAACAGGTATCGCTGGGCGTCGCTGACGCTCTCCATGACGAAGCCGACGGCGAACAGGACCGTGCCGGCGATATCCCTCGCGGTGGAGCCAAAGGGCCGCTGCGGCCCCTGGCCCCGGACGGCAGGCGAGTTGAGCACGGTCACCGGCAGCGAGACGAGCCACACCCAGAGCATCTGGAAGATCCAGAAGCCCAGGAAGGGGAAGAAGCGGTCGCGCTTGTCGTCGAAGCGGTCATCCTTGCCCGTCTTGAGGATGCGGAAGAGCAAGAAGGCCGACAGGCGGAGGCCCCAGACGCCCAGGAAGATGGAGGCGGCCAGCTGGCGCGCGTCGGGCTCGCCGCTGAGCGCGAGGGTGAGGATGGCCAGCACGACGAAGTTGGTGCCGCCGGCGAAGTCTGCGTGTGTCATCAGCATGGCTGGTTGGGCGAGCCGTCACGGGTGCCCCCTTTCTGGCAAGGCGTGGGCTCCTCTAGGGACTTACCCGTCAGCTTGTCGAACTTGAAGGAAAAGGCTATGGAAAAGAAGAGGAGCTGGTACGCGACCGTCACCAGGATTGTGATGGCCAGGTAGTAGTCGTCCAGCACGCGGACTGCGGACGCCATCTTGTCAACCGGGAGGCGATTATTGAACGGCTGTTTTACAATCCCAGTTGTCGATGGACAGGAATCGCTGCCTGCAGCGCTGTCAAAAAGCCAACAATCACCGAAATCGCCGACGGCTTGGCGATCCGAACGGCTGCATTGTGTCATTGACATCGATTCTCATCGTGGTAGATCGCACCCATTAACTCCGCCACTAAAGACGGATTACTAAGGGGCCGCCAGACCCGAAACGGACAGCCCGGCAAAAGCAACAAAGCATCGATCAAGCACGGCATTTCCCAGTCGTTTGGCATCCATGGCACTCATGGGATTCCAATTGCTGCTGGCGTCTCATGGCGAAGATCTGGGTTCCCTGCAAATTAGGTAGACGTGAAGATCGCGGGTCTTTTTGTCCTTGATTAACCTCAACAGGAAGTTGTTCCAGGAAAAAAAAAGAAAGAAAAAGAGCCCAATCAGTCGGAGACGGGCCACTGACTGGAGCACCGTCGGAACGGCACCGTCCCGCGAATCGGACAAGCATCAAACGTGCGGACTTGGCAAACCCGTCCGTCCGAAGGGTAGCCATTCCTTCTCCGGCGGCAGGGAAGCTCCAGATCGCGCTGGCCGTGTCCGCAATAGGAGCCGTCACTATCAGACTGACACCATCCGTCGCTGGCTCGTAGTGAGACGGTAAGCTACCATCTGGAGGTACCTACCTAGGTGCCTAGGTAGGTAGATTGGCACTCTACCCAAGGTACCACCTATCTGTGCCGGTTAGAGTCCACCCCATCCATCCTCTGCCTCGGTTTCGGAGTGCACGCGTCTGCCCGTCGCAAACCGGTTGATATCGGAGCGATCTGTTCCACTTCGTCCGAAGCACGCGTCCACGCGTATTCTCGCGTTGTTCCCGAGCGCATTGATCTGCGGGAGGCCTTGGGTTTTCGAGGCGTTCATTGATAGATTACCTCCCTCTATCAGACCACTCCGGCAGCAAACATCCGCCAATCGATGTCCTCAGCACCCACCTGGGCGGGCGGCCCTGGGCTGCCCCACAATGAGGCCAGAGACACCACACAGCCAGCGCCGTGGAATCCCAGCTGCCCACCGCCCCGCTGGCGGCCTGCAAAGCAACTGGAAGGCACGGCCGAGCCGCATGGCAGGACCCCCTGTCTCGCCAATGCAGACCTCAAACCGCCCTTGTCAGGGGTCGGTCTCAAATCCTCTGCGCTTCTATTGCGACAGGTTCGCGCTTTCGCCTTTCACCTCCATCCCATCAAACATCCCGCCCGCCGGATTCACCAGCCGCCCAACTGCCTGCCGCCTTCCGTCTCTCTTTGCTTTGTTTGGCTCCCGTCGTCAATCCCTGGCACCGGCGTCTTCTGCCGCCCACATCCCGTGGTCACGTCGAGAAAGGCGTCTGCCGAAACGTCCGTCCCTAGGGCTTTTGCAATTGCCCTAGTCTATTCCTGGCGACGCTCTTGTCCATCCATGGTCCAGGCGGGCACCACTGTCACACCAGATTCGACACATGGCCCCGGCTGCACCTGCCGGTCGCCTAGTTCTCGGCACGTCAGGATGCGAGATGGCGCCAAGCTTTTGACGGTTCCCAAGATTTCCCATCGACTAGCCCTCGTTGCATTGCCCTTCTCTTTTTTTAAGCTTGTCGCCCCAGGTCTCGATTCTGGGAACCGACAGTCCCCCTCCATTGGCCGCGATGCTGCCCTCCATCTCGTCGTCACCGTTACCGCCGAGCGTCTACGGAAACAAATTACGTACCTTGCCGTTACAGCCCAGCGTGCCCGCGGTGGAGATGACGTCCGGCGGTTGGTTTGGTTAGCTAAGCCGCGACCTAGACAGGTAGGTAATCAGCCCGGCTTGAAACCCGGGCCCCATCCCAGACAGCGGGCCTCTGAGAGCTGGAGGTGTCGACGGTTGCAGCAGTCTGCACCGGATGAAGCATGCAAAGTGTCGCGGACGGACTCTTTCGGGGGCCGTCAGCCTTATCAAGCATGCCGAGCGGGACAGCACGATGCAACAGCGGCGAAGGTGGTTCATCGGTGCGACCATCCGTCTCCCGCCAGGCGTCCGAGCTGGGCTGGAATTGCCGCGCTTCCTTCCGTTGCTCGACTCTTTGACAGATCTGAGAAGCAGCGCATCGGAGATCAAGCGGAATCAGGCAGGGCAGGGTGCCTTGTGTGCCAAGCCCAAAGGACAAAAAAAAAAAAAAAAAAAAAAAAAAAAAAAAAAAAAAAAAAAAGGGGCCTGGCCTGACTCCCTGTCCCTGGCTTGACGATGGTTGAAACACCATCGAGGTTGGCCACCGCGGCGGCACATCCTGGGCGTCGCTCGACCCATAACGTGGGCCATCCCCCTGGCCCGACCCCATCTGCCCGTTTCTTCTCTTCTCCACTTCCTTATGTTCCAGTCGCCCGCTTCGTCCCGTCTTCAGAGATCTCCTCCCGCGAGGCTGCCCATTCCTTTTTCCCATGTTGGCCCATCGTTGACATCTTCGTTCCCTGAGCCGGTGTCGTATTTGTGCTCTTGCTAGTTTTTATTCTTCCCTTCTTTTGTCTTGTTTTATCTTCACTCTAGTCTCTTAGTGTTTTTCCGGCCGCCCGTCTTCTTTTTTTTTTTCTTTCCTTTTCTATTAGACGAGACTAGGATCTTGCCACAAGCAGTCGCTCATTTTCGTCTGGACGACCTTCTCGGGAGCCGCCTCCCTCCCAACATCGGACTTCGTTCGATACCGTCCTTTGCTTGTGGACGGGCTTAATTCTCGGGCGCTCGGAAGGAAAATAAAGAAAGCGTGCCGGCACCGGACAACACGAACGAACCGATACCTTGGATTCTTACTCTCCTTAAAAAGACACCGCTCGCACCGCTCCATCGGCTGCTCACTGGGTTGATCCCACTGGAGCACCGTCGTCGACGACCATTCTCGACTCCGACGGCTGGTCTGTTGTCACACTCCTTTTGTGCATTTTGTTGCGGACGCTAGATGCAGTAGGACGATACCAGAGAGGGAGGGAGTTCGCTTTTGTGTTAGTTTCAAGATGAGGCTGTCGATGCTGTTGTGGCTGGCTGGGTCGGCAACCGTAATCCAGGTGAGTTGAAGCGTCCTCCGTCCTCGCCAGCCAGACAGACGGCTAACTATTACCCTAGGCCGCGGCGCTCAATCATAATGGAGCAGATGGAAGGCCGGCGAGGAGGGATTTCGTGGCGGAGATTCTCAAAATCTTGAACGACCCGGACGCAGCACGAAAGCTCCACGGCACGACGACCCTGACCGTCGTCAAGACGGAACCGCCAGGCGGTGCGCTCCCCGTGGCAACGCCGCCATCGTCATCGCCGCCACCACCGCCGAACGATCTTGGCACAGCTCCCGATCCTGCTCCCGCTCCCGTCAACTCCGCACCGGGTGCAATTCAGTCGATGGGCACCACGCCGCCTGCGGGGAACACGACATGGAATGCTGAGGGAAGAAAGGGTAAGGATTGGAAAAAGAAGAAGGGAAAGAAAGAGAAGGAGGGGGAGAAGGGGAAGGGGAAGGGCAAGGAAGAGGGGAAGGGCAAGGGCAAAGGTGAAATGAAACCGATGCCCTCGTCAACTCCCTCCAGTTCGGGTCCGGCTGGCGGCGAGGCCACTCCCACTCCCGCGCTCGGCGGCCCGCCGCCAGTCAATAATGCCGGTGGCGAAGCCGCGCCTACGCCCGCTCCCACTGGGCCTCGCGGCGGCATCGGAGTCAGCATCGTTTCGGTCCCTGGTGAATTCCGGAAGACGACCCCCGCTGGAGCGCCCGCTGCCTCGGCGCCTTCTGGTGTCGTCCCTGGAGCCAACCCGCTCCCGCCACCTCCCGGAATCTCGTCCCTGCCAGTCACCAGCCTCCCGCCTCCTCCTGGTGGAAATCCTCCGCCTGCTGCCTCTCCTCCGTCAGCGGCTCCATCGGCCCCATCGGCCCCGGTCGCCCCTGCTCCTGCCTCTTCGGCTCCTACCTCTTCGTTATCAGCCCCTTCGGCACCGGCTTCTTCTGCACCGGCTCCTTCTGCACCGGCTCCTTCTGCACCAGCTCCTTCTGCGCCAGCTCCTTCTGCGCCGGCCCCTCCGACACCAGACGCCCCCTCTGCACCGACCTCTGCACCGACTTCGTCGGCTCCCGCAACCTCGGCGGCTCCCGTGGCCTCGGAACTGCCGGCTCCTTCGGCACCAGCTGTCTCACCCCCGCCCCCTCCACCGCCTGCGGCTGAGAGCTCGGCTCCTGTCGCTCCTCTGCCTGGTAAGACACGTCCACCTGCTATCAAACTCTTTGGGCAAACTCTGACCCCCTTGTTTCTGTATAGCTGCGACCCCGGCCGCGGACCTGGCCCCGCCCCCACCGGCGGCATCATTGAACCTACCGGTGGCGGCTGGCGGTCCTCCTCCTGGGCCGACCCCGGGACCCGATACGAACAACGCGGCCCAGCCCAACATCGTCATTCCCAGCAACCTGGCGCTCAACTCTAGACTCAACCTCGGTAACCTCGTCAACCCAGCCAATGCACAGAGTGCTGCGCTTTTTGGTCCCTGATCTCTTGTCCGCAGCCCCTGTGCGGGGTTAGATTGCGTCTTTTATTCCTTCCCGAGACGCTTCTTCACATGTGCTCTGCCGCATTCATTAAGCAAGTGAAACAAATCCGATATTATTATTACCGCTGGTTACGACTTTTGATTGAGGGTACACCATTTTTACTTTTTTGGATACGGCACGCACCCTTGTCGAAACTCTCGTTAAAAACGGTCCGACAAAGATCAAAGGAAAGAAAGAAAACAAAGACAAATCGATCAGCCCCCAAAACACTTTTTTTTCCTTCTTTGCTGTCTGCGTTAATCTTTCACGCCATATACGAAGAGACAGAATACCCACCCGCTTAGTGAAGACTGGCATTGCCTATTTCAACGTTGTTTGCATCGCGCTCTCCCTTTTCACTCTCTTTTGACCGTAGCCTCCTTTCACTTTCTCTTTCGCTAATGTTTGCCTGTAGCATAAGTTAACTCGTTTTCCCGGAGGCCTTTGGTCGTCGTTTTTATACGACATCGCTTCTTGGTTTTATCTGCCACGTGACTTTGCACGGGGACATGATGACAAGGGCGGTGCCGGGAAGAGAGGATGGTGGTTTCCAAAAATGTACATATCGTTTCAGTTCTAGACAGAAATTAACCAGAAAATGAGAAAGGGAACATATCGCATGGAGGCTGGCGCAAAAGACCGGCATCGGCGCATGCCAAGAGGACCGAGTGCTCGGACTTGCGAACGGCTCGGCGTTTGATGGCGTTTGATGGCGTAGCATTGCGGCTCCTGTCTTACCGCTCTATTCTATGGATAGGTATACATTTGCGGAGACTCCCCTTTCCCTTGGCAAAACACAAAACGCCAAATTGTTATGCTGCTTCAGATTCGGCATGTGGGTAGATAAATATCTCTGGGGTCATGGCGCCGCCCCTGCGGCCTGTGCCTGCTGCGCAACGAGGCGGCGCTGCTTCTTGGCCTGCCTCTTGCTGAGCTTCTGCCCGGCCTCGTCGGCCGCGTCTCCGGCGCCGGCCTGCTCGCCGTTCTTCCGCTTGACGCCCTGCTGCTGCTGCTGCTGCTGTTGGTTGTTGTTGTCATCGTCCTTCGGGTATTTCCCTTTCTGCGGGTCCCGGTCTTGTGCAGAGGCGGCGTCGTCGTCCGGATCCTTTCTTGTTTCCCCACCGTCAGCACCGACCCTGCCGCCGTTTTGCTGTTGTTTTTGTTTTTGCTGCTGCTGTTGCTGCTGCTTCTGCCTCTTCCGCCCCGTAACAACCGTCGTCTCGCTGGGAGCCCCGTCGCCGCCGCCGCCACCGCCACCGGCGGCCTGCACAATGTCGACGACGCCGCGAAACGACGACCGCCTGATGCCCTCGTTGACGACGACGCCCCTGGGCGACGCTGAGAGCGCCTCCAAGCCGCGCTCGGCGCCCAGTCCCCACACGGCCAGCAGGTTGACGACGTCGGCGGGGGCGCGCAGCAGCATCGGCCGGGACGCGGGGCAGCCGCTGCTGACGACGAGGCCGCGGCCTTTGCTGGCGCGCACGAGGCCGACCAGGTTCGCGACGAAGAGGGCGCGTGCGCGGTTGTTGCTGTTCTGATTTTGGTTTCCCGCACCGCCGTTGTCGAGTGAAGACGAGGACGAGGAGGAAGAGGAGCCGGCGATGGCGTGCGAGTAGCACACCTCGAAGCGCACGCCGCGGCGCACGGCGGCCATGACGGGCTTGGGGCGCAGGTGGTAGCCCAGGTTGGAGGCCAGGTCGAGCGAGATGACGGACGGCTCGGCGAGGTTGACGCAGGCGTGCGAGAAGGCGGCCTCGGTCGTGGGCCGCACGGCGAGCATGTCGTAGGCGGCCGCGACGGCGTCGAGGCGGTGGTTGTCGCGCGGGTCGGACATGTGGACGGTTGCGCGGCGGAGCACCGTCGTCGGCAGGCGGCGGTCGTTTGTGGTAGTGGACGAAGACGAGCACGAGAGGACCGGGATCGGGTTCGTGATGGGCGACGGGATGGGCAGCTTGCTGATGGTGTGGTTGAGGGCCACGACGTCGTAGCCCAGCACGGCGGCCTGGCGCAGCGTGCGGTCCAGGGCGTCGGCCGGCGTGGACGGCGTCCATGCGATGTTGAGGTCGTAGATCATGATGGGGCCGTGCTGGCCGTCCAGCGCGGGAGGTCTAGGCGGAGCGCCGCGTTATCGTGTCATCCCGTCAAGGTCCGCCGCGCTGCCCTAACATTCCAGGGGTGGATGCGCGGGGCACGTCCCTGATGATATTCGCGTTGGGCTTGGTTGTCGCGTCATGTAGCATCAACTGGCGGCCAATTGTTTTTTTTCTCTCTCGGCCAACTTTTTGGCGGGGCCGAATGGCGGCATCTAAAAAAAAAGCCCGCCCACTTTTGACCCACCTGACACCGGCCTTGGCGTGCAGCAAAGACGTCAGAGCCAGGCCCCGTTAGGCATTAGGTGTGGCTTTGCGGGACGGTTGCGTGTCCCTGGTGCATGAAGCTTCGCCCGGTACCTCATGGCAGTGTTTGGCTGTGTCAGGTACGAACGATGGCGCCTGAGCGCTAAGTAAGAGTGGATCCAGCCATGCGGTCGCCACGCAGCACAGGCGGGCGGCAGCTCGTTTCTATACTGCGCAGTCCCGCGATTTCTGAGAGCTTCCCACGCCGACTTTGTTTCTCTCTTCAACACACTCGAGACGCTCATCTCGACAGTGTTTCAATCGGTAGACCGATCGTCCTTCATCACTCTAGGGCGCGCGCCATCTCCGGATCTCTCACGAAGTCGTCAAATTTCTCCGCCGTCTCCAAATCGCCTCAACATCCCTCGAACCACTATCAAAGAACGAGGCAAAACCAAACGCCACCGCTTGGCCACCAGGCCGCATAGCGCACGCACATCACCCACAATGTTCTTCTTCTTCGTCTGCGGCGAGCACCGCTTCCGGAGCGAGGTGGACGGCTACAAAGGCCTGACGTGCCAGTGCCACAACTGCGGCAACTGGTCCGCGTCCGTCGTCAAGTCGCACCCGTGGTTCACGCTCTGTTTTATTGTGAGTTCTTCTTCCTATCCTTCCTATCCTTTATCTTGTACCTATCTATCCCGCCTCGCTACTTTTGGAGAAAAAAAAAGAAGGAAAAAAAAAAAAGACTAACAAAACATCAAACAGCCCGTAATACCACACACAATCAAGGGCTACGTCGACGTCACCTGCCCCGTCTGCAACTTTGCCCAGCCGCTCACGCACCGCCCGGACGTCCAGCAGATGGCGGCAGGAGGGGCAGGAGCAGGAGGAGCGCCTCCGCAGCAGCAATACCCGCTGCAGAACCAGTCGGGCCCGCCGCCTGCGCAGCAGCCGATGCGGTACGGCTAAAAGGGCACAAACTAACAACACGTATAAATCCATACGGCGCGAGGCATGTATGCGCGGGACCAGTACGGGACTTTCAGCAGTCCGAAAAGCTTTTTTTTTTTCTTTGTTTTGCTATACCCTTGAGTTTACCGAGGAAAGCCAGCGATTCGTGGCGGTGTTGGAGGCGTCTTATTCCCATGATTCTACGTGGCGGGCGAGCCATTCTGCTTTAGTCGCGTTTTTCGTTTCTTTTTTTCTTCTTCCATTCGATACCTTGTCGTTAATCTGTCGTGTTAACTCTCCGAGCAGGTGGCGCGCTCTCTGATATCCCCTTTGTGAACTGTCTGTCGGTTTCATGTGCTATTTTGTTATTGGCAATTCCCTACTCAAGTGCTAAAACCGTAAAATGGTAAAAATAGTGACTAAGCTTTTGGTATTTCTTCGCTGAATGACTTTCTCGCAAAAACAAGACAACCAAAAAAAGGAACAGTACAACCTGGCTAGTCTGCCAGCATTGGAACGTAGGTGCTAGTGATACAGGGGCGGTGTGATGGGTCGATGGATGGCGTGTGTAGAAACCAGAATAGAACAAGACAAAAGGGTGAAGAAGAGAAAACGACGCTAAACACCCGCAAATGTCTTCCCCACGTGCTCAGATCCGCACACGGCCACCTTCTCTGACGCCGTCAGCCCCTGGCCCCAGGCGCGGAGGTCCTCGAGCGAGATGTCGGCCTCGGACATGGACTTCCAGATCTGGTCGCGGAGTTCAAGCCTGCTCTTTGGCGCTGCAGCCTCGCTCTCTGCTGCCCCTCCGGCCCCGCCCTTGCTCCTCTCCTTCTCGAGCATGCCGAACCGGAGCGTGACCTCGGACACGGTGACGAGGATGCTGATGACGATCAGGATGATGATGATCCACGTGATGGCGCTCATCTTGGCGTCGGCCACCGAGTCCGACAGGATCTCGGCCAGGTCGAGAAAGACGCGGCACCGCTCGTTGAGCACCTTTATGCGCTGGTCGATCTCGAGGTAGTCGCGGATCGCCACGTACAGCGGGTGCAGCGTCGGCTCCGAGTCCCAGAAGAAGTTGGGCACATCGAGGATGTTTGAGGCTTTGAAGCGGAAGCAGCAACCACACGTCAGCCGATAGCTTCTACCAGGGGAAGCTCGAAGTAGCAACACCACGGGCGCAGACACAAAATGCTGATAGATACGTGGACAGGAAATACTTACACAAGTTGATGTCCACACGGCTCTTGAACAGCCGCCCTAGGATCTTGACAATCTCGGTCCTTGTCATGGCCAGCTCGCCCGTCAAGGCCAGCTGCTTGGGCACGTGCTGCGCGTCCAGCATGGTCTCGGACATCTTCTCCTCGAAGAAGCAGAGCTTGGTGCTCTGCGCGATGGCGTGGCTGATGGTCAGCTTGACCATGTGATCCGACCGCGGGAGCAGCGTGATCATGTCGTTGAACACGCGCGGCCGCTTGGCGTCGGCGCTGTACTCAAAGTGGAACTCCTCCGTCTCAAAGTCGGCCTGGTCCAGCGGCCGCGTCAGGAGCGAGGTGCCCGTCTCGCCCTCAGCGAACGTCAGGTCCGCCAGGATGTCCTTCTCCTGGCTCTCGGTGAAGTTCCAGAACACCACAACGCCGTACGTGAAGACAAACATCTCGGCAAAGTTCTTAGCTTCGGACATCAGCCTGTCCACCGGGTTGGGCTCCGCGGCATCCGAGAGGTGGGAGAAGTGTCCGTTTCCGTCGTCGACACCGTGACCGGCGCCGCCGTTCGCCCCATCGCCTTCACCCTCGACAGAGCGGGGGTGGTACTCGTCAAAGTAGCCCATGTGCTCGTCTCGGCGCTCGCTCCGTTCGATCTCCAGGTCCAGCACCGTCTTGCCCGTGCCCGGGGTTTTGAGCACCGGCCGGCTGCGCACGCGATAGCCGTCGATCCCGGGAAGCAGCGGCAGGTGGAAAACCGTGTAGAGGCAGTCGTCGTACAGCTTGGCCTTGGCGCCGTGCTTGGACCGCAGAAACTCGGCCGTGGGTTTCATCTTGTACGCCTGGGCGGTGCAGTAGGCAGTCAGGCGCGAGACGCGGTCGCCGCGCTGCACCTTGGGGAGGCGCTCGGCGATGCTCTTCCCGCGGATGCCGCCCCGCTTGCGCAGCACGTCCAGCTCTTCGTCGCGCAGCGGCCCAGCCTCCTCGTCGGCCGCGAGCGCCGCGTTCGCCTGCAGCACCGACGGCGGGAGCGTGGCCGCGTCGTCCACCGCGTCGTCGTCATCGTCGTCGTTGCCGTCCTTCCCCGTCTCGGGCAGGAGCACGAGCTTCTCGCTGATCTTGGTCGTCCTGGACGGCACGTTCTGCAGGCCCGTTCTTATGCTGGCGAGGGTCGGCAGGCCGCCGTGGCTACCTCTCCTTGCCGAGGGGCCTCCGGGGCCCGCTCTCATCATGAGAGGCGACTGCCCAGGCTGGCGACCGCCTGTCTGGAAGCCGGGGGGCACGCGTGGCTGCCCAGATGGAATCTCCGAGGCGTATTGCAGCACATTGTCGACCGAAACGAAGCGCATGGGCATTTTGGAGCTTGGGGACTGGCCGGGCTGGGACGGTCCTTGGCGGCCAGCGCCGCTCCGGACAGGCGCGCGATCGCGTGAGTCGGTGACCTACCGAGTGGGTGACCGGTTCAGTCAGCTTTATGTCCTCATGGCATGGTATGCTCTCCGAGAGCCTACCGCAAGGTTTCCATCCGAGAAAGCAACAACAGTCCACCAGAAAACGGGAGCGGGGGCGAGGGGAGAACACATGGGAATGATGAGGAAGGGGTAATAAACCGGAACGGGAAAGTAAAGATCGCGCGTCGGCATTTCGGGAGCATTACCAGGAGTGATGGGTTGCGTTTCGACATCTTGTCTGCTCTGCTCTCGTCCAGCCAGCAGTATAGCTGTCTTTTGCTAGGCCTAGCTTGATGCTATGACCAAGGGAAATTGAGACGGGGGCCACGGTCTGTTATATCTACGAGTAGCTGTCGAGAGTCTTCGAGGTTGCTGAGCGATTCCCGCTAGGGGGGAAGAGAGGGGGAAAGAGAAAAATAGGCTTTGGGTCACTGCGCGTCCGTTGGGCGTTTTTGTTACGGATATCGGAAGGTCGAGTCGGAGCGTCCAGGATGCGTTGTGCTGTGGGCGAACACGGGCTTTGGGGCTCCCTGGCGCGCAATTAGAAGAGGGGAGGACAATTGGATTGCCGCCGTCGGTTCCGGAGGGATAGCAGAGAGAGACAGCGTTCGAGGAAGAGGATTCCGTGCTGGACCACCAGGATCAGCAGGGGCAACACAGCATTGAATTGGCGCCGGTGCGGGATTGCAGCCAATTGGTCGTGACGGGCGTTTATCGTCTAACAGCGAATAGGTTGCTGCACCGTGAGGGGTCTGGGCAAAGGCCGCCGGTGGTTTGCTATGGGCAAAAAAGAAAGGTGCTTGGTGATCTGGATGACGACGAGATTGGCGAAGCTTGCGCTGCTCGCGCGTCGTTCTGGACTCGTGGTGGCTCCACGCCGCTGAAGCCTCCCCCACATGGCGCCCACCCCTGTCGCTTTTGTCCCACAGCGTTGGGCTCCGCTGGTCGCACAGCAGACGTCATCGTTTCTATTGCGGCTCGGGATAGTTCACAGCAGCTAAGCATGGTAGAGTAGCGCATCTAGGTAGTTGGACAGATATCTTGATAAAAAAGATAGATATGCTCTAGATAGCTGCACACATGGCCAAAAGCCCACAAACTACACCAGTTGAAAGAACGCTATGATCCAAATACGAGATAATCCCGAACATGTCGCCAGACGCCTCAGCAGATATGCACCTATATACAAGCTTCTTGCTGCAGGGCAGATGATGGAGCCGGGCACGACCAAATCTAGGCGGCATCCATGTTCGAGAGCGGGACGTAGCCCTCGTCCCTCCTCTGGCCACGACTGCGGCCCAAGACCCGGTCGAAAAGGTCCCGTCCGTGAACCAGCAGGCCGCCAAAGGGGCCCCAGCCCCAGCCCTTCTTCCGGAGCCCGCCGCGCTCGTCGTACAGGGCCTCGTCCATGTACGAGGGCCTCCTCCAGAACTTGAGCAGCAGGCTGCTGACCACGACGCTGACGCTGGACAGAGCCATCGCCGCGCCCGCCGCCATGGGGTGCAGGTGGAGGCCGACGGGGAGGAACACGCCCATGGCGAAGGGCAGGCCGACCACGTTGTACATGCACGCCCACGCTAGGTTCAGCTTGATGCGGTTGAAGATGAAGCGCGCCAGGTGCAGCGCCGCCGGGATGTTCATCAGGTCGTCGGGCCGCATCAGCACGACGTCGGCCGCCTCCATGGCCACGTCGGTGCCCGACGACATGGCGATGCCCACGTCCGCCGTGGCCAGAGCCGGCGAGTCGTTGATGCCGTCGCCCACCATGGCCACCACCTCGCCCTCGTCCTGCATCTGCTGCACGATCGACTGCTTCATGTCCGGGGACACGCCCGCGTACACGTCCTCGGGCGCGATGCCCACCACCGCAGCCACGGCCACGGCTGTGCTTTGCTGGTCTCCCGTCACGATGGCCGTCTTGATGCCCATGCGGTGCAGCACCGCGATCGCCGCCGCCGCGCCCTGCTTGATCGTGTCCGAGAGGCAGAGGTGGCCCGCGTACTGGCCGTCGATAGCGATGAAGACGTTGGTCGTGCCGGCAGACGACGCGCGGGACGACTTGGAGCGCTTTGCAGCCTTGTCGTTGACGAGCTCCGACGCCTGGATGGCATCCTCGGGGACAGCAACGTTGTTCTCGCCCAGAAATTTGACATTGCCCACCAGCACCCTGAATCTGTTTCGCTCACTGCCAGAGGCCGGCTCGACCAGGGCGCTGATGCCTCGGCCAACGGCGGCAGAGAAGTCGCCCACACTGCCGTCGATGGTGCTCTCGGCATCAAGGCCGAGCTCGGTTCTTGCCGCCCCGAGCACAGCCTTGCCGACTGGATGCTCGCTTCCCGTCTCCGCCAGGCCGACAATGGTCCACCACATCCGCCGCCGCCATTCGCTGTCCTGCCAGTGCGGCGCCACGGCGGCCTCGGCCACGCGCATCTTGCCGTAGGTGATGGTGCCCGTCTTGTCCAGAACCACCTTGGTGACCTTGGTTGCGGTTTCGAGAGCAGCACCACCCTTGACCAGGATGCCCTGCTCGGCACCGACACCCGTCCCGACCATGACTGCGGTCGGGGTGGCGAGACCGAGCGCGCAAGGGCAGGCGAACACGATGACCGAGATGCAGAGCTGGATGCAGACGAAGATCTTGCCTCCGCTCTTCTCCTCGAGGAAGATCTTGGGCGGGTGGGAGAGGACGTGGGAAAGAACCATCCAGGTCGCAAACGTGAGGAATCCCAGAACAAGAATGCAGGGCACAAAGTAGCCGGCAAGAGTGTCGGCGAGCCTCTGGATCGGTGCCCGCGTCGTCTGCGCATCCTGGACGAGCTTGACGATCTGGCTGAGCTGGGTGTCGCGGCCGGCCCGGGTAACGCGGAAGTCAACCCGTCCGTGTCCGTTCACAGTACCGCCGATGAGCCAGCTGCCCTTCTTCTTCTGCACCGGCATCGCCTCGCCAGTGACCATGCTCTCGTCGACGTACGTCTCACCCTGGACGATCATGCCGTCGGCAGGGATCTTATCGCCGGGCCGCAGAATAACAATATCACCAACTTGGATCAGCTCCGTGGGAATGACCTTCTCTTCGGCCGCGTTTCCCTCTTGGGCCGACTCCTTGGCCTCGCTAGGAGCGGTACCGTCGGACCAGGTCTCCGCAGCCTTCTCCGCAGCGATCGGGTCGGCGTAGATGGTGGCCATGGATGGGGCCAGTGACATCAGCCTCGACAGAGCCTTCGAAGTCTGACCCTTGGCGTTGTTCTCGAGGAAGCGCCCGAGCGTGATGAACGTGATCAACATGGTGCTGGTCTCGAAGATCGTGTGCGGGCGCGAATGCGGCTCAAACAGGAACGACACCAGCATTGCCATACAGCTAAAGAAGAAGGCGCACGACGTCCCCAGCACCACGAGGACGTCCATCGTCGGGGAGCCGTGCTTGATGGACTTGTACGCGGACACGTAGAAGCGCTTGCCAATGCCGAACTGCACCGGGATCGTCAATAGCAGGCACACAATGTCGCCGATAAAAAGGCCTGGCAGAAGCGGGATGGCGCCAATGTCTATCATTGGCAGGAACATTGGGCAAACCATGTTGAAGAAGAAGACCGGGATGGCGAAGGAGACGGAAACCTTAAAGGCCCTGCGCCACTCGTTGATCTCCCTGGTCTTGGCGAGGGACTCGAGCTGGGCGTTGTTGTCGTCGTTGTCCGCCACGAGGGCGTTGAATCCCGCCTCTTCAACGGCCTCGACGATCGCTCGGAGACCAAGCACGTTGGGGTGGTGGACAACCGTCAGCCTCGACGTGGCCAGGCTGATTTTGGCGGACTGGACACCCGCCAGTTTGGATAGCCTCTGCTCCAGCCCGGTTGCGGCGGCGGCGTCAAGGTGGCCGTAAAGCTTGAACTGCGAGGTGGCTGCCGCCCGGGAGGTGTCCGAAGCTTCGAACACGGTTGACAGGACGTTTGCATCAAAGCCTCGGTCTTCAATGATCTCGGCAATCTTGTCTGCGCTTAGGACGCTGGGCTCATGCGTGATGACGGCACGCTCGGCGAGCAGACTGATGTTGAACCGGAGGACGCCCTCGACGCCCTCGAACCCGCCCTCGATGGCCGACGTGCAGGCCCCGCAGGTCATGCCGTCGATCGCCACCGTTGTGACCGCCGTCGCGGGCTGTTTGCTACCGGCACCCTCTTGTTTTTGCTCTGCCTCCTTCTCCTGACTTTCCACGATAGTGGCACCAAACCCTCTGTCCTCGATCATCTCGGCGATCTGGTCGGCACTGAGGACCGAAGCGTCGTGGTCGATCACGGCCCTCTCGGAGAGCAGAGATATGCTGAAGTTCTTGACACCTGCCACATCCTTGAAGGCGCCCTCCACAGCCGATGTGCAAGCGCCGCAGGTCATGCCCTCGATGGCGACCGTCGTAACCGTAACCTGAGGCCCACCGGCGTCGTCGTCGAATTTGGTCCGGCTCGGTAGGGGAGACGGTAAGTCGGTGGCGAGGACTTCGGCGTCGAAGCCGCGGTCCTCGATGATTTCCTGTATCATTTCGGCGGATATTTTTTGGGGGTCGTGCATGACGACAGCCCGTTCCATTACCAGGCTAACAGAGACGTTTCCGACGCCCTCGACGCCCTTGAAACCGGATTCGACGGCAGAAGTACACGCGCCACAGCTGTTCAGGAAACTAGTAAGCAGCCGCCGAGGGGTCCCAGAGCGTAGGCAGGCGTGGGATCGAGGGAAGTGAAAAGGAAGGGGTCTTCTTACGTCATGCCGCCCACTTTCAGCGTGGTCGTCGCCATGTGGAATGTAGGAGTTGCCAGCGACGCCGACGTGCCCCTTTTGGGGACTTTGATGGCAGACGGAGACATCGCGGGCGACGATGCGTTGCGACGGTGGGGAAAGTCGATTGCTGAGCGCTGCCAGCGACACGGGGCGAGAGAAGTGTCGCCTTTTTGGACCCCTTGAGCTGCAGCGCAGATGCACAAAGATGCCCGGATGTCCGGGCCTCAGATGGCGCTGTAGCTGGAAGTGCTTATTCTCACACCCGCGCGACAACGTCATCCATGGGCCGAGGCGCTGACTACGGCAAAATGGGGTGACAGAGTAAAGTAGGTAGACGGCTTGCGATGCGTGCGTGGACAAAGCTTCCAGCAGTCGGGTGCCAGCGCAAAGAGACGGAACAAAGGTCGGAGAAGCCCGCTTCTCAGCCCTCTCTATTATGTACAGGGTGGTAATGGATGGGTATGGCACCCTTCGGACGAGCTGTTAATCCATGCGACGCTGCGACTAGAAAACTAAACCAAAGAAATAAAAAAGGTCGGGGAGAGGATGAAGATGGTGGTCGTCGGGATTTACGGGTCAGCAGCCCCAGAGGACACCAGCATGGGTTGGCTGCGGTTTATGTCAGCTAGGGCGCGCCCAGCCGACGCTTCACCCTTTTCCAGACCAATCCATGGCCTTTGTGAGACGGGGCTTTTTTCCGCCCACCTTGAGTCCTCCCTTGTTCCTGAGCCCGGACCTCCCGTTTCGGGCAGGAGGAGACTGTGTCGGCAGATGGTGCAACACGGTGTCTGGCGCTCGGACGATGGGTCAAAAAAGAGCAAGTTTTCCAGAATGGATTGGAAGAGATGCCGATGCCATCGATCGGCTCGTGGACCCGTGATCACATTGAATCAATCAATAATAATAGGTGGTATCAACGGTGACGGAGCGGAATTCATAGTAATTCTGGCGCTCGAAGGATCAGCTGTCCAAATTTAACCATGGCCAAGCCCCTGGGCCAGCGAGAAGCGATGGAAGAAACAGCCCCGGTGAGTGGCGCAACCTATTTCGGGCTTCAGGACAAATTATTGCCGTCGCTGCGCTTTCTGGGCCCTTTTATTGGGAGGGAGCGGGCATCAGTCACGCCAAGGTTCTGGCGGCCTTGTCCGGTCAAACTTTGCGCGCCACCTCGCTCACCAACCTTCTTCTTTGGGGAGAATCATATGCCGAATGCAAACCTCCCCGCCCAGAGAGATAACAGACTTGGCAATATCGATTTCCGACCTGTGGGCGGCGGACCCCCCAGAAGAAGAAGTGCAGGTCACATGCACGCCACGCCACGAAACCGGTGCCATTTTTGGGGCGGGACAGCCCGTGTGGCCTCCCAGGCGGATCCAATAGTTTTGCGATGGTGTTGTGATTCATGTCACGAACGCGCACCGCTCAGCTCAAGCTGAGGATGACCCGAGGATCTTCGTCCTTCCCGTACAGTGCGGGCTGTTGTCCCAGAGCCCTTGTGGTGACAATGTTTCAATGCTGGATCGTTATCCGCCCGCTTCCCGCCGAAAAGCACTGCCCCATCGCATCTGAGCCTTTTGCCGCCAGGGGGTATCAGTCCCTTGCCGGGCCGTCGGCAAACGCGCATCATTGTGGGGTCATCTGGGTTCACAAAACCCCGGATGAACGGAGGCAAAACCAAAACCTCAAACAAATGACACAGCACACACTGCGGCGCTGGGGGTTCTCTTTCCCTTCCGCCCCAAGCCCGCCCGTGGCTTCTTGTTCGTTTGGGAAACATGCCATGTTTTCGCGCTTCGTGATTCATGGCTAGCAAGTGGGTTAGGATTCGCGGATCGGAAGCTTGTTTTCACGACGCATCTCTGAGAACCCGAGCTTCGCAGGAGGCTGGCTCTTTTACGGCAAAGCTGGGTGCTTTTGCGCCACCCCATGCGCCTTGTCTGCTCCTCTCCGGCATATCTTACATCCTTGTCCCCCATCCCGCGGGACCCCCAGTTCTGGAAACGCCGTCTCACGCCCACATGGTGGCATCACAGCTGCGAAATTCACAATGTGGAAAGGCCGTGATCAGTGCACGAAACTAACCGTTCTGTGGCTGCGGTGTTCGATATGCCATATATACCTGTAAAATCATAGCCGTGTGAGAGGATTTATACCGTTTGGACTAGGCGTATGGCTAGGGATGATCTAATATCGCGTGGTTCAATTTGTCCATTATGTTGGTCATTTCACATCTACATCGCGTTTTCTCACCATACGATCCACGTTCCCATGCTACGAAGTACCATAAAAGCTTCGAGCAGTCTCCCACAGCTGGGCGTGGCGGTGCCTGAGATGGGTGATGGATTTTCCTCTACGGTTTATGACGCTCTCACCAGGCAGGCCCAGTCTCCAGAGACCCCGCACACCAACCGACAGGCACCCGCCCCACTGTAACCACCAACCCTATACGGTTGGCAGCCTGCTTTCGACCTCGTCAACCAACAGCTTCCTCCGCCAGCATCACCGGTCTAAAATACGCCAGAGTAGCAGGCCTACACGATGGAGCAAGTCAAGGCGCTCAACGCGTTGGAGGTGCGTCTACCAACCAGGAAGCCCCAAGTCGATTCGAAAACGTCAGCTAACCACCCTCACCTTCATCTCCCCGCAGCCCTTCCTGGCCCTGTCCAAGTCGGCGACCTCGCCCCGCGCCGCCGCCGACCTGGTGATGCGCGCGACCTCGGCGCCCAACACCTTCATCTTCGCCGAGCTGCTCGACCGCCCGCAGATCCAGGCCCTGGCATCGTCCCCAGAGCACGCCCCGGCCCTGCAGCTCCTCCGCATCTTCAGCCACGGCACCTGGCGCGCCTACTCTTCCACGCCCGGCCTCCCCGCCCTCAGCGACGCCCAGGCCCAGAAGCTGCGCCAGCTGTCGCTCCTCACGCTGGCCCGCGACCGCGCCAATCTGACCTACGACGTCCTCCTCGGCGAGCTCGGCCTGCCCACGTCCCGCGCCCTCGAGAGCACCGTCGTCTCGGCCGTCTACGCCGGGCTCGTCCAGGCCAAGCTGGACCCGGCAGCCCGCTGTGTGCGCGTCAGCTCCGTCGCCCCGCTGCGCGATTTGGCTCCCGGCGCGGTGCCGGGCATGATCGAAGCCCTGCGCGCCTGGTCCGGCCGCTGCGTCGAGGGCCTGGCCGCGCTCGAGGCCGAGGCCGCCGCCGTGCGCGCCGCCGCTGCCAAGAGGCACGCCGACCAGGTCGCCTGGGACGAGCGCTTTGCCCGCCTCGTGGAGGAGGAGAAGAAGCAGGGCGAACTCCCCGGTGGCGGCGGCAGCGGCAGCGGCAGCGCCGGTCACGGCGGGTCCGGTAAGAAGGCCCTGGGCGGGACCGGTCGCCGGCTCGGCGGCTTCGGGAAGCGCGGCAGCACCCTGATGGAGAGCAGCGCCGCCACCGACCCGGGAGACGAGGCCATGGATGTTGACGATGACGAGGAGGCCAAGAGGGCAAGTCGCCGGAAACTGTGAAGGGGGGCGGAGAAACTTTAGTGATGATGACCATTTTAACGTTTGTTATGCTCGAGCAGAGCCTGACCTGCCACATCGGGTAGGGTCGAGTTCTGACTTGCGGAACCGGACATCGGGTCATGTTCACTTGGCTTGGCGACGGGTCTATTTTGGTTCATGGGAGATGGGACAGCGTGCCGCTCTAGCCCTGCTGTATACCTGCTTACGCGGCACATGTCCTTACTCTGAGGGCCGAATCATCAAGACGCTGCCAAGCAGAATCATAGCCAGGTCGGTCCGAGCCTACGGTCGGTCAGGCGGATCAAGAGACGGGAACGAAAGGGGAATGATTCACACTGGCGCAGCGGAGAAACCAGACTCCAGCAGTGACCGTCCTGGCGTCGTTATCGACGTATCACTGATACTTGCCTAGACTGAGCTAGACGGTTCCTCGAAAGATATAGCATCAACGCATCGCTTGAGATTCGTATCAGACAGTGAGTCGGCGGTATGTCTCTAAAGTCCCGCAAACACGCGTCCCATAGAGCCCACAATAGACGGAACGGAAACCAGTGGTGCGATGTTGTACAATAAGTGGTATCCTGAATCAGCCAAACAGTCCGATCCGTACTCGTAAATATCGTAACGGCAATGAGAAAGAGAGAGAAGAAGAAAAAACAGCATGGCAATTGGTTTAGAAGAAGAGAATAAAAAATTCCAGAATGAAAGCTCCAAGGATAAAGCCTTGACAAGCTGCTTAGCGCCGGTGCTCCTATTCGCCGTGCCAACAATCCATAAAATCCGGCCGCCGTCGTTGAAAGTAACATGATCTACAGCCTGCGGCCTGGAACTAGGATGAAGAGCACGAGAAGGGCGGCATCGATCAGTGCCGTGACAGCAAGGACCATGATTGATCGCTTGGCTAGGAGCCTGCGGACGTACGGCTCCCGGATGCGTGAGAAGTTGAATGGCGTGTATTCGCTGAATCCGAGAAGCGCGAGGATTGGATCCAGCGAGTATTGGTAGGCTGCTAGGCAGTAGACGCCGACGGTGAACGGAAGGATGAGCTGCGTGAGACAGGTTAGCAGACCGTTTATGGGGTAGGAGTGCTCGGTGCAGTCCAGCGAGACATGCTGAGATGTGCTTACCCATAGCCTGGTTTGCCTAGAGACGTCGAGGAATATGAGGACAAAGGCGGCCCAGAAGGCGCCGAACATGGAAACCATGCCTATGATCAGACGCATGATGAGCGTGGGAGGAATGAGATTGCCAAGGGCCTTCATTCTCAGGAAGCCAGGGTACGCATCGCGCTCCATCGCCTGGAAGACGTAGTCCTTAGCCACGTCGAAAACTTCGGGGTCGTCGCGCCCGAAGTCCTCGATCGCGGTAGTGACGTCTTGTGTGATGGACCCAGGAAGCACAATCTCTCTCTCGGCCCCGGGGAGCAGGAAGGTATAGAGGATCTTCTCGGCCGACGCGCGGATGTCTTCCCTAGCAACCGTGTGCTCGGGCGAGTTGGAGTCGGTTGGGTTTCGGGGAGAGCTAGCACTCTGCGCCGGACGACGGGAGGCGCTGCTTTGTGGAGAGTCGTGGGTGCCGCTTTGTGCGGCCTCCTCCCTAAGGAAGGCCGACATCTGGGCGTCCTGGTCCTTCTCCTTGCCGTGCGGAAGTCGTGACGGGCCGGCGGCCTGGTCCATGGATCCCATGCCCTCCAACATGCCCGAGGACCCCTTGGACGCCTTCTCTGCGTCCGGCGTCCCAATAAGAACCGAACGCCGGAGCTCCCGGACGTAGTGACGACATAATGTCATGTGCTGGGCAACATCGAGCCTGGAGTACCGAGTTAGCGCCATCGCTCAATCAATTCCTTGCCAAAAGCGACAGAGGCGCCTGTACCAGAAGTCCAAGTAGTCTACGGATCGCTGCTGGTCTCTCATGTAGATGTAGAACGAGAAGAGATCGACTGGAGGAAGCGTCCGTCGACTGAGAACCTCGAAGAGAGTCGGCAGTCGGTCCCGGTTCAATTCGGGCTGCGGCGACGGCGTTGTTGACACCATATCGGCCATTTCGGTGGTGTCGACGAGGAGCTGGTCGGTTTGCAATTCTCCGGGTCCTCGGACGCGAGGTCGATCGGTTGTTAAAGCCAGTGTGGCCTGTTGATGCGCGAACGCGGGGAGGATTAGTTGGATTTGGTAAAGTGAGAACGCCGGGTAGTCGGTCGAGGCCCAACGAGGATCTGGCGACGGGTGGTTTTCAATGCTGGTCGCTCGTGCTCCCAATTTAGCCCCTGGCTAATCAGATCCCAAAGGCGACAGCGCGCAAGTGTAACGGCGTGGGGAAATTAGAGAAATTATCGACGCCGGGCCTATCCAGCTGTTGATGAAAACACGATCGCGACGGCGCTAGACTGATGGGATGCGCCAATAGAGAAGATGCGAGGCGTGTTCCTGGGACGCACGCTTGAGGGGGGTGTGGGTCGCAAATCCTCACATCTCAATGCGAATGCGGAAGGCTGGAGGAGGAGGCCGGCATGCAGTCTGGCAGACGGAGAGAAAACATCCCTGATGGGGCAGCCGTGCCTGCATGTGTGTCCGTGTCCTGCACATAAGGCACGGCCAAGGATCAGCCATGAGCTCGGGCGGCCCGTGCGCGACAAAAGCTGCTGGGGCCAGTCACGTGCGGGATCTGGCCCGCCTTGACTAAGCTTGCGTCTTATTGGTCCCACGTCCCTACCGCTATTGCTCCTGCCCTAGACGGAATTTTGTGTGTGCTGAATTCTACCCCGGCGCAAGGTGAACTGACCACGATCAATTTTCCCCAGCAAAGAGGAACAACCCGCCGCCCGCCGTAACCAGTAGGTCGCCTTCCAGCTCCCCGAACGAAACGAACACGAACGAACTCGATTGCGGAACCAGCGGCTCAGTCTCCTAACAGCCTGTCCCTTTTTCACCCGCAGAAATGTCGTCCAAGTCTGGCAAGAAGCCTGCCGGCAAGCAGCAGCGCTCTGCTATCGCCGATGTTGTCGCCCGCGAATACACCATCCACCTGCACAAGAGGGTACGTCGATAGCCTCCGCGCCGCAATCTGGACCCGTGGCCGCCTCTTTTTGTTCTGTGGCGGCTTCGGTTGGGCCATTGGTGTATTCTGTTCCGGATATCGCTGACAGTACCACCCACGACAGCTACATGGCGCTACCTTCAAGGACCGCGCACCCAAGGCCATCAAGGAGATCAAGAAGTTCGCCACTCTGGCTATGGTACGAATGCCTCTTGAAACACGCTCTTACCGAGAGAGTATCCGCCCCGTCTGCCGCAGAGACCACCGATGGCCAACCGGAAGAGAGGCACTTGCAGGTGAACCTGCGCTAACCTCCATCTAGGGCACCACCGATGTCCGTGTCGATCCCCAGCTCAACAAGAAGGTCTGGGAAGGCGGTGTGAAGGGCGTTCCCTACAGGATCCGCGTTCGCATCTCGCGGAGGCGAAACGACGAGGAGGGCGCCAAGGAGAAGCTGTACAGCTACGTCCAGGCCGTCAACGTCAAGGACCCCAAGGGCCTGCACACGGTCGTCGTCGAGGAGTAAAAAGTGGCGTTTACAAAGGAGAGGACGGACGGCACAACGGGTTTTCTGGCGGCATCTGGGCTCACGGAGTTTTTGATTGGCATTAGCTTCCTCAACCATTCCCAAGAATAAAAAAAAGGACACAAACGAGGCGGCTCGACCAGAAATTTGCGCGTCCCCGACCCCGCAGGCGCTGGAGTGGCATATCTCGGAAATGGTTGTCATGGAGTACGGGGAGAGGCATCTGCATTTGCAAAGGCCCGGGTTGCGTCATGATTGACGGTCTACAACGGCGGTATAAAACGGCCATTTTTTTTCTGATTTACCTGCTTTCTCGCCCAAGGTAGGCATGCCTCTGACTGCAGGTGGTTCACTTGGCCGACTTGAAGCAGAGCAGATCAAATCAAAAATACCCGGCTGTCTAAGCCCACCTGCGAGATGGAAATGCGCCTTGTGTATGTCCAACCACTGCCGAGTCTAAAGGAAGCGAAAGTTCCCCAAGAGACGCTCGTTACCCTAAAGGAAAATGCCGCGCCGCTATTGCATTGCTCCCAAGACAGCCGCAAAGAACCAAGCAGAGAACAAAAAACTAGGGTGGATGCATCGCAACCCTCCACTTCACTCGTCCTCAATATCCTGATGACGGCCCAAGACCTTGCGCTTGAACTCTTCCGGGTCCTTGTCCCATAGTTCTGCGGCCTCGCCGTTCAGCGGTGATGCACTGTCCACAAAAAGATACTTGTCAGCGCGAAGCCTGGAGGGAAGATAACGCAGCGTCGACTAACTTGTTCGGCTCGCCGAGTAAGCTCTGCAGACTCAGCAGCACGGTCTGGATGTTGTATGCTGCCGTCCACTTGTCCTTGAGGATGTCGAGGCAGATGCGGCCCGAGAAGTCGACGTTGGGGTGGTATATGGGCGTCTTGAACAGGACGGTGGGCGGGGCGTAGGGGTAGTTGGACGGGAAGGCGAAAGAGAGCTTGAAGGTCAGGCCCGTGTAGGGCGTGTCGTCGGGCCCTTCAATCGTGGCGGCCCACGACATCAGGTTCCCGTCGGCCGAGGGGAAGGCCGAGACGCCGGGCGCGGGCGAGGTCATGAGCTGCATCAGCTCCGTTTGCAACCTGTAGGTAGTGAACAAGGCCGTGCTCCGTCGTCAGTCAAGGTTGCACCGAGCAGTGGATCAAGGGACGAGCATTCCGTCCTGGCTTCCGTGGGACGACCGACCTCTTTGTCACGCTCTGGGAGTCCGGTCCTTTCTTCGCGACACCGGCCTTGGCGGCGGCCGGCGCAGTCCCAGGCGCCGAGTTCTGGCTGTCCTCCATGCTGTAATCCATGTTGAGCGGTGAGGGTGTCAAGCGCAACAAGTGGTGGGCCGGCTGGTGATCCGCGGCGACTAGAGGTGACACTGTGTGCTCTTGTTTTGCGCTCTGGTGGCTACTGCTTGTTCGTCCGTTGCTGGGGGGCGATTGCTTGTGCTTCTAATCCTGCAATAACAGGATGCGGGAGTAGTCCTGGTTAATATAGCTGATCACAAGATAAAACACCCGAACTAGCTGGTTTGCACAGGCCTGTAGGCGGGCTGGAGCATACCTGAATAAGAAACTTGTGGGAGAAAAAGGTTTCTAGGTTGAGGTCCAAGTCTAGGTGGTCTTTACGCGGAAAAAAGAAATGGATGCTAGGAATGCTGTCAGCGGCGGTTGCGGTCGAAAGAAAAAAAAAACGGCACACCGATAGGCCAGGCGAGCCCGAGGCCGTGGGATGGAAACCTGCGGCTTTGTTTACCAGCCAACGTATCGGTCATCCAGCAACGACGATAAACCACCCCCTGTCGCTGGAGGGTCCCGCCTGGCTGGGCAGGAACCTGAAGTGGGCCTAACGGGCGGGCTGGAGCCAACACCAGTTTGGCATTGCGACGACATGCGGAGTCTCTGGGCCAATCGAGTCGCGTTTGGCCGCGCCTCTTTCAAACAAAACAAATAATTTGGCCAGGAGCTGGCGGAATGGGACTATTGTGACTTCCCAGGCCGTCTCTACAGACGTATTCTGCGAGGAAAGCACAAATGGTGGCTCCGTACTGCGTACTAAAGTTTGAGAATTATCTCGCAAACTATGATTGCTATTGCTATACCACAGCGCAATCGCTGCCACCGACGTTGTCTGATGATAGCATCGTGCCGCCCAGGTTTTGGCAGGGCCAGTTTTAGCAGGTGGGCCCGGCACCTCTAGCGTGCCCGACAGGGCATGTCCAACCATCTCGGAGCTCCGCGATAAAAGTGCTTTGCTTCCCTCGGTGGCCTTCCCAAACGGGAAGTGGACCCCGCCTCCCCAAAGATGCATATTGTGGTATTTCTGCCTTGGGCTGGTGCCTGGGCTTTTACGAAAACAAAAAAGACCCTTTTCTGGACGATCCGATCACGAATTAACACCATTAGACTACTAATCATCATCCGACGCAATCGTCATCCGTCTTGTGTTGTCGACACCCATATTCACCTTAAACCTGGCATCTCACAGGCAACGCAAATCTTAAGCGGCCGAGGTACCCATCGCTTTGGCGGTTGGTACCGCTTCGGAGAAGGATGGTAACTCAGTCTCAGCTCGATCCTTTACCCAATGATCTTCCTTTCCGATTTGTCTCCAAGACAATAGGTCGGGGAGCCTATGCCTCGTGAGTTTTGTCCTGCTCGGAGCCTCTCGGATCCGGCGGCTGCTATATCCGAGTGCCTTCATGATAGGCTTGGCTGACCACCTCACCACCACGACAGCATCAAGAAGGCCGTCCCCCTGGACAAGGACAGCCCCGTGTTCGCGGTGAAGCTGATCCACAAAGGCTATGCCATGAAACATGGCCGCATATCGGCCAAGCAGATCGGCATGGAGGTGGCGCTGCACTCACACATTGGCCAGCACCCAAACATCATCGAGTGGTTCGCTACCGGTGACGACGCGACCTGGAAGTGGATTGCCATGGAGTTCGCCGAGGGCGGCGACCTCTTTGACAAGATCGAGGCCGACGTTGGCGTGCCCGAGGAGATCGCCCATCTGTACTTCCTGCAGCTCATTAGTGGCGTCAGCTTCATGCACTCCAAGGGTGTTGCTCACCGCGACCTGAAGCCCGAGAACATTCTGATGTCGGCATCTGGCGATCTGAAGCTGGCAGACTTTGGGATGGCGACCCTCTTCGAGCACAAGGGCCAGAAGAAGCAGAGCACAACCATGTGCGGCAGCCCGCCCTACATCGCCCCGGAGGTTCTGGATGTGACTAAGAACGACAGACGGAACCCGAACCAGGTCTTCAAGTACTCGGCTGACGTGGTTGATATCTGGTCCTGCGGCGTGATCCTGTTCGTGCTGCTCGTCGGCAACACGCCCTGGGATGAGCCGACGTCGAGCAGCTGGGAGTTCGGCGAGTACATTAGGACAAACGGCCGCAGCACCGACGCGCTCTGGGAGAGGATACCGTCGGCCGCGCTGTCGCTCCTGCGCGGCATGATGAACGTGGACCCGAGCAAGCGCTTCTCGTTTGCGCAGATAAGGCAGCATCCGTGGTTCACGCAGCACAACAGCCTCCTGACTGCCGATGGCTCCGTCTCGGACCCGATACATCTCGCGACCCAGATGATGAAGAACCTGCACATCGACCTGTCCCAAGCGCCAACGCCCTCGCAGAGACAGGCGCTCGCCGATGCGCAAGCCATGGAAGCCGATGCCGGGGCCGATCCCTGGGCCGCCAAGTTCTCGGCCACGCAGCCAGAGGCGCCCATCACCGACGCTCTGTTTGACTGGGAGAGGCCGACGCTCCGGACCATAGGCGCCATGGATATGCCGTCGACACAACCGGTTCGGGGGCGCGGCGGCGGGATGACCAGCTTTTCACAGGCCAACCGCGGCCGGGCGGAAGCTTTTGACATATTATCTGAGGAGCCTTCGATGAGCCAGTTCGCGGCGACGCCCGGCGTGCCCATCACCCTCACGCAGCGCGCCAGGCAGTTCCACGACATTGTGCCGGCCTACTCGCTCACGCGCTTCTACTCACACATCCCGCCTGGCCTTCTGGTGCAGAAGCTCAGCGATGCTCTGCACCAGCTCAACGTGCCTCTCCCCGCCCAGCCCGCGCCCACCGACGCCAACCGGATCGCGCCGGTCAAGTTCAAGGCCCTCGATGGGCGTGGCCAGAGTCTTCACGGAGACATCATGATCGACAAGATCATTCTCGAAGGAGACCACGAGCTTCTCGAAGTCCGCTTCGTAAAGACGAAGGGCGACCCTCTCGAATGGAGGCGACTGTTCAAGAAGATTGCGCTCCTGTGCAAGGATGCGATATTCAACAGCGACGCTTAGGAGTCTCGCGATTGCATTCCTCCTTCATTTGAGCAGATGTCGTCTCCCATGGATATCGACCAATGCACTCCATCGTCGGCCCAAGGTGACTGAAGAAACGTGACGGCCGTTTTAGCCGTGGCTTAATGCACTATGGATAGCGACGGCGCATTATTCTTGGGCCGCATACGGAGCTACTTTGGCAATTGTTGTTTTTAGATATGCGTACTGGATTTATACCGGAATGGGAATGCATCATGAGAGTCCTGTGAGTATTTTTCCTTGAGCCTTGATGACGTTTGGTATTTAGTGTTCGAGCAAACCCCTGAGAGGTGAGGTCATGTCATCGCATTACTAGCTGATTAAGACCCCTGTCGGGTCGCGCTGCACGTAAATTTTGGCGGGGCAATGCCCCTCAAGTCAACGAGTAAAACGGCCAGTTTTGCTCGACGTATTTTGCCGCAAGAAATGTAGAATGACTCTATCCGCGATGCCACGCCCCTCATCCCACCCCCAACCTAATTTTCTTTCCTTTCTTTTCATTGACCTGCGCATGCATGCGGCAACTACTAAAGCTCAGGTCAAGCCTTGCACGCGCCACAACGGCTTCCACCCGCCTACCTGAGCGACCACCTCTACGTATAATCCACGGACCCCTCGTCTCGACTACTGCGGCCACGCGTGCGGCGTCGTCTCCCTGGCGACCCTTGTGCCGCCGCAGCTACAGCTCGGCCTCCGACGGCGGCGCGACATTGCGTGACTCCGAGCTCGACGTCGCAGATATGGGTAAAAAGGACGACAAGAAGGCGAGCTTCCAGCTCAAGACGCCCAAGGGCACTCGGGATTGTATGTTTTGGCTTTGGAGCAGGTGGCTCAATGCGCATCTCTTAGACCAATGGCTGTCCGGGCACGCTACGACATCCTGCTTGTTGCTAACTTGCTTTGCTCGCGCGCAGGGGACAGGAAGGACATGATCCTCAGGTCGGTAGCCGTGGCACCAAAGCTTCCGAGACAATGGGGTCGGTTGCTGATACAATGGGCGCCCCTCGCCTCTGTCTTGCCACAGGGATCGCATCTTCCAGGCCATTACCGAGGTCTTTAAGCGCCACGGCGGAACGAATCTCGACACACCAGTCTTCGAGCTGAAAGAGATCCTGAGCGGAAAGTAAGCACTACAACAACACCTGGACGGCGGAGCGGAGGCGGTATATCGGCGAGGAAAGACGGCTGTCGGGAAGGACGGCTCGGCGCTAACGCGAGAGGTGCTGTGCTGTGCAGATATGGAGAGGACAGCAAGCTCATATACGACCTGGCGGACCAGGGCGGCGAGCTGTGCTCATTACGTTACGATCTGACGGTTCCCCTGGCGCGCTATCTGGCCATGAACACGGACATCAAACAGCTCAAGCGGTTCCAGATCGCAAAGGTCTACCGGAGGGACCAGCCGGCAGTGGCCAAGGGCAGGATGCGTGAGTTTTACCAGTGCGATTTTGATATTGCCGGCATCTACGACCCTATGATACCCGACGCCGAGATCCTGCGCATCATCGTGGAGGTCTTCACCGCGCTCGAGTTCGACAACTTCACCATCAAAGTCAACCACCGCAAGGTCCTGGACGGGCTCTTCCAGGTGGCCGGCGTCCCGCAGGAAAAGATTCGGTCCATCAGTTCGGCTGTGGATAAACTGGACAAGGTAAGGAACGAGAAACTCTCTCCCGCTCTCTCCCAAACCACGGATTCCGCGCTCCCCCTGCTCGTGAATTTCCATCGCTGGCTGTACTGACATGTTGCGTGGTGGGGATTCGCAGATGCCGTGGTCCGAGGTCAAGAAGGAGATGTTGGAAAAGGGCCTCGCGGACGAGGTTGCCGACACCATCGGCGAGTACGTAAAGCACAAGGGGGGCAAGGACATCATCGCCCTGCTGCAGCAAGATAAGAAGCTGTCAGAAAACGAGTTCGGTAAGAAGGGCATTGAGGATATGAGCCTGCTCTTCACCTACCTCGAGGCCTTTGGAGTCACGGATAGGGTCTCGTTCGATCTCTCGCTAGCACGCGGTCTGGACTACTACACGGGCGTCATCTACGAGGTCGTAGCGGAGGGCTCCGCCCCTGCGGTGGCTCCCGTCGTCGTGCCTGTCGTCGAGCCGGCAGCGGACGCGGCGGCGGCAGCAAGTGAGTCCGCCGAGTCCGCGGCTCCCGCACCGGCAAGGAAGAAGACGGCCAAGAAGAAGGCGAGCGAGGATGACGACCGGTCGGACGACCCGACCGTAGGGGTGGGCAGCATCGCGGCCGGAGGGCGCTACGACGACTTGGTGGGCATGTTTAGCGGCAAGGGCGACAAGGGCCAGATACCGTGCGTGGGCATCTCGTTCGGCGTCGACCGCATCTTCAGCATCATGAGTGCGCGCCAGAAGCGGCAGGCGGAGCAAGGGTCTGCGGCAGCGGCGGCCAGGCAGAACGAGGTGGACGTCTACGTCATGGCCTTCGGCGGCGGCAAGGACTTTACGGGCCTGCTGCCCGAGCGCATCTCGGTGGCGCGCCAGCTGTGGGACGCGGGCGTCAAGGCCGAGTTCTCGGCAAAGGTCAAGCCCAAGCTGCAGAACCAGTTCAAGGTGGCCGAGGACGGCGGCGTCCCCCTGGCCGTCATCCTGGGCGAGGACGAGCTGGCGCAGGGCAAAGTCAAGCTCAAGGTCATGGGCCTGCCCAAGGACCACCCGGAGAAGGACGGGCGGCTCGTGTCGAGGAATGAGCTAGTTGCTGAGGTGAAGAAACTGCTATAGAGTGCTCTTTTTATGAACTGGGCCCGTTAGCCTCTGGACGTCTCGCTTTTTTTGTGTCTAGGGAAGGTATAGAACGTCGGAAGAGCGTACCTACCTATTTAGGTGCCTGGGAGTGGCGATACACAAAAGGATGGGGATAAATAAATAGAGGATTCAGCCATCCCTTGTGGGTCTTGATCGCATTGCCTCGCCGGGTTTTTCCCCGGGTTATGTGACTGCTTGTGGAGGTGGAGATTGTCATTGGGGAGGTATGGGAACTACATGCTGCAGCCATGGGAGCAAAGGCTAGATGTGCGTGGTAGAGTTTTTGTCGAGCTTGGTACGTTGCCAACGGCAAATTTTGGTACTGTCGAACGCCCGTTGAAAACCCTCAACAACAAGAAGCGAGGAGGTGGTATCTAAGCATGTGCCCAGATAAAAGTCTGCAGCCTGTGTTGATACCCTCGAGCATGTCTTTTGAAGGATGGGAACTACGGTATAGAGGGCAACTGAGGTAGCAGAGAACACCGACGGAGCAAAGGAGACAGGAGACCTGCATCACACAAGTTCAGCTAATAGAGATTACAGCTGCGGCTGGTGTCAGACTACAGGCTTCTATTCGGTCTTCTGTGTCCTGCCAGCCTCGTGCCTGCGATGACGAAGCGCCACGGTATCGAGCCTCGGCTGACCAGGCGTCAACAACACGAGCAAGTGGCAAACGCCCAGGTCGGGCGATTGGAGGAAACGCCCCAAGCACAGTGTCGCACGGCAGATCGAACGGTTCGTCCACCAAGTTGTGTCCCCGAATATGAAGCGTGCACACATTTCTAGCGTCGTTGACGTGCAGGGTGGCGACAACGTGCAGAGGGATGGTTTCACATCTAAGACTGGGGAGTGCCCGCAGGCAGGCGCCTAGAACGAGCAGACAGGGCCAATCAGCCCCTGGGGGCCCAACAATCAAGGCCAAGGATCTAATTGGACATTGGCTTTTTGTAGGTGCTATAAACAAGCATTTTAGGTGGGACGTGGGATATCGAGATACCCACTGCTATATGCAACAGGAACAGAACGCCATCGCCATGCCGCTAAGCGTGGTATAAAACGTTAAACAAACAAGACAAAAAAATTCGTAGAGGTCATGTTCCGTCCATATACGCCACAATTAAGACAAACGAAAGAAGTAATAAATGAGAGCACCCATCGTGGACTGTGAACCAAGGGGTATGTGGTCATGGATAGTAACGGGGATTGGAGAATGTTAGTGCAATAGAGTAGCACGAGCGAGGTTGGGGACATACACAGGTAGGTACAGCGAGGGAGTGGCAGAGAGAGTGTGTAGAAAACGACAGGATATCCAAGATAAAGGTACCCCAAAAATGAGTTAGTCGCACAATGGGTGTTCATTACCACAGATCGCGCTGTGGTCCAAACGTATGCTGGATCGTGGACAGAACCAGCGGTGGTCGCGAGACCACAGGAGCCGGCTGCGGCAGCTGCATCTGCTGCTGCTGCTGCGATTGTTGTTGTTGCGGCATGATGGCGCAGTCCCACTCGTCGTGGGAGCCGCCTGCTTCCCAGCCGCCGCCGTCGCAGCATGGGCGGTCGTAGTTACAGTTGGCGGCATGAGGATACTGCTGATGCTTTCGGGTATTGTGGTGGTGGTAGTGATAGTGGTGGTGGTGATGGTGGTGATGCTGCTCTTGCACCTGGTGGTGGTACTGGTACTGCTGCTGCAGCGGTGGGGGCAGCGCCTGGCCCTTGGGCGGGAGGCGGAAGCGCTCCAGATCGGCCTCCATCTCGCGCAGGTGCAGCGTCCCCGGCCCGGCAAAGTCGTCGATCAGGCTCGCGATTTTCCTGAAGCCGGTCGTGTGGCCGCCGCAGAGGCGGGCGCGGTGGCCGCACATGATGAAGAGGTAGCTGTGGATGAGCTCGTGCAGGAAGGTCGAGATGAGGAGGCGGCGGCTATAGCGGGCATCGCGCAGGATGGGCGAGGATAGGACGATCAGGGTCTCGTAACCAAGCAGGCGCCGCGAGCGCCGCATGGCCGTGGTGCCGATGATCTTGGCCGCGTACTTGTCGCCCGTGGACCAGTGTGACCAGTCCCAATCAACGCGGCTGGTCAGGCGGCCGCCGAAGAAGATCTCGTTTGTGGCCGAGAATAGGCTGCCGAGGGCGGCATCGTCGAGCTCGAAGTCGGCCTCGGCTGCGCGTGGGTGCACAAGGCTCCGGAGGATCCGCTCGTGAGCCGAGTCTGGGTGTCGGCGTAGGAACTCGGCCTTCTGCTCCACCACGATCCGCGCCGCCTCCTCGTCTGTCAGGAGGTCCAGGTCGTCCTCGTCCTTGGTGCAGCAGCACGAGCATTCAGGGAGAGGGTCGGTGGAGATGGAGATGCCGGACGAGGTCCTCTCCATGAGCGGGGCGTAGGACCCCGGGCTCTGCAGCTGGTGCCTTTGGGCTTGCGGCTTCGGGTGCAGAAGCGGCACTGGCGGACTCGGTGGCTTTTTGGCGTGGTCTGCCCGGACGAAGAAGACGGAGGGCTGGCCCGAGGGAGGCCCGACTAGCGGCGGTGACGGACTGGCGCTGGCAATGTCCCATTCGTGAAGGCCGGCGAGGTCGGCTCGGCTGTCGTCTCGCCTGTCGTCCCTCCAGTCGCCACTATAGCGCGGCTGGCCAAACCGGTCCTCCCCACAGAAGCCAACATCGCGGGGGTCGTAGGACGAGAAGTGATCAGGTGATGGGTACGGGGGAATCCCTCCACGGCCCACCCACTCAGCCATTGAGCATGCTCAGGAACAGATCGAGAGGAAGGCGGCCGCAAGCTATCCCCTGACAAGGGCAGCGGAGACAGGCAAGGCAGACAACGAGCCCGGCGGCTCTGTTTGTGTGCGAGGGCAGAGGGAGCCGAAGAATTAAACGACTGCGCCCAGGAGGCGAGAAATAGGGAGAGAGAAAGAAGACGGGAGTAGCGGGGAAGTGAAAAAGAATAATGATTAATACAAAAAAAAAGGAGAAAAAAGAGAGAAACGGTGTGGTGCTGGGGGCTAACAGCGTGCGTACGGTGCAGCCCTGGAGGTGGTGGTGTGAGAGTCCGTCTGAGGAGGGTGGGCGTGTGTGTATGGCCGTCGTCTACTGGTGAGTGGTGTTTGTTTAGTGACTTGCGGTGGTGGCTTTTTGGATTTTTGCCTTTTCCGGCTATGGATTTTTTTTTTCGGGTTGGCTGTGGCGACAGCGGCGGCGGTGGGCGTGCAAGATGGACGGTGCAAAAAGGCAGCTTGGGAGACGAGGGGGGAAAAGCTGGGCGCAGACAGCTTACGAAGTGACACCGCTGCGAGTTGTACTGGTCTGCAGCCTCGCTTTAGATCAGGGACGTGCAACACCAGGAAGGGCACAGTAAATCAAATCACAAGGGACATTCTGAGAAGGGAAAACAACCAATGGATAAGAGGAGGCAAACGGGAGGGAAGGAGGAGGAGAGGAGAAAGAGAGCGAGAGCAGCACCAGCAGCGAGCAGATCCAGGGCGGCGTGGGCCCAGGAAGAGAGGCAGCTGGACGGGGAGGGCGGGTTAGTAGGCGGTCCCGCTATCGCCACGGCAGCAAAAGCACGGCGCCGCCAGCGTCGTGTCCAAGCATGACCAGCCGAGCACGGGAGCCCAATGGGAGGGAGGGCGCTGTGGGGAGACGTCGCAGGGGGCAAAGCAACCATTGCCAGCAACAACCTAGCTTTGCTGTCGCTGTCGCTGATCAGCGACGGGCAAAACTGACCGAGCAAAAAGAAAAGCGAACAGTCAGAAGAAAAAAATAAAAGAAAAAAAAAAGAAACAAAAAGGGCTAACATTTGCATGAAGCCCCATTACAGCTAGGCCTTTCTATCTGCTTCCTCTGCGTCGGCTGCAGATTGGGCGGCGCTGGTGTTGAGCCCCGACGCTGGAGCGGTGTGCGATTCTCGACTGCTCCATCCTGCGCCGAGGGTGGTCCGTGGTCTGAGTTGATTTGAGGATTGGGCGCCCATCCCGCCTTCCGCCCACCACCACTTTTGGTTGAGGATGGGCAGGAGCGAGGGAGAGGATGTGGCAGAAGGAAAGAGGAAAAAAAAATGGAAAGGAGAAAAAGAAAAAGCACGGTAATCAAAGATCTTGGGCATCTCCAGTATGAATGCAACTTTCCATTCCTCGCTCTTCTTGGAGAATCTGCCCGTGTGAGCGCCATTTTTTATGATTGCATCTCCCTTATCGTCGGCATCGTGTCCTCGATTTGCCACCCTCTTGCATCGGATCGCCAACGTCGGAAGAACGCACAACAAATTTGACAGGAGTCACGTTCTGCAGATCCTTCCTAGTTTTTTCCACCTGCGTCACCGCGCACCGGATTTTGTCTCCAATCCATGGTCCTCATCAATGCAGCCGCCAGGGTTATTCGATCTCGATGCTCAACAAGACGCGAGGACGCCTAAAATGGCATCCCCGTCGCCGTCCCCGGCGCTTTCGGCCTCTTTGGAACGACGTCCCGGCGCCCTTGACAACACACGGATCCACGCGGCCATTCACTCGACTTCGCGACGGGTTTCGCTCTGGATGGCCAGCCCTCTTCTTCCCTGACCCTGCTTGCTGCATCTCATTACATGGTCCTGTACAGCAAACGTCAACAAAATAACCACCACTCAGCGGTCGGCCCGCAGGGCAAAAGGAGGAGGGGATCGCTGCTTGCAAACGGGTCCGCTGGGGCCGAAGCAGTCAGCGGTTCGAAGGCTCTCCTCCGCTCGCCCTGATCCGAGTTGGAGCGATGGTTGGTGAGCGATGGGCCTGGCTGCTGACTGCTGCCGAATGGATCCTGGAAATTGATGGGCGTTTCCCCCCGGTTTCCTCTTCCATCCTGTCGTCTGGACTGGGAAAATCCCCACGAGCCAGGGAATGGAACCCCGCCAGGCCTTTTTTTTTTCTCCACGACGTTAGCTGGGGAGCTTGGCGACGTCATTGGCCAAGGAGGCTGCGTCCGGCACCGCAACTGGCTGCCTCGTTTTCCAGCGCCACAGGCCACTGGTGACCTCCATGTGGGCACCACTAGGTCCATGAATTGACGGCTTATCCGGGAGCTCCAGTACGCCCGCTTAAAAGTGCCGTCTGCCCACCGGCCTGCAAATAGCGTCTCGTTTGTGAGGCAGCAAGTGGGCAGGCGCATTGTCGCCAACTTAACCTCGAGCATGCAATGGATTAGGCAGTGCGAGCACGGCATCGCATTGATTCTTGGCGGCATTCACAACGCGTGCATGCAGCTGCTTGCTTGCTAATACCACCTACGTAGGATCTTGACCCGCCCTCTCGAGCCAGCAGGCGAAGTTGCATCGACCGCGAATTAGGACTTATATTGGACGCGCTCACCACCACACCACTGCTCTGTCTCCACGCGCGCGCGCAGCAGTCGCCTACTACCTACATTAATTCATATCCACTCGCTGATCAACCACGTCCACTCAAGCCCAATGGACCCTTGGGCAGCTTCACTTTCGGAAATCTCCTCAACAAAACAAACAATGGTGCAACCCACCACACACGGGAATATCTGATGGGTACTGTACGGTGCCATCATCCGTCGTGTTTGTTTGATATTGACATCCTGCATGCATATAACACTCGAATTTTCGCCTCAACTCCCAGATACCGTTGCATCTTGCAAGGACAAGGTCGGTCGCTTTGGATATCGCTTGACGGAGAGCTGTACTAAGCGAGCTGAGGTATGCATAGGCAGGGAACACTGCTCTTGTGCTGGTGCCTAGCATGAGAATAACCTGCGTCGGTAATTCTAATTCCGCTGATCAGGCTGGGCCCTGCTTTGGGCCCGTCCCAACCGCGACGCGCCGTGTGGCTTGCAGCCGCAGCCGTCGTTTTTCTTTTCTTTTTCGCTTTTTCTGTTTCTTTCTTTTTGCTTCGGAATCCTCTCGCCAGGCCGCTCGATATCGTTGGCTCACACACCAGCCCCGAGACCAAGGCCTTGGACGAATCTGGCGTCCTCGGCCTGCCTTTGCAGCGCCCTTTGCACTCGCTCGCTGTAGTCCCTCTCCGCCCTCTGTTTTTCTAGCTCCTCGGCTGACCGGGCCTCCTCTTCAAACTCGTCCGTCGTGAATCCCGCCTTGGCCGAGAATCCAACGAGGCCCAGCTTCTCGCCCGTCCAAAAGACGAGGTCGTTCTCGTTGACCGCACCGCTGCCCCTACGCCCTGGCCGGGTTGGGAGCAGCTTCCTCGCTAGGTCGTCCGATCCGGGCATGGAGCTGAAAAGAGAGATGCCCTGTCGCTGTGCCCCGTCGCTGGCGTTGTTGGCACTGCTGACCTCGCAGTCGCCTATCCTACAGCGTCTCACCTCGGTGAAGCCGTCGCGCTCGAACCACTTCAGCACGCCGGACCCGTTGGAGAAGACGAGTCTGGTCCCGTGGTTGGCCACCGATAGCAGCTTGGATTGTGACGACGTCTGCCGGTTTTTTAGCATCCAGTCATCCGACTTGGTGGTGCCGCCACCGCCGCCACCGCCGCCTTGAAGCGTCGTCTCCGACCTGAGGCTGTAGAGCTCCAGGGACCCTTTGGTGTTGTACTCGCCGCACGCCACCAGGGTGCAACCCCTGTCGGCCTTGATGGCGTTGACTTGGTTCAGCGACAGCTGCCCTTTCCGCCTCTGCTCGCTGTCGCTGGCAGAAAAAGGGTACGGCAGCGACGTCATGGCGCAGAGGCGCGCGCCTGAGAAGATGGAGCCGCTGATGGAGGGGAACTTGCGGCGGTCGTAGTGCAGAATGTTGGAAAAGCGCCCGGCCACGTAGATGTCGTCACCCGCCCACGCCGCGGCACCTGACCGGTCCAGGTGCAGTATGCTCAGCGGCCCTGGTTGGGCGAGCGAGGCGCAGGGAGGCAGCGGCTCGTCATTGAACAGCGCTCGTACGCTCCGCCGGTAGTGGTCGTTCGCTCCCAGCCTGTCGAATTCGTCAATGCCCCCGTCCACCCCGCTGCTGAGGACTGCGGTGGCGGCAGAGCCTCTCGCCCGGTAGTCGTACAAGTGTACGCCCAGCGTGGTCCCAACCGTCAGGGGCAGGGTGGGGTTGGTGGCTGAAAGGGTGGTGATGGACCACGGGAACGACTCGGACCCGACAACCTCGAGCGTTTCCAGGTCGATTCCTAGCAGGTCTGATTTGCGGTATGGTTGGTCAGCACCACAGAACGTACCTAGGTAGTAGGTGCCTACCTAGCCACTGGCAGTTAGATGACAGATTGAGACTTACGGCACTGCACGGCCACAAACGCCCGTTTCCGGTGGCTGTCGACGGCAACGCACTCGGTGACGCCAGAGTCCACCCTCTTGGAGCGCCTTCTGTTGTCACGGCCGGGGCCGTCTACATACAGAATTTCGGCCTGGCTCTTTTTGCAGGTGGCGCCCCGCCGGCCCTTGCTCCCGTTCACATCCCACAAACACACGGACCCGTCGTCGAGCGGAGACACGGCGAAGAGGGCACCGGCTCCCGAACCCCGACGGGATTGGCCGTCTGTCGTTGCCCACGGGTCGTCCGGGCTGTAGAGAGCGACCCCCCTGGCCTCGATGGGTTCCGAAACCCTGTCACCGTCCCGGGTGCGCGGCAGCTGGAACCAGCTGACGGTGATGTGGCCGTGCCGCTGGATGTACTCGTCGTACCACGACACGTTCTCGCCCGGGTAGGTCAGGTCCCAGTTGGCCACGAGGCGTGCCCTCTCGTTCCCCATGGCATTCCGCTCTTCATTAGAGGCAACTAAGGGCGGCTGCGGAAAAGACGTCGACGACACCCTCCTGAGCGAGGGCGAGTGGTAGTACTCAAAGGGGAAGCGGCCCGCGCTGAGGAGAGCGGCCCGACGATTAAAGGCCTCCAGGAAGCTGGACTCCTGGAAGCATATTGAGCGCCAGAAGACGTTGTCTCGGAAGAGCGAGCAGAACTTCCGGGACACGGCTTGGAGACGCGTGATGTCTGTGGGCTCGAGGACTGGATGCAGGAGCAGGCGGTGTCTTGTCAGTCGGTTCACAGTTCCTAAGGATGCTACCTGAGGTACTTATATAATGCAGTCGAAAATAGTAATGGCGTACATGACAAAATATTAAGCAGGATCTCCTCGGGCAATCCAGGGAGGTTTCGCCTGGTCATGGCCGATGCATGTGGTTTGGATCGGTCTCGGTCCGGAGAAGCCGCGCTGAGGCTGGCGGAAGTGAGGGGCAGGTTCTCGACAGACATTTGACTGCTATGTCCTGCGAATGAAAGCTAGGCCCTAGGTGCTTCTAGCTGCCGGGGTTGATGTGTTAGCCAAACGAAGAATGACGTGCTGCTGAGAGGTTTTTGGGTGAGTGAGGCTCTAGGCGAGGTAGGTAGATAGGTTGGCCTAGGTGGGCGTTGAATAAAAGACGTATATAGAATGGGCTGGTGTAGATGGGGTGCGTTGCAGCGAAATTAAAATCACTCGGCTCAAATTGGAGGCAAGAGCTGTCCGCTTGGTTGTTGGTCAGAATGGCAAGCGTAGGCAGTGGTTACAAGTTACGGTATGACAAAGCATGTGCCTAGGACTTTTTCTAGAGGGACCAGAGCAAAGAGGCGACGAGGCTCTCAAGTAAGAGGCTGTTGCGGCTGTTTTTGTTGCCACATTGACTCTATCTCGTCTATCCTGGGGGAGGTCTCGACGGGCAGTCCTAGTTGTCTTGGCCGGGCTCCTAGGCCAGCCCAGTGTAGAATGCTCCAGAACCCCGACGGCTCAAGTGCAGATAGCGCGCCGGCGGTCGGCCGGGACGCACGGATCTAAGGGGCCCGTTTGGAGCTCTGGTGGAGCACCTCCACGAGTCAAGATGGAGACCCGAGCCCAGCTGTAGGTTTTCCGTCCTCAATTGGGTTCATTATCCTTTATCAGGATATCTCGGTGGGCACTGCTTGGGTCGGTTGATCAGGGTGTAATATATATAAAAGGAATGAGGACTACCTAATAGGGAATAACTTTATAAAGGCCTTGGATCAATACTGGACGGCGGTGTCGGAAGCTCAAAGCGGCCACCCTGGTATGATTAGGTCATCCCGCGATCCACTCTGCCCCTGAATTGACCCTTCCGCCTGGCTGGGACCGCCAGGTCTGGACTGGTCCGAGGAGCCAACTGCCACCCAAAACAGACAGACGGTGTCAGCCTCATCCAACGTCAGGGAACAGCGACGGGCAGTTGGGATGGGCGGTTTTTTAATGTTATTTTTATTCCAGTCCGTCTCTAAACATCCTCGCGACACTGCTGCTCGGTTCATCATCGCAGCCTTGTGTTCTTTTATTTTTATTTTTTTTCGTTTGTGAACAATATGCCACTGCCAAATTCTCCGCTGCCGGGTCGAACGAGGTTGGAACCTGGCACTAAGTCAAAGATGACGACTGTTGCCGGATATCACATTGGGTGCTGCTGCTTGCAAGGTCAAGAAGAACGGGAATTTTTCCCAAATACAATCGGATCACGCTGAAGCCAAAGTGGTAGCTCCTTCTTGCCCTTTGGGAATACCTCAAGTTCACGATTGGATTCCTCCCGGATCCTATCTTTCTCTGGTCTGCGGGCTGCTTTTATAGGTGTCCGTCCTGATAGCTTCTTGCGGCTTACACCTCGACGAGTCAAAAGCATGGTTACGTGGGTGGAGGGTGGCTTGCATATCGTTCAACGCCCCAACTCTCTCTCGCCGCCGACATCACGGGTATAATAGGAGGGAAAGTTGCCACAAGATTCTTACGGTGGTCATGGGCTGGTATGGGCATCCAAGATCTCTACTCAGAGGTGGTCGCTCTGAGTCTAGAGCAGCGGCAGCCGCGCCAGCATAGGCCTGAGAGCCCTCACATCCACCTCACCCTCCCCTCATCCTCTACTCACTCGCTTCTGATCTAGATGTTGGAGGGCTCGCCCAAGCTGATTTACCTTCCCTCTGCCTCCCCACACTTTCCTACTTCCATCCAATCTCGTCACCCACCTTCCCCAAGAAAGGTCGCTCCTCAAAGATCCAGCCCGCTCCAATCGTCCAACCCAGCCCATGGGTGGACTGATATCACGAAGCAACTCGTCTGCAGGGGGATCATCTTGACTGGAGTCGGACGCGCGGTCAGCCAGAGAAGTTGACTGGGTTTGCAATCCCACCTCAACCGTCTGGCATTGAGGTAGGCTAGGAAGCGCTACATTTGTGGCGCTTGTCGACTGATTCACGCGTTCTGACTGCAGGGAAAGAAGGGAGGAGGCGATGGAAGGCGCAGCCGACCAGGCCTCTCTGCCTCGGCAGAGGCCTCACAGAGAACATCCAGTAGATGTCTCCTGCGCAACCCAACCGGCGGATGCTGGGAGGCAGGCTACCGTTGGTCGGATTGCATCTCCATCCTCGCCGTGTCGCAGTCCCATCTGGCCTCCGCCCGACAGCGCCGAGACGACGCGCGCGGGCGACCTGGGACCACGGACACCCACGCCCAACCGCCGTGGGTGCCGCTTTCCCAGCCTGGACGAGGCGCATCGCAGCATCGCATCCCGCAGCGCACAGAAACCAGCCACTGGCGAGCACCAGCCAAAGCATCCCGACTCTAGTGCTGCAACCCCGCGCGACGTCTCGTGCAGCACCATCAGCACATCGCCCACCAACAATGATTCCACCCTCGCCAGCTGGACACGCGCCCGCTCCCGCAAGGACTCTGCCGCCGCCCACGACCTCTCTTCTACTGAGCTTACTGTCGGCGTCAATGCCATTCCGCTCCAGGACCTGAGCCCTCCCGAGTCGCGCCTCAGCGCCGTCAAGGAATCGGTCCTTTCTGAAGCCAAGGCAGACAAGCAGACCGAGACCGAGCCCGCCCTCGACCGAGACTCCAATAAGGACGACAACAGCGAACAGCAGCAGCAGCAGCAGCAGCAGTCTCTGCCAGCCACTCCCGCCCCGAGATCCGTGCCTTCCAGCAACGCCGCCAACTCCCTGGCCTCGATGCCTGCGGGCCCCTCGACCAGCACCGTCGATCGTATCTACGACCAGTACCACCACTCACCGTCGGAGCAGGACGTCTTCCACGCCCGGCCAAGGGGTGGCAGGCTCCAGGCGCCCGAGAATAGCAGCTGCCAGTTTGGTTCCACAAGCAGCAAATTAAGTCCTGCTCATCTCAGCGAGCTTCGGTCCGGCGCGGGCGCGCGGTGCGGGTTTCGGCCGGACGACGGGGAGAACTACGTCGACTCGGACCGCGAGCCCTCTTCGAGCCAGAACGCCTTCCAGTCGGAACGCCAAGTCCCCGGCGCTGGCCATGACCTATTCACGAGCCAGGCCGCAACTCGGAGTCCTCTCTGGCCCGGGCTCTTTCCCGCCGGCGAGGCGCCTCCGTTCTCGCTCCCCCGGATCCCGACCATCGAGTACTCGGAGCCCTCTGATGGCCACGACTATTTCCGCGGGCAAGTCTTGTCATTTGGGCCCTCCCTCTCGACCCTCTCCGACTCCCAGGGTCTTCTCAACGGAGACCTGCACAGCGATGAACTTGTTCCTCATCCCCTCGCGCTGCCGGCGCATGCGCTCGCCGAAGATAGCAACAGCAGTCCCGTCCGCAAGGGCCGCTTCAGCATCGGTGCGACCTCGATGGGTGCCACCACCACCGAGTCCAACGCGGATCCGTTCGAGTACGACAGGTACAACGTGTTTCCCGTGTCGAAAAAGGAGCGAGAGGTTAGTGCAGTCCTGCAACGCCTAAGCACCGCGAGCAGGACTAGCAAGACTACCTCGGCCAGCCCCGAAAAGTCGCCGCACAAGGCCTTGTGTCTGCCGTCTCCAATCCCCGAGCAAGGCCCTAGCGATACCGGCCACGGCCCGTCTGTCACGAACCCGGCCGCCCGATTTCACTTCCTCGACCAGGACGCCATCAAATCATCTTGGCAAGTTCACCAGGGCCGTGGCGAAGCCGTCAAGGTGCCCGTTCGGTCCTCGCCGCCTCCGCCCGCGGCCAACGAAAAGAGCCGACAGCCAGGCGTCCTCACGGAGATGAATCTGAACGCGAAGGAGGGCGATACTGCACCCAGTCGCCATGGTGCCTCGGTCGCCCCCAGCGACAATGACGACTGGGAAACTGTGGCTACTGTCAAGGGTGCCCAGAGCAGTCCGTACTGCGCACCACGGGACATGCCGAGAAATGTGCTGCAGATTACAGGAAGCAGCATTGCCGACATCTCAGACGACGAGCTCAGCGTATATCATGCCACCTTCGACGAGTACGGCTCCACGGAGCGGATTGTTCGGCATCCATCTCAGGGCTCTCACGGGGGTGAGCAGCCGCTGAAGCTCAGGCACATTAAAGATACCAAGATGCCTGTATTCGTTCCCCAGCAGCGCGTCCATCGAGTCAATGGCCTCGCCCAAAACTCGATTCGCATGTTGCAGGACTCGTGCTCAGGAGAGAAACCACAGCCCCGCCGTCTCAAGACCCCCTTCGGCATTCTTGGCGGATCCCAGAAGCACTCACACAAGATACGCCCCTCTTTCAATGTGGCGGAATCGTCCCGCTTCGAGTTTAGAGATTCCGGATGCAGCAGCAGCAACTACGATGGCCAGACATTCCCTACGCGACGTTTGGGCCAGAAAGAAGACGACTCTGTCTCGGCCCATGAAGCTAGGAATGCCACCAACTATCTTCACGAGAGCTCGGCGAGCCGTGTGCCGGCAGAAAACGAAGACTCGTTTGTGTCTGCCGACATATCGGGCACGTCTCATAGCTTCAACTTCCCGCTCATTTCACTGCCCGAGGCTGCAAGGATACAGGCGCTCCGGCGGCAGAGTGGCCTCGACGACCAGACCATGACGGGAAACGAGAAGACGCGAAAGCGGAGTTTTGCTTCCTCGAGGAAAACGAAGGGTAGCACCTTTGATTCGATAAAGCTCCCACGGATGCCGGAGAACACGCACCGCCGTGTCCCGACACCGCTGTTTGGTGCCAAGCAGAGAAACAAGGGTGCCAAAGCTGGCGGTGAGAGACTTTGGGTATAACTGGCACGATATTTACAAATGCAGACTTGCTGATAACGCATATGGTAGGGCAACACGGCCGATACGGCGACGCCGTCGACACGTCTCCCCTGAGCTCAAAGATGGACTCGCCGCCTGACCACGGCAGCCGGGGCTCGCACGGATACGGCACAAGCACGGCAACGTTTGGGTCATCGCCTCTGAAGAACAAGCTCAGTGGGATCTGGCCCTCGCGGCGATCCGAGATCCCGCGGCTCTACCCGTGGGACGAGCGTCGGATGCAGCAGCAGCAACCGCCTGAGAGCGACCCGTCGCTGAGGGCGCTGGCGAACAGGGCGAAGCTTCCAGGATCCATGGCGCTCACGTACATGTCCAACGAGGGGCGCGCCAAGCAGCGTCGATGGTTTCTGGTGATGCTGGCCGTCGGCGCCATCTTCCCCTTCCTGGCCGTGCTCGTCTACTTTGGCAGGCTCGACGGGCTTTTGTCGTACTACACCAAGGGCGAAGCCACGGAGCTGACGCAGTTTCAGAAGAAAATGGTCCTGGCTACCATGCTGCTCGGCTTCTTCATCTGGACGACCATCGTCGTCGTCGTGGTCAAGAAGCTGGGCGGCGCCTTCTAGGCCGCACAATCCCACCCTGACCTTGTTAATCTTTGTCCGTATAGAGAGGTTTCCTTCTTGTCTTGCAGCACCAGAGGGCTTTGTATGATGGGCTCTCATTTGCTCAACTAGCCCAACGCGCCTCGATGCTGGCCGTGGTATGACGCAAGGCGCATATCCCAAGAGCGCGGACCTTCTCGCCACATACTTCTTTTTCTTTTGCCTACATGTTTCCTTTTGTGGATCTAATTGCAGACCTGGCTTCAGATTCGCTGAATCTGTCAAGAGAGTCCAAGAGCAGCGGGAGACCATGTTGGCTGCTTTTGCGCATGGCATCTAGGGTTGCCACGCTCGTGTGGAGGAGTCACGGGTCTCGAGAGGCCTCTTGTTTGGCACATGTGTACACGCCTGTACAAGTCAAGGAAAGAAAAGATGGCAAGCCCGAGGGTGGCGGCCACACGGGGAGAGGATGGAGATAACTAACATGTCGTGCTAGGAGCAATGTGGCGCTCCTGGATACTAGCCTCGTGCTTTTGCTACTGGGCTCAGCTGTCAGATTATGGGCTCTGGGAATGCCCCATAACAAGATGTGGAGGTGTACTTTTTTGCTGGGTTCTTTTTTCCTTCTGGGACGGAGGAGGGATCTGATCTGTAAAGCCTTTGAAGAGGCTGATGCAAAGCTGGGGCGCCGCGACACGACGCATTTCCCTTGTGACCTTTTTTTCTGCTCTCTTATGTCCCCATTTGTGTTTGCACTTAATTGCTACCATGGCGGAGGGGAGACGTCACCCATGCGGGCTTGACAGGCCAGACCAGTAACGTTGCGGCTGCTGTGCCGCAGCCTTGCAGGGGGTGCAGTGCGGACTCGACGCAACGTCTGGCGGGCTGCCCTTGCATGGATGTGATGATGATGAATCAAAAAAAAAAAAAAACCAAAGCTCTGGGATCTGATAAAATTGATCGTCATGCGTCCCTATTGTCGAGGCATCGAGCTTACGGGCTTGACTGGACTGGGCCGGGCTGGATTGGTGGCCCCCAAATTGGTAGCCGAGGCTGAGGCGTCTTGCTGGGCCACGCTCGCATTTGCGTCTCGGACTACGTTTTCAATAGTCTGCCCCAGTATTTCGTGGACGAAAGGCAGCAGCGTATAGAAAAATGTGGTCCTGTGGTCTTGGGGGGTGCAACGTAGTGATGATATAAGCCGGCGAGAGGTTTAGGCATTTTGGGGTTTAGGGGCTTAGGGGTTTAGGCGACGCGATGTGATGTGATTGATGTATATAAGGAGGCTCGGACGGGCTGGTGCTGCTGGTTGTGAGGACGCAGCAAGCAGCAAGCCGACAGGGTGGTCTCCTCGTGTGAGCCTTTTCACCCCTGAGCCTATCTCGAGAACAGCTCCTTCGTCACCTCCAATGGCAAACCACCGCGGCCTGTCCCTCTGGGGCCTCGTCGGGCTGATCGGGGCCGTCGCGGGCCTCAACGTGTTTCCCCATGCCCGGGACGGCGGCTCGCTGCTGGCCCCGCGGCAGCAGGATGCCATGTGCGGCGTCAACAGCCCCGGCGGGTCGGTCAAGTGTGGCATGAACGTGTGCTGCTCTGGGGCGGGGTGGTGTGGTGTAAGTTTTTGTGTCTCTTCCCTTTTCACCTTTTCTGCCTTACCCCTGAGAGTGCGTGTGTGTGTGTGTGAGAGAGAGAAAGAGCCGACTGACTGACAAAAAAAAAAAGACATCCGAAGCCCACTGCTCCATCCCCAACGGCTGCCAGCAAGGCTTCGGATACTGCGGCGCCGTCCGCACCCCCCTGTCCTGCGACCCGGCCGCCAAGTCGACCAACCAGCGCTCCATCGGCTACTACCAAGCCGTGGCGGCCTACGGCCGGGCGGCGTGCGCCAGCGTGACGCCGGCACAGATCAACACGGCGGGCTACACGCACCTGTACTTCTCCTTCGTGTCCATGGACCCGGCCACGTTCGCCGTCAAGGTGTTTGACGCGCGCGACACGCCGCTGCTCTCGCAGTTCACGGCGCTCAAGAGCAAGGGCGTGCAGACGTGGGTTGCCGTCGGCGGGTTTCTGTTTAGCGATGCTGATCAGCCTACGCATCAGACCTGGTTAGCCCCTTTTTTCTTCTTTTTCTCTTTCTTTTTTTTTTTCTCTCCCTCTTCTTCTTTTGTTTCTTTGCTGGACACCCAGATAAGGTGCCTTAGCCAGCACACAGCAGCTGACATGACAACAGGAGCAACATGGTCGCCACCCAGGCGAACCGCGCACGCTTCATCTCGTCCCTGACGACCTTCATGGCCCAGTACGGCTTCCAGGGCGTCGACATCGACTGGGAGTGGCCCGTCGACCCGGCGCGCGGCGGCCGGGCGGGCGACACGGCCGGGCTCGTGGCGCTGGTCAAGGAGATGCGCGCGGCGTTCGGCACGCGCTACGGCATCAGCATCGCCATCCCGCCCGACTACGCGGCGCTGCGGTTCTTTGACCTGAAGGCCATGGAGCCGTCGCTGGACTTTATCGGCTTCATGTCGTATGGTGAGTTTTCCCGCCTCTTCTTCTCCTCCGCGCATCTTGTTTCTTTCACGGCATCACCAACACGGCAAAACAAAAAAAGACCTCCGCACCACCTCGGACCCCTCAGGCGTCATCAAGCCCCACACCGACCTGGCCGACATCGCCGAGCTCGCCAAGCCGCTCTGGTTCGCGGGCCTCAACCCGTTCAAGATCAACCTCGGCCTGGCCTCGTACGCCCGCGGCTTCACCGTCCGCAACCCGGGGTCCTGTACGCGCCCCGACCGCCTGGGCTGCCCGTTTTCCGGCCCGAACAAGGGCGGCCCCTGCACCGCGAGCCCGGGCGTCATGTCGCTCAACGAGGTGAAAAAACTCATATCCGACAAGAACCTGCGGCCTATAACCCTGGCCGACGCGACCGTCAAGGTCATCACGTACGATAACGACCAGTGGCTTGGCTATGATGATGCCGATACTGTATGTTCTTCTTCTTCTCCTTCCTCTTCCGGTCTTCCCTTCTCCAAACCGGACTGACACAATCACGAAAATAAAGTGGGCGGCAAAAAAAAACTGGGCAAACTCCCTCTGCTTCGGCGGCACCATGGTCTGGAGCCTCGACTTCCACAACAACCCCTCGATCCCAGGGCCCAACCCGTCCCCCTCGACCGCCGTCGACCACGGCGGCCAGTGCGGTGCCAAGATCAACGGCGGCACCGTCTGCGGCGCCTGGCCCGACGGGAACTGCTGCTCGTCGTCGGGCTGGTGCGGCAGCTCGGCCGCGCACTGCGGCGAAGGGTGCGTGTCGGGCAACTGCCAGGCTGCCAGCGGCGGCGGCGGGAACACCGGCGGGCCGCCCATCAGCAAGGACGGCCGCTGCGGTCGCGACTTTGGCGGCACCGTCTGCACCGGCTGGCCCGACGGCGGGTGCTGCTCGTCTGCTGGCTGGTGCGGCAAGACGTCGGCGCACTGCGGGTCGGGCTGCCAGTCGGGGTGCTCGTAGGCGAGGCTGACTGGGGCGAATGTAAATGTCACTCTTCGCTGTGTACCATGTATAGCCATCTCCCAGGCAAATATATCACCTGCCAGCTCCGGCTTGGAAAAAAAGAACACAATCGATTTGGTGACAAAGTTCTGAGTATACAGACCTGCCCCTGGCATCGCTAGAAATTGTTAGTAGTGGCCATGCAGAGCATTAATTATATCTTCGACCCGCCGTCCACCCACAACTTTTTCCAACCCCTAACACCACCTTTTGGCCTTCCCCTCCCTCTTCCAAGCTGTAAGCAAGCCTCGTTTCCTACAATCAGCCTCCCGATAGATTATGCCTACACCACTCATAACACATGTCCCGCAGATGCCTAGTCCTCGTTGCTCCCACTGGAAAACCCGTCACAGGTGCCGCCGCAATGTCTCTCCCATTCTCCGCCGTCGTCTTCCTCCCCAGCCTCTTCACGGGCGGCCTCTCGCCCGCCCGGGTGCACGTCCATGCCGAAGCCGATGGACCGACAAAACGAGCACAAGGCTCCCCGGGACGGCACCAAGGACCCGATGGACACGGCGACGCCTAGATATTCGGATGGCAGGTCGGCCTAGGACCTGCCCTTCCGCTTCTTTCGGCGGTTCTTCTTTTTCCCGCCGTCGTTGTGACCCGCCCCGCTCTGCCCGTTGGGACTTGCCCCCGGATCCGCAGCGGACCGTGCCTCTTCGTCGTCCGTCTCCTCGTCCACATCCGAGAAGGGTTTGTTGAGCGATGAAGAGCCCCGGCCGCCCAGAAGGTTGGGCTCCGAGGCGCTGCCGCCGTTGAGGCCACCCACGCCCCCGACGCCAGAGCCAGAACCGTCCTCGTCCTCGTCGTCGTTGGAGCTGGTCGTCTCGAGCACGACCTTGCGGAAGCCGCGAGACTCAAAGATATTCTCGGTAATGCTGCCGCTGCGGACCGTCGACCGCTTGAGGAGCGGCGTGTTGGGCCTGCTGCCACGATCGTCCGACGTCGGGCTGCCTCCACCGGATCCCTCCGATGAGGACGTCTTTAGGTTTGCCGTCGTCTTGCCGTCGTTCGTGGTCGTCAACTTGGGCGTCTGGGTTCCCTGGTTGCGTTGCGCCTCGGCAAAGCCCGGCGGCGATGCGCCCAGCACCCGCTGCTGCGCCTCGGTGGCCGACAGGGCGCCGTAGCTCTGGCGCAGCGCCTGCACGCCGTCCTTGCTGGAGACCTGATTGGCGGTGCGGTTGTCGGCGGGCGCGGGGCGGAGAAGCGACGTCGTCTCGTCGTCGCCACCCTCGTGGTGGTCGGTGGGCTCGTGGACCTCAATGTTGGGGGTCGCGCTGGTCACTTCGCTCAAGGCGGAGCGCTGGGAACCCACGGCGCCGTGGCCGGGCTTGATCGTGACTGACGTGAGTCTTGTGTTCTTGGGGTTGTTGGCCGGATTCGAGGGACCCAGATGCCGGAGGTGTTCCCTAATATCATCGATGTTGGCGCGGACAGGGACTGCCGACTGCACCATCTTGCCGTCGATCCCAGCCGAGCTGCGGCGCATGAGGAACGTGGCCTTGGGGCTGGCCGAGAGCTGCGAGGCGTCGGCCTTGCTGGCGCTCGCGATATCTAGCGGGGTTGGACGTGGAGACGCGAGGCTGCTGACATTCTCCTCGGCCTTGGTGTTGTCGGCAGGCTTCGAGGCCGTCATGGACTGTCTGCGGTAAACCTGGGCGTTGGGCGCGGGGTGGAGACGTCGGATGGCCTTGTGGACATCAACATAAACGTCGGACTCGTCGATGATTTCTCTGCAGCATGTCGTGTTCGGTTAGTCTCGGTGCAATACTGAGGGTAGGTGCTGACTGACGCCCAGGGGCAGACTCACTCTCCGATCAGCTCCTCGATGACATCCTCCAGAGTCACGACACCCAGGGCGCCGTAGGGGTTCCCGGGCGATTCGGATACCAAGACCATGTGCGATTTCCCCTCCTGGAAGTAATTCACGATGTCGAGGCAACTAGTCTCTGGTCGTGTCTCGGGCAGGGTCGCCAGCGGGAAGTCCTTGACGAGCATGCAGTCTTCCGGGTCGTACGTGATGAGGATCTTGACGAGCAGCATTCCGAGGAAGTTTGTGGGGTTTCCGGCCTCGTGGATCGGGATGCGCGAGTAGCCGGCCGAGAGGATGCGGTCCATGGTGGGCTCGTCGAGCACCGTGTCCTCGGACATGACGAAGACGTCGTCCATGGGCGTCATGACGGCCGCCACCGGCTTCTCCTTGAGGTCCAGCACGGCGCTGATGATGGTGACCTCGTCGCGGTTGAGGCGCTCGCTGGCAACGCCGAGAGAGCGGTGGAGCGTGACGAGGGTCTTGAGGCCGCTCTTCTTGTAGACGGTGCCGTGGTCCTCGCCGAGGATCCAGTCGAGCAGCTTTGCCGTGGGCCACGAGAGCGGGGCCGTCAGCCACATGAGCGCGAGCACGGGTTTGGACATGTATCCGCCGATCTGGAGGCCGTATCGAACGCAGACGGACTGGGGGACGACCTCGCCGAAGATGACTGCAGGCATGATGACGCGGTGTTAGCAGGCTGACGCCCAAGCATCCTCCATTCTTGTCCACTCCAGTATAGGGCCAATATGCACGCACCGATCAGAGCGGTACTACCGACGACGGCAGCGACGCCGCCTCCGAGACATCGGTCCAGGACGACGGGGAGCGACTCGTTGACGATGACGTTGGAGAGCAGGAGAGTGACAAGGACCCAGTGCTTGCCGGATTCCAGGAGCTTGTAGACGCGTCGAGCATTGTTATGCTGGGGTTCGTCCTTGTCCGAGGAGATGACCTGCAGGTAGATGCTGTCCTGTCCCATCAAGCTGGCATGGTGGGTGCGCCGGGGCGAGAGTTAGCCTAGGTGCAACGAGGGTAGAAAGGGATACAGTATGTATGGTATGTCTGGCCGAGGCTATAGATGACGCAAAGACGCGTGGGCGAACTCACGCAATCGTCAGGCCAGCAAAGGCACCGCCAAGGAGGACCAAGATGGCCGAGGCGACGTAGAGGACCCAGACGGGAGTGCCGAGGTCGTCGGGATCGTCGCCGTCGCCGTGCTCAAAGGTGGCGGCCAACGGGGCGGCGGCCACGGCCGAGATGCTCACGCCGAGCAGCCTGGCCAGGCCGAGGACGGCCGGGCGAACAGCACCGATGCCATTGTAGCTGGGGGATCTCGAGAGTCTTAGCGCCGCTCTAGTCGCTGGGGTCGGCATCGCTTGGGATCGTGGGCAATGGATGGTGGTTGGTGACGGGCAGTTTCGCAGGCGCGATGCGGCGACGGCGCTAATGAGTTCTGGGGTCTGGTGTTGGTGGATTTCCGCTTCGAGAGTCTTGGCTGGCCCGCCCGTAATTTCACCTGCCAACAAGAAAGAACGCACAGGCGATCACACCCTGCCAGAGCTATTTGCGGACGAACCAGTCGGCAGGATGGGCACGAATTCGATCCGGGGTATCAGGAAACCTAATCGTGCCGTGTGCCGTGCAAGACTCAGTGCGCGGGCCGCCTGACGGCAGCAGCCTCGGGTTGACTTTGGACGTTGCTGGCGCTTCCACCAACCTTGTTCCAAGACGGGCGCTTGTGGCTCAGCGTCTCTGGGCCGATGGAGAAGGAGGTGAGGAGCGGGAACTACCCGATCGCCTGCCTGAGAGCGTCCATTTGTGGTGTTGCAAAGCCCGTCTATTTCACTTCCTAGGTACGTTGCGCCTCATCGTCTGCTTATCTTCCAAGAGCTCGCATCATCTCCCATCGAATCGATGTCCTGGCCCGTGCGCTGATCATGTCTGCTTACGCACGAGTCGCCATGACGCAATGACTTGGAGCTGCAGTGCACCAGCAACGCTCCTGCTTTGACGCTCCATTCGATTAGCGAAGCACTTCCGTGTAAAACTCGTCGCATCTTTCGCTGCCCGTCACGTACTGGCAAAGCATCCAGCACCTATAAAATCGAGACAAGAAAAGGCAGTGAATAAAGGGTGCATTGTTTCGTTGTATGCAGTGCGGTATCTATTCCTGCCGTTCCAGTCCTGCTCCCCAAAAGCGTCCATCAAGGTTCGCAGCTATTCCGCCTCGCTCCCAGGGTGCCTGTCACTGGTACGACAGGAATTCCGCCACATCCCGCGTCGTTTTTATACTGGCATCCCGTGCTGCCTGGGCTATGCTCGCCCATGGCTGGCGGATGGCTGTGTCGGTAGACTGGGCGCCGTGGCCCCAATCGGGCATTGCCGTCAGTAGATTCCTCCAGCGCCATCTCCGGTTGTACATGTCACTTCGGAGAACCATAGGATGGATTTTAGCCAGTTGCGCCCTGCATTACTGACTATCGCGGTGGAGCCCGACCAGCTTGCAGCAGTAGCGAGAACGGAGCTGGCAATGGCGGCGCCTCATATTTATTCATAATGCCGCCACACTCCCTCTGAGTACTACTATTGTTAAAGCTTAGTGCTTCGAGACTCTTTCCTTCTCCCTAGACCCTCAATCATGGATGGGCTGGCCTTGGCGGCGGCTGTAGTCCAATTTGTCGATTTCACCACCAAAATTGTGACCAAGGCCATCGCAATTCACCTCTCTGTAACCGGAAAACCCGTCGATCACGAAGAGCTCGAAGCTGTTACAAAGTCGCTTTCGAGTAACAGTAAGGAAATCGAGAAGATCCTGAGCATCCGACGACAAGATGGCCAGCCAGCCGAGATTCACCAAGATCTGCAGATAATCGCCACTGGCTGTCAGGATATCGCAAAGGAGCTTTTAGGCGTGCTGGACAGCCTGGCAGCCAAGAAGCCCCGGACGCCATGGCGCTCGTTTCGGCATGCGCTTCAGGCGACCTGGAACGAGGGGAAGGTGAAGTCACTCGAGGAGAGGCTTGATCGGTACAGACAACAGATGGTGACCATGGTCTTAGGCTCGTTGATGCGGCAGGCCGAGGTCTTGATCCAAGGCCAGTATCAGATACGAGAGTCCATCGAAGAAATGAACGAGATGATGCGAAACACCGTACCAGTGGGAGATCAGTTCGTTCGTCAGCTGATGGACGGCGATACATGGAGGCGGGAAGTTATCCGGATGATCCACGAGCGCGGAGGAGAACTAAATAAGCCAGACACATCTGAACCGCGCCACAGACACCGGGGAGGCATCCGCTCCGACAGCAGTCGATCCAGCAACGGATTCTACGCAAGCTGGCTTTTAGAAACATGACAGACCGCGAACGGCGAATCCCCAAGGCATACGAACGGACATTCGAGTGGATTTTTTCCGACCCCATGTCAGGCTCCAGGCCGTGGTGTAGCTTCAAGGGTTTTCTGGGAGACCAGTCCAAGAGCATCTACTGGATCACAGGGAAGCCCGGCTCTGGAAAGTCGACTCTCATGAAGTACATCCGACAGCAGGGCCAGACCACGCACCTGCTGCGGGCCTGGAGCGGCGATGCCGCGCTCATACAGGCTGCCTTCTACTTCTGGAACAGCGGGTCCCAGATGCAGATGACCGTCGACGGTCTCTTGCGGACGGCCCTGCACGACTGTCTCAAGCAGCTACCTCCCAGCACCACCCAGCGCCTCCTGCCCGAGAGGTGGGAGGCGGCGACCCTGTTCGAAGACGACGACTCCCCCTGGAGCTGGGAGGAGACGTCGCAGGCTCCCGGGACGCTGATAACCGAGGTCCATCCCGAAATCCGCTTCTTCCTCATGATCGACGGCCTTGAGGAGTGCTCCGGCAACCAGGCGGAGCTCATCGAGCTGATCACCGAGCTTACCAACCAGGCCGTCAACCTCAAGTGCTGCCTCGCCAGCCGCCCTTGGAACAACTTCGAGGACGCCTTCGGACAGTGCCCGAACCTGAGGGTGCAGGACCTCACGGCCCCCGACATCGCCCACTTTATAGACTCAAAGCTCCGATCCAACAGCGGGTTTCTCGAGTTCCAGGTGCGAGCGCCATCGCAAGCCCAGAAGCTTATGAAAGACATCGCCGAAAAGGCAGAGGGCGTCTTTCTCTGGGTGCTGCTTGCCGTCCGGTCCCTGCTCGAGGGTCTCACGGATGGGGACAGCGCCGACGACCTCCACGAGCGGCTCGAAGAGCTCCCGCCGACTCTCGAGGAGCTGTACGCAAAGATCCTCAAGAACCTACCCGAAAAGCACCTCGACCACGCGTCTCGCATCTTTCAAATCGTCGAACTCTGCGAGATGGGAGCTTGGCTCATGCAGATCGCACTGGCTGATCTGGAGGATGGCAGCCGGGCCATGCGGGCTCCAGTCAGGCCACTGGATCCGGAGGAGAAGTCTGCGCTGTGCAAAGGCATGAATAGGAAGCTGATGAGTCGATGCCGCGGGCTGCTGGAGATTTCATCACCCGGTAAGTCCCTCGACGACCCGGAGAACGACGGCCCGGACCTGCTCAATCCTCATCGAGGCGTCGGCGGCGAGCTCATGGCGACGTTGAAGGTGCAGTACCTTCACAGAACAGTCAAGGACTACATACAGAGCCCTGACATCTGGTCGTGGCTGCTTTCGGCGAACAAGGAGTCGTTCGACCCGCACCTCTCGCTGATGAAGTCGCACCTACTCTCGCTGAAAACCCGCTGGATCGAAGAATTGGGAGCCTTGTGGGGAATCGGCTGGATAGACTTGAGTGAAACCATCTGGATGTGCATCATGCACGCCAAGCTGTCGCTCGACTCCCCACTGAGCCAGGCGGCGGAGAAAGACGAGGTTCTGCTCCTGCTCGAGGAGCTGGACAGAACCGCCGCATCATATTATGACAGCTTAAATTATGGCCATTGGTCCGCCCGCGGGTTCCTCGCTTCGACCGGGACCTCCTCCTTTGCGCACCTCATGGCGGCCTGCGGTATACATCAGTATCTGGAGGCGCGCTTGTTCGCCTTTGACCTGATGGAGGCGCAAAAAGAGCGTGGAATAGACATCACCACGCCCCTCTTGATCGCAGCCATTGATGGCAAGCTGGCTGTGGAGGCTCAATACATCCGTAGCCACCTCCGTGGTCCTCACGAGAAGGTGGCCGCGATGCTCCTGGATAAGGGAGCAGACTGTCATAAACTCCACGACGGTCGCTCAGCGCGGGGCGCGGCCGAGAGCCAACGCAGCGCCGAGATCCTAGCTCTATTTGAGAGATGCTGCGGCCCAAAACCGGAGCGCTTGGGTGGGGCAACGTCCTTTTATTCGCCCTCGTCGTCAAGCAGCCTCCCGCCACTTCCTACTGGGGACACTGCCGCCGAAGACCAGAAGGACGGAGCAGCTGGGCCTAGGAGCGAGCACGTGTCAGACGACAACGCAACTTATCCGAGCCGTAATCACGAATCGGGGCAACAAGGGCGCGTCGAGAGGGATAGCTACGGGTGCGGGCGGTGGTGTCTAGTCGACGTGCGGGGGCAAGGGCTGCTGGCCGTGCCCGAGGTAGATCAAGGATGGCGCCCAGACGATCTGGCATCTTCCCGGGCATCTCCGCCAACCCCATTCACTGCCGATATCTCGTCGTTGCCACAAGCGGCTTCCCCAGACCATGATGGCTCGCCGCCTACCTCAGATGTTCCCGCGCCCGGAGCGTCGCACAGCCGGAGAGAAGACGAAGCAGCATCCGAGAGCGTACGCGTATCAGACGACAAGACGGGTTCTCGCGGAGGCTGGGGGGGTTCCGGCCTGGAAAAAACACGAACCGCAGCGTGCGCCACTGCTCCCATGGCCCCACGCAAGTTCACCACGAGACTGGCCTTGTATGCCCGAACCCACCTTCGAAAACGGAAAGCACCCCGGGACGTGCGGTTTGCAGAAGACTCCCAGACTCGGGGCACGCCCCGCTAGTCCGCCTAATTTAAGGCTGGCCGGGACCGGCCGCGGTGACGTGGTGCCGGCCGGTACTTGGTATGACCTCGGGAGAGTGTTCGTGGTATGGCAGCACAAGCGAGGGCTTCTGTGGTGGCACTGACTTGATATTGGAGCCTTGTCTTTATTTTTCTTGGGAGCACTGGTTGAGAAGGCTTACTTGGAAAATCTGAGACATGCCTTTGAGCCTTGTGGTTGATAGGCCAAAAAAAGAAAATCTCCCGGCTCAGGAAAGCGGTCAAAAGTCTCACTCGTTGCACGACTGGACCCTAGGTAACCACCCCCTTGGGAAAGAGATATTGACACGAGCGGTGTGCGGCATCGCGCATCTGACATTCGCCGGCGGCGGAATCCGTGACGCCTGCTCAATATGGAAGCCGCAGGGCGGACGCGTAGATGGCATCTGAGACGCTCGGAGCCCAAGGGCGTGTATTGTGCAACATTTCCAACCACGTCTTTACGCAACTAGCAGTTTTCCGTCGGAATTTCCCGATTATCAAACGCTTGTGACGGCCATTCTGCGTGGGTGCTACCACAGAAAAGCACGGGTCGTTGCCAGCAGCCTTGCAAACGAAGACGTCAAGAGAACCAGAAAAGTGTTCAGAATCCAGAGTTCCGTGATCCAATCAGGTGATGTGGCATAGCCGCCGGCGTAGGCGCAGGACGCGGCTAGGTGCTCATCTTCCTTTCCATCAACATTGCCGTCTCCAGCGCTCGTGCGAGGACGTGGGACCTGGGAAGCCACAGAAAGTGTTGCATGGGCTCCAAGTGGTGACAGACAAATCAATTCCCTTGTCCCCGCCAAAGCACCATGCATGCACATATCCTGCAGCCAAGAGAGTCGCCGTCAGGTTTACGAGAGCACTACCGTTTGCGGCGACATGCCTATATAGGTGCGTCTGCGTGCTGCCAGCCGATTCGACAGGCCGTCGAAAAAGGACATGGGATCGGCAGGCAATTACATCCATGTCCTGTGCGAGAACTCGTGCGTACCCCCACGCGTGCCACGACGGGGCTTTCCTCGGGCATCAAATCAAGGCAAAACTGCATGTGGGTGGTTGGTGCATGGAGGGAGGGTAGGCGGACTCGACGTCGACAGAATGGCATCCAGTTCTCAGCGTTGGCTATTGATTCCATGCAGCATGCATGGGCAAGTCTCCGAGGGCCCCGACCTCTGCCTGCCCTGTCACGCCCATGAAAAGATCATGAACGACCGTTTGGCGGTTGACCAGTGATGCGGGAATCCTCGAACAGCCCAGCCCCAAAGAAACGGAGAGTTCCGACGGAAAATCTCGCTTTGCAGACGCCATGGGCTGATGTTGACGATTGCGGTTGCCGTTTTGGTCACTTGCAGGCGCCTTAGGTAATGTGCCAACTCTGGCGAAGGAAAGAGCAATATGTGCATCGCCTGCCGGAGGCCTGCCAGATCGTCGTCCCGACGAACGAAAAGTGCAGAATAAGCCACACACGAGAATGGACTGGTCGGGCTTGCATGGATTTTCCCTGTTTTTTTTTTACGTTATCTATTTTCTCGTCTGGTAAGCGGTTCCTCAGTCCTCTAATCTACCAAAAAAAAGAACCTAGGGCGTCTGTTCGTGGTGCATCCGGGCCCGACCAAGACACCTTATGTGAGCCGCCTATATCCACCCCGTTGCATGTCAGTATCCTGGTCTACCGTTGCCGAGGCGGCTTCTCCCTGGGTGGTGATTCCGCCTTGGAAAGGGGAGCCTGTTCTATCTCATACCATGCCGTGGGGTGAACATCATCATCTGGGCTACACACTTCAGAGCCACGTCCTCAGGAGAGCCATGGGCTTCCAGACCCATCCCTCGCGTGGAGATGGGCACGGCTACCCCTTCACGTCCTTCTTCTTGTAAGGGTCGTCTTTGCCCCAGGGGTCGTCCCGGTGCATCCCGTTGATCTTGTCCTGCTCGCGCCTCTTGCAGTCGGCGCAGTTGTCGTCGACCTGCTCCTTGGCGTGATCGCCCGAGGGCCCAAAGCAGCCGCTGCCCAGGTTGGCGCAGTTGTCAACCCTGTCGAAGCAGTAGTGGGTGCATTTGTACACCTTGTCGATCTGCGTGCACATCTCGCTGTTTCAGGATGGCTTCCGAGGTGAGGCTAGCTAGTTGTTCGTTTTGGATCTGGTATGGGAAGTCGCTGTTCTTCTGGATTTGGTAAGGGAGAAGATGTTTCTGGATCTCGTACTGGAGACGGGGGAGAGATGGAAAGGAGGCGACCTTTTGTAATGGCCGAGGTGCAGAACATGGAATTGGCTGAGCGAGGTGTTGGTTGGATGCCCTCCTTACGTCTGGAATGTCCTAGATACAAGTACAACAATGGAAAGGGAAGCAAGGAGCGACACATTCGTTCGAGGAACGAGTGATGCATTCGTTTACTTGAAGGTCTGGGGTAAAGGCCGTCGAGCAACGGCCATAACCTCAGCTGTTCGAGCAAAGAATGTGTCCCGTCCGTCGCGCCAGAGTGAACGGGAGAGCATAAGTGGCGACGACGGCGAGTTGGGGTGGTAGTCACATCCTGAACTCTTTATATGGGACTGGAACACAAGCCGGCAGCGTGGCCAGCCTCGGACAATGCTCTCGGTGCCGCACGAGGTGCAGGTCACCGAGGAGCCTCACCCCGCACGGCGGCAGCATGGGAGCACAAGAGGCCGGGGAGGCTGTTCCTCAGTGCAGAGCGGCTGTCAACTGCCGGCCGTACGTCAAGGCCCTGCTTACAGCGTCGACATTGATAGCCATTGGCTACATGGTGGGTGGATTGCCCTTTCAGTCTTGCGCCAGTGAAAGATGGTAAGGTAGGGTGGAGGGGCCCAGGGTACCTACACTCATCAATGGTGACACATGAACGCCGCCCGTCGAGCCACACGGCCAACTTGCACACGCCTAGAACAGGCCACAGCCTTGAGAGAAAGTGGGGTAGCAGCAAAAGGCTGGCGTATAAAACTGGAATCATCATTTCTAAACGCCTTTGATCGACCAACCACCAACACGGACCCGACATCACCAGACACGGTCAGTCTCTCCGAGGCCGCCAGACAAAGGCCTTGCACAGCACAGCCGACTCGTCCAGCCGCTCGCCGCTCCCGTTCCCCCACTTGATCAGCATGGGCGACGCCACGACGGCAAACGGGCCCTCGAGCTCGTCCTCGTCGCCGCTGGCGTTCATGCCCACGTCGGTCGGCCGGTTGGTCAGGTGCGGGTCCTCGGCGACCTTGACAAACCCCCTCTCCGCCAGGTCCGGGAACACGAGCGAGTAGCCCGCCCGCTCGCGCGCCGTGAGAGTGGCCATCTCCATGGCCGCCAGCAGCACCGGCTCAAAGGCAGGTCGCAGCACCTCCTGGATCTCGCCCGGGAACTTGTCCCGGCACCCCAAGTCCTCGTGCAGCGTCACCGCGAAGTCCTCCATGAGATCCTGCACGACGCGTTCCTGGTACGACTGCCTGCCGGGCCTGCTGCCCTCCGCCGCCGCCGCCGCCGCATTGGGATCGGCCGCCGACTTGGCTTCCGCCTTGGCGTCGGCCTTGGTCTCAAAGTCGGCCAGACACCTGGCGGTCAGCGCCCGCCACTTGGCCGCCGTCTCGTTGGTCTCTGGCGAGGTTGTGTTAGCAGCTGTGCTGGCGGGGCGTAAAGGAACCAGGTAGGGACTCACTGTGATCCGCAAACATGCGCTGGTAGGACATTTGGAGATCCGCAGCGGTCGACGAGCCAAAGACGGCAAACGGCCTGTGCCGGTGGAACAGTTTGTGCCCCAGCACGTTCCACACCATGGCCCGCAGCATCAGCGCCAGGACCTCGGACGTGCGCTCCGCCACCTCGGGCACCCTCGCGTCGGCACAGTAGTCCGGCAGGGCGCGCTCGCGCCAGGGCACGGCGGCGGCGCCCGCGGCCTCGACGAACCGGAGCAGCGTGACGGCGTCCTTGCGGCCCTTGCGGACCAGCGAGTTGATGGTGCGGTTGACCTTGACGAAGGCGCCGACCACGGTCGCGTCAAACGTCGGCTCGTGCCGGTCCACGTTCGCCAACGCCTCCTGCTGGAGCGTCGTGAGGAGCTTGGTCTGCTTGACCAGCTTTTCCTCGGCCACCGTCCAGGCCGCGTGGATGAGGGAGTTTTCCTTGCTGTACTCGAGGAGCTCGGAATCGCGTTGCCGGAGTTGCGCTTCCTTCTCCCGCAGCAACGCGTCCTTGCCCCGGATAGCGTGTATCAGCGTCTCGTTGAGGCCCCGCAGCACCTCCGCCTCGTCCTTGTCGGTCATGGGGCCCGCCGGGCGCGAGGTGGTGGCGGTTGAGGACGTGGCCATGCGCTGGCCGTGGGTCCTCGACGAGTCGGATCCTGCCCGCGGCGGCGGCGCGGGCCGAGCCGCGCGGTCGTCCCTAAATGTGCGATCATCCTTCAAGGCAAGGTCATCCTTGGACGTGCGACCGTCTCGGGCAGCGCGGTCGTCTCTCGACGGACGCTCTCGCTCGGGAGAAGCGGGCCTGGAACTGGACGCGGGAGCCGCTGTGTTCGGGGACTCGGGCCCGCATTTGGGACAGGGGCAGCTGGTCATGCCGTCGTTGTCTCTCATGGTGTCCTTCTCGTCGCCTCCGTCGCGGTAAATGCTCGGCGAGGTCGAGCGGTATGAAACGAGAGCGGCTACAGATTCGAAGAGGGCATCCATGCCTTGCTGGCAGCACGAGGTAAGAAGTGATGTGGGATGAGGGAGAATGTCCGTTTGCCGGAGCATTCATCAATGCCCTCACAGTGGTGGAGGGGTCGATTTGACCCCTGGTGAGCGACGGGCTGGTCGAGAGGGCGGGGTGCGGGAGGCCGCCGCCCGAGACCCTTTCAGCCGGGCCAAGCTGAAAACGCATATCAAACGGTCGCCGCTGTGGCACCCCCTAACTGGGCTAGCTGGTCAGGCTACTGGACGCGCGGCGTCGGGAGCTGAAGCAGCGTTAGCGAATACTACCTGACGCCATGTACCAGTACCAACCTCAGCCTGACCACCCCTGCTTGGGTCTGGCGCGTAGCACGTCGACGGAAGCCCCTCCTTCTTTCGTGCTGAGCCCCTCTTGCTCGATAGGAAAACCAACACTTTCAAAAACCCCCCAATATCTGGGCGCTTGTTGATTCCTCAACCAATTCTATCAAACGGAACCTTTCAGCGACAACGACACACCTACCATCAATCTCACCATGGCGCAACCCAGGCTTGTCATCGGCCTCGACTTTGGAACGACTTACACGTATGTGATGCCCCACCAGGGCCCGTTTTCTCCTTTTCCGCTTTCCGTGGCGTTTGCCTGACTGACATGGCTTCGTGCTCGGCAGGGGCGTGGCATATTGCGACAAGGAAAATGCACCCACGGATCAGATCGCCGTCGTCAACGAGTGGCCCGGCGTCGGGGCCGTCGGCAACAAGGAGAAGGCGCCGTCTCGCATCGCATACGTGCCCCCGCCGGCCGGCCAGACGACGGGCGGCACGGTCGTCTGGGGAGACCTGATCAAGCCTCGGATCAAGGCGCCCGTGCACGCGTGCATGAAGCTGCGCCTGGACGACAAGCAGGCCGGCTCACGGCAGCTCGCGCTGCTCATGCGGATCCTGACGTCCGACATGGGCGGCCTGGACATCAGCGACATCGACGAGGCCCTTGCCGGCAACAGCGGCGGCCCGCCCCCGGCGTACCCGGGCAAGGACGTCGTCGAGATCGTGGCCGACTACCTGAGCCTGGTGCGGGACACGGCGTACCAGTCCATGAGGAAACGGTACGGCGGCGTCTTCGACGGCATGCGCAAGGAGCTCGTCGTCACGGTCCCGGCCGTGTGGAGCGAGCGGGCCAAGGACCAGACCATGAAGGCCGTGGCGAAGGCCGAATGGGGAGTCAGCAAGACGTCCATGATCACGGAGCCCGAGGCCGCGGCCATCTACACGCTCCGCGGCATGTCGGAGAGCTCCAACAAGACGGAGATGAAGGTGGGCGACACCTTTGTGCTCTGCGACGCCGGCGGCGGCACCGTCGACCTGATCTCGTACAAGATCACGCAGGTCAGCCCCGCGTTCCACGTCGAGGAGGCCGCCGTGGGCAGCGGCGACAAGTGCGGAGCGACCTACGTCGAGAAGGAGTTCCTGAACTGGCTGGAGGAGTGGATCGGCGAGGAGCGCTTCCGGAAGATCCCGGCGGAGAAGACGCGCCACGGAAGCGTCATGATCAACGAGTTTGAGATGAACAAGTGCCAGTTTACTGGTGAGTGCGCACGAATAGAAGTCGGTGCCGCGTTTTTGCATTTGACCCTCGCTGACCAAAAGCGCTCTCAGGATCGGACAACGACATGGCGATCCGGCTTCCCAGCGAGGCCGGCATCTGCGACGACGACGACCTCCAGATCGAGGACGGAAGTCTGTTCATGAACGCGTAAGAGCCCTACCCTCGGCGATTCCTATCCATATATGGCAAGTGTCGCTGACCGAGTGTTTGCCACGGGCAGAGAGCAGATGCAGAGGATCTTCGACCCCTGCGTCAACCGGGTGCTCGAGCTCGTCGACGGCCAGGTCGCGGCCGTGATGAAGGCCGGCCACGGGAAGCCCAAGATGGTGTTCCTGGTGGGAGGCTTCGGCCGCAACATCTACCTCTTCAAGAAGATCCAGGAGTACTGCACAGCGCGCGGCATGCAAACGCGTCAGCCGGCGCACCCGTGAGTGATTTCCAGAAACCCAGAAACTCGCGGCCGGCTCGTCGACTGACGCACCGGAACAGATGGTCTGCGGTGGCACGAGGCGCCGTCTGCCGCGGCCTAGAGGCGGGCAGCAGCGGGCTAGTGGCGGTGCGGCTAGCGCGCAAGTTCTACGGCACGCCGGTCAGCAGGGTGTACAACCCGTCCATCCACAGCCCCGCCGACATGATCATAGACGAGTACACGGGCCGCAAGATGGCAAAGGGCCAGATGGCGTGGCTGGTGGAGAAGTCGGACCGGCTGCCCGAGGACACGCCCAAGGAGATCACGATCGCCGTCAGCGCGCACTTTACGCTCGACGAGGAGCGCCAGCTGGGTGCCATCCTGGCCGGCTGCAGCGAGGACGTTGCTCCGACCCGGTTTGCGGAAGATTGTGGGTTTTATTTCTGGTCTTTTCTTTTTTATCTGCGTCTTTTCCATCTTTCACCTCCATGCTGACGAAGCTTGCCGTCCAGCCGTCAAAATCATCTGCAGGGTCCGGGCGGACTTCAGCGACATCCCCATCATCCGGTTCCCCAGGTCGACCAACCCGCGCACTGGAAAGGAGTACTTTGAGGTCGACTTCAAGCTGCAGGCCCGGCTCTCGGGCGGCGAGATCAACTGGCGGCTGATATTCCAGGGAGAAGAGTGGGGGAGCACCACGGTCAGCTACGACGACTAGGCGGCGGGCGGAAGGCCCATGCGGCAACGTGCGCCGTGGTGATTACTGTAATTGGTTAGAATATCGGCTCGAATAGTCGGCGTCTCGCTAGGCGTTTTCTGTCTGCCTGCCGCCGATTCCGGCGAAAAGGGCCCTCGCGACCGCCCGCATTCGTATCTTCTGGCAAGGCTACCAATGAGAGCTCGAGGCGCTCGCCAAGGCCTGCTGTCTCTGTCACATTGAGGGGTAGCATGGTCTGATAACCGAAACCCCTGTCGTTGGCCTGCATTTTCGCGGATGTACTGTACTTGGGCGGCTGCACGGACGCAAGACGCAAGCCCGCCACCCCGACCACATAAAAGTTGGGACGCTGAACAGCAGCCCTGCCCACCTCAAGCAAAACAGCCTATTTTGTGAAAAAGAAATATTCCTTCAAATCCCAATCGCAGCTTTCTACCTACTCCTTTTTTTTTTTTTTCTCCTGTCTTACTTGGACTCCGATTTTTACGTTGGCTGCAACGGCCTTGGTGAAGCGAACAATTAAGCGTCCCAACTTTTATGTGGTCGGGGTGCCCGCTTCCTGTTCAGGTGCGGCTGAGCGAGCTCAGGATCAACACAATATTGAAGCGCTACCCCGTTTTGGGGATGCCGCATAACCGTTTAGCGTCTAGCCTCGCCTCTATCCTCGACCTGGCTCGGGCAACCGTCAACAATGTAGCGTCCCGAGCTGGCGACGAGGCCAAGGCCGAGTCTCTCCATCCCGTCACACACACCTCGCGTCGGGGCGGCGCGCGTAGATCGCGACAAATGCCATGGCTCCAGCATCCCCCACCACGACCACGACGCCGGCCCCTCCGCTTGTGGCAGCCAGGACCGCCGTGCCGCTCACGACAATATGGACGCCACCGGCCTCGTGCATGACGCCGGTCCCCGTCGTCGATGGCGGGACGTGTCGGTCCTCGACGACGGGCTGCTCGTGGTACGCGCCGAGCGGCATCACCACCACGCGTGCCGACGTCAACTTCCCCTTCATGACGGGTCCGTGGGCGTACACCTCGGATTCCTGCGTGCCGCCCGGGTGGAACACGCAGTCGTATCTGAGCCCTGCGGCTGGGTGTCCGGCCGGTTATGTGACTGGGTGGTCGGGGAGGGGCCTTCTCGCTTCTCAGACGAGTCTTGCGTGCTGTCCCAGGTAAAACGATGGCCGCTTTCCTGTAAACGAGCGCAGTCGAGGGGGGCTAACCAGCAGACGGGATGCGGTGTCAGTGAATTCTCCTCGTACAACGCATACTCGGGATGCGTCGGGACAACAAGAGTCAGCGCGGGACAGACCTACTACCTCCGCGCGCAGGGGCTCTACACCGTCACCACCGTCGAGTCCCAGTCCGGGGTCCGCACCACCTCGAGAGCGGCGGTCGTGACGCAGTCCAGCACGCTGACGCGCACGTACACGGCCCCGGCCACGGTCACGGTGCTGGCGCCGCCCGTACTTATGGTCCGAGACGCGGGCGCTACGCGGGAGGAGCTGTTGGGGACGTCTACGCTCGGCAGCACGACGACGGGGTTTTCCGTTTTCAGTCTCAGCTCTGTCGTGTCTATCGTCGCCACCGTTGGTATGTCTGTGGGCGGTCTGATTGCGTTTTGCTGCGTGCTCTATTGCTTCCGTCGGAGTCGGAGGCGGAGACCGCGTACTGGGGGTTGGAATGTCAACCCCCGGCCTGCTCCTGCTTTTACGTTTGCTCCTGCTCCTGCTCCTGCTCCCGTCTTCAACCGCACCCGTGCTTGGCCTACTCCCGCCTTCAACACCCCTCCTGCTCGACCTACTCCCGCCTTCACACCCCGACGACGGCCCACCCCCGTCTCGAACCCTCCACGACCTGCTGCTCCCGTATTTACTCCCCCACAGCCGCCCATCATCCTCATCAACCTTCCCCGGCCGCCGCCGGCCGCGCCCGCCGTCGACAAGCAGAAATGCCAGACCTGCCAGACGAGCTGCCACGCCGATGCCAAGACGCAGCACAACGGCTGCTGCTCCTGCCGCGACACCCGCACCACAGCACGGGACGCGATGCCCAAGGAGCAGCGCATCAGCAGCTACTGCCGCGCCTGCAGAGACCGCTGGACGCGCGTCGAGCCGGCAAGGTGCCCGGCGTCGTGGCACCTCGACAAGCTCGACTGCGAGCACAAGCTCGGCAAGACCTGCTCCCGCTCGGCCGGCAAGTTCGACCCCACCTGCTGCCTCTGCAACGACGCCCGCGCCGGCCTGCTCTCTCTCGACGCCCGCCTGGACGCCTACTGCCGCCGCTGCGCGCGGCACTGGCGGTCCCAGCCCCAGCCGCTGACGGCGCTCCCCAGCACCGTCTGCTGCGACCGTTCCGGGTTTTCTGGCTCCAACCCCGCCACTTGTTGCGCGCGCGACCTCAGCCTGCTCGAGCGCATCGGCACCGGCAACGTCCCCTGCTGCGCGTGCGCCGACAAGCGCACCGCCGACCAGGTGTCGACGCTGACCGACCGCACGGCCACGTACTGCACCCCCTGCCGCAGCTTCTACGCCGCCCAGCCCCCGGCGTCCCTGCCCAAGAAGTGGCGGATCCGGTGTCGACACGGCAGGAAGCTCGTTTACGACGCGGCGACGGTGGACCCGCACGGCTCGCGTGACCGCTGCTGCTGCGCGTGCGCCGACGCGCGGACCGAGGCCATGTCGCGGGAGCAGCGCGTTGGCACGTACTGCGATTCGTGTCGCGCGTTCTGGGCGGACGCGGCGGACGACGCGTGTCCGGACGAGTGGGGGCTCGACCGGTGCCGGCACATCAACGGCGGTGCCGTTTGCGGCGGCGGCGGCGGCGGCTGGAGACGGTGCTGCGGGTGCAGAGACGAAAGAACGCTGGTGCGCACGTTCATGGAGCGTGTGGGGACTTACTGTCCCGCGTGTCGACGGCTGTGGCTCGACCAGTCCAAAATCAACTTCCCGAGCCACTGGGACCATGGGTTGGGATACTTCCCCACGCTGAGTCCAGGACCGGATGGCAAGGACGACCAGAAGCCGGACGTGGCGTGGCCGCTGGAGCCGACGGACAGGTTTACAATGCACGACCAGGGCCCGCGGTACGGGGAGCCGCGGTTTGGCGAGGAGGAGGAAGAAGCAGCCCCTGCTCAACATACAGTCACAACACGGCAGCTGCCCAGCATGGTCGGGTCGCAGGGCAGCTCGAGCAGGAACTTTCCCACCGGGCTGGAGACCGGGACGGCGTCTTCTGCGCAGCCGCAGGAGCAGGAGCAGGAGGACGCGCAGGCAGAAAAGGGGCTGTGCAGGGGCACGCCGAGATTTTCCGTGCTCCCGACCGTTTCTCCCGCGCCAGCCGAGGAGGCGGATGCGTCGAACGGGCAGGCGTTGCCACGGCGCCAGGGAGAATCCCACAGGCCTATACGTAAGCACATTGTCCCACTTCTTGCTAGAACGCTTTGAACAGCTTACTGACTTTGTCACAGATCGCTTTGGATCTGCCGAGTGGCGCCGGGAACAGGATCGACGGGGTCTGCAGTTTAACAAGCCGCAGTTTGGGGTTTTGCCTGAGGACTGAGGCAGACGCTGTACATTCGAAGAACAAACTTGTAAACGTAATAAGTGTATATCAATAAAGAAGGCTGGATATCAACTGTCAATACTGCTAGGCCTAGCTGCTGTTGTCACTTGGCTATCCCAACTTGGCCGTAACTAGCCGTCCTTCGCACTACCCGAGGTCCCTTGGAACTTCCAAGCTGGAAGTTCCCCTTCGTCCACAATCATCTTCCCGAATCTCTGCAATCACGCACCGCCAAACTAGCCACAACTCCTCTTGAGAGCGCTCCGCGGAACCCACGGCATCGGGTGTTCATGGGCACGCAGAATAGATTCCCCACCTCAGTCTTTATCGTCAACGCGATCAGCCGCCCGCCAAGCTTACCAGCGTCCGCCCCGACAGGTTTATAGGACTTCCAGCGCTCTATGTCCTTGGGAGTCTTGTCCACATGGCGATCTACCGAGCTCCGTGTCACCGCCCATCACGCCGGCGTAGGTTCAGGTACACGAATCAGGCACTCGTTTCTCCGGTCCGAGACGGAATACGCCAAAAAAAAAAAAAAAAAAAAAAGACTCCGTGAAAATCTCCCGTACTACTTAGATCTAGCCCGGGAGATGTGAGCAGCACCTTCAAGTGGAGGCATACAGGTGGATCGTGCTGCCGTTATCGTGCCCGGGTACCACGAAGGGCAGGTCGACGGCTTCTAGGATGTGTAGGCTGTTAGAAGCCACGTGTGGTTTGACGGACAGCAGTAGGGTCGTTTGGAGGATGTATATATCCATCTGCCCCAAGCGAGCTTGCCCCGGAGGGCAACTCGGAGCCTCCCGGGTAAATTTGCCTCTGTATGTGTGCTCTTCATCCAGGTCCCCAACCAGCAGTACTGTGCCCAGTCGTGCCCTGCTGGCATGAGATTCGGTCATCCGCGTAGTGGCGCCCAATCTCCTCGGCGTGTTAGATATCGTACCAGAAGGTTTTATCGACAGAGGCGCTTGGAACCGATACGGCTAGCAAGTCCAGCAAATTCGACCCCCACAGCGGCTGACGGTGCGTACGCGCCAGCCGCCTCCTGGCGTATCCGGACGCGCGACCGGTTGGAGTGGTGGAGAGCGCCCGCCTGGCCGCCACGACCAGAGCTCGACTCTGTTAGGGCCAGGATCATTGTAGATTCCGGTTTGGTGTCGGGGCGGGCTGAGACCTGTTTAACAAGCTTGAGGCAGCCGGTTCTGTCTGCCGACAGCATCGCAGGCCATGGCCAGTAATCGAGGCGCAAAGAGAATGACGTTTCCGGATCAAGTCCTGCCATGCCAAAACCAGACGGGCGTGAGAAAATGCTGGCCATGAGGCCGACCAGGGATATCGTTCTGGTCGAGTAACGAGCATCTACATGGGCACCAAAGCAGGATAGCGGTCTCGTAGGGAACATGCGCGTCCAAGCCTCGCTGGTGTCGGACCAAAGATTCTAGCGACTGTATGAGAGCGTTGTCTGCCGTCGAGGGTGACGAGGTCCTAGTTGTTGGCATCCTCGGGTCACTCAGACGTAAGAAAGGGCTGAGAAATCCAGATCCGCATTGCCCACGACGGCGTGCAGCAGCTCAACTGGAATTCCATCTCTTCCCGTGATACCGGTGATTTCCAAATCGCGGATCTCACGCGAGGCGTGGAAAGCGGAAAAGTACAGCGAGCCTGATTTGCGTTGTACAGAGTAGGTTGGCAGCGTGCAGAGTAGGCCTGCCTTTGTCAATGGTTTGCGTTTCCATCGCTTCGGCGACCGTGGAGGTTTGCTGGATAGGACGAGACTCTTTGAGACGATCGACCATGGTTGGTTGCCTTATCCACGCTAGGCAGCAGGGAACCCATCGAGGGGACGGAGTTGTTCTGGGCTGTTTGGTAAAAGTTGCTTCCCTTTGCCGCGTCGTTTGCAGAGACATCGAGCTTCTGGACAAGAGGGGCACGTTCTGCACTGGCCAGGAGTGGCTGTTTTCCTTGGTCCCCTCGTGACGTTCGTCAGCGGCAGTTTGCTGCCAACGTTTATGCTCTAACAAGTACCTTGATGCAGCAGACTTGAAGCCGAGGCGATCGGAGCTTTCAGCCATCAATCAGTGGTGTCAAGGTTTGCATCGCTATCTGCTCTCCTATTCAGGCAGCCCGCCCTGCTCCGGCGGATAAACAACAATCCTGTCGATATCGGCGCCCTTGTAGTCGAACCCGTTAAATAGTCCCCCAATAGAGATAGTGTTATTACCGCCCTCGGCCAGCATCAGCAGCAGCGGCGCCGAGAGAATAACACCCTTGTTGGTGTCCCGCTGGTACAGCGTCTCGACCTTCTCCTCGCCGTTAACCACGACGCTCGCGATGCGCCGCAGCTGCCACTTCCCGCCCACGCGGTCCGGCGTACCACCAGGCTGGTTGCCGAACCCCATGTCGTCCGTGTTCTGGTAGTAGAACGACACCCACTGCGGCCTCCCTGTCCCCTGAATCCCGCTGAATACCACCTTGCTGTCGTTGCCGTGGATGCCCGTGACGATGACGCCGCCGCTGGCAAAGTTGGCCTCCTGCTTGAAGGCGCTGCCCGTCGTGGCCGCGTCCTTGGCGTAGTAGGTCGCGGCCGGCTTCACGGGCGCCCAGCGGCCCGTCTTGACGTCGAGGTCGTACACGTTGTGCCAGACGGCCTCGATGGTTTTCCTGTCGTCGTCGATGAGCAGCGGCAGCCAGATGTACCGGCTCTCCCAGAGCGAGTTGTTGTCCCACTGGTCGCCGATGTAGAGGTGCGTCGTCGCCTCGGTGCCGACGATGCGCAGGTTGAAGCCCGACTGCGAGTTGAAGGTGCGCGTGTACGGCGGCGCGATGTTGAAGGGCTGCGACCACGGCCCCGAGAGGGAGTCGGCGCGCATGGCGACCACGTCGTTGGGACGGTAGCCCGTCTTGTGGGACATGAGGATGTAGTAGGACTTGTCCGTCTGCACGATGGTGGGCGCCTCGAGGTCGTATTTGTGGAAGCGGTGAACAACCGCATCAATATCCGTGACGTCCTCGTTGAAGCTCGTGATGTAGTTGTCGCGCCCCTCGACGCGGTCGCCGTTGGAGTAGAGCGAGTACGACCGCCCGTCCTTGTAGTCGGTAAACAAGCCAAAGTCCTGCGACCAGTTCCCCAGCGGCTTCATGGCGTCGACGAACGTGTAAGGGCCCGAGATGTTGGGCGAGGTGGCGAAACCCTGCAGCAGCCAGCCGTAAGTCGAGTTGTCGGCGTGCCACCACATGTGGTAGTTCCTCGTGGCCTTGGAGTATACGACCTTGGGCCGCTGGATGATGTGCTCGTTGGAAATGTAGGGGTGGCCGCGCACGGGTGCCAGGGCGAGCCCGTGGTGTGTCCACGTCGCCAGGTCGTCGGAACTGTACGCGGCCACGCCGCCGCCCTCCTCCTGCCCTTGCACCTTGTACTCGCCGAACCACCAGAACTTGCCAGTCCCTTCCTCGACCGTGATGCCGCCCGCGTGCGCGTTGACCAGGTTGCCGTCCGTGTCGCGCCACCGAGCGCCCGGCACTATGTATCTGCTGCGTGCCAGCCCGGAGAGGGCGAGCAGCGAGAGTAGCTGATGCAGGGGTGTCATTTCGGGCGGTCTCCTTGGTCGGCGTCGTGGTCCGTCGGTTCGCTCCGTCAACGCTCACCTTCGACGCCAGGGCGCCGCCCTTCTTATAGCTCACCGAATTTTGACGCCGAGAACGCGTTTAGCCTCAACAGCGCGCCGCTCCACCGGCGCATATATGTAGCAATGACCGGGCTTCTTTACCCCGAGACCTGAACCCCGCATTTGTTTCTCCGACTGGATTCTTCTCCGCACCGGGATCCTCATCCAATGCTACCCCAGAGCTTGGACCTAGGCGCGGGGAATATGCGTGGCGGTGGTTACCCTGCCGCCATAATCCCTGGATGATGCCGGGGAAGCTGGAGCCGTCGTCTGACAGGCGCCGAGCGCCATTCATCTGTGACTTCAAAAGATTCAATAAATGAGCGAACCAGCCAGGCCGCGTCCGAGCCCAAAATCGGTGGCTCGGGGTTAGAACCTCAAAGTGCACACAAAGGCCTCGTGGACGGTTTCTTGAGGCGGCCTTTCGGCAAGTAGGAAGACCCGCGCCCGAGGCCTCTTCATCCTTGATATCTGTGTTTGAGGGAGAGCTGAACACATGGCCGTACAATTCGACCCCAGCCGTGAAGGAAAAGCGACTTGAGATGGAGAGGGCGATCTGATAAGTCCGGCACGGTAGCTCTCGACGCTCGCCCACTCCAGAGGTGGATGCTAGCGAGCCAATGCCGCACGTGGTGGCCAATCCCCCTGCCCTGTCTTGGCGCCGAGGAGGGAGAGCTCCCCAGGTTACTTCACTTGACAGGACGTGACTCTCGAGAAGATGACGCTGCCGGCCTTGAGGTGCTTGCACCCCAGACCATGAGGTAGCAACAGACCCCACCAGTAGACGGCCGGCGACTCCGAAGAGATGGTCGAGATTCTGAAGGCGGAACAGAGAGTGAAGCACTTGGTGATTGCGGATTAAACAGGCCGCGACCCCAGATCCCGGACCCTCCGGATGCGTGCTGGGAGAGCGAGATGCGCCGCTCACCATTCTTGTCAATGGTGGTGACCCAGGATTACGGCCACAGCGCCACAAGTGCGCAGGCCGCCAGCGCAGAATGCACTCTGTAATCAGAATATGCACCGCGATACGTTCTGGGCGTCCCAAATTCAACCAGGACACAATCAGTGCTCTCATATAAGAACTCAAAACCGCAAAATCTCCACCCATCCGTCCCAAGTGCTACTAGCATAACCCAAGCCGCAAGGTTCAGCATGACGCCAAGATGTGATCGCAGTTCCCAATACCCAAACGCATCCTGTCGATCATCTTCCTGTTTCCCGTATCCTGTAGTATAACCTGTGGGGGATAAGCTATAAGTCCTTGGGTATCCCCCAACCCGTTTATGCAGCTTGTTCGGAACGTGCAACCCGGACGTCCCTCCTGGCCAACCCCGCGCAGATATGTCACAGCTCAACGGCCCCAACAGAACCCTCGTCCTCCTCGAGCCACGAGCCCCGTCTCTCCTTCAGCCTAAACAGCACTGCCCATCCCGCCTTGCCCACCGCCGGGACGGCAAGCACGTCCGACTCTCCCTGTGTGGGGAACACAACTCTCGCAAAGCTCGCATCTTCCATCACGCCGCCACCATCGACCCTACCATCGACAGCCCGGCACCAACCCCGCCGCTCGACCGTCTCGACCGACCACACGGTCACGGAGCCGTCGAGCAGGGTTGCGAGGCGCGCACCGTCCGGGCCGAAGGCCATGGACGAGCGAATAGACCAAGCCTTGCCCCGCTGGGACACCTGCTGCACGTAGCGGCGCACCCAGCAGCCCGCGCGCTCGTCCCAGACGCAGATGTAGACGTCCTTGCGGCCGTGGCGATCCGCAGCTGCTGACGTGCCGGGACGGCGACGGCGACTGTGAGCGTGCCGCCGGGGAACGGGATGCGCTGCAGCAGCGTCCCTTTTGCGCGCTCGAGGCCCCAGACCCACACGGCGGTTTTACTCGCCGTCACCAGTCGTCGCCCGTTGGTCGTGAGGCACACGGCTACCGTTTTGGTCTCGGATCCCGGCCATAAACAAAGCCTTTGTGCCGGCCGCGCGGGCTGTGCTGTACAACATCATTGCTTGGCCCATCAATCCTTTTCCGAGCTCATGGTGTCGTAAAACCTCCATGGCCTTTTGTGGCTTGGCGCGGCGTATTTTTATATCCTTATGCCTGCGGTTCACTTCCCATGCCGAAAGCGGTACTCCACCCGCACCTGCCCCGGTCACTCCTCGTTGTCGAAGCAGTCAACCCGCGCTGTCCACCTACGTGTATTATAAGGCCTGGATCAGTGAAACGTGCTGCGAAGTCGGCATTGGTGTCCTTGTGCTTGGTAATGTGTCTGCCCTTCTTGGCACCCCACAGGGCAGGACCGCCCCGGTCACCAAGACGACCATCTCGCCGTCTAGGGACAAGAAAGTGTTCGGCGTGGCGGGTGTCGTCGTCGGCCGGGGAGCAGTGTAGGGTCGCGGTCGAGCTTAGCGACAGGTCCGCAAGCGTGGTGGGTCGTGGCCCATCCTGGCCGTCGACCGGACGGACGCCTCAGGCGCCATGAGGGTCGGCGCGCTGTGCTTTTTCCAGATCTGACAGGCTGCGCGGGACGACGAGCTTGTGTAGCTCGGAAGCCACAAAGTCTAGAGTCCCACAGACGGTTGCGCTGAGACGGGTGCTCTCCTGGAAACGTCCGCTGATGCCGAAGTCGCCGATCTTGACCCGCCAATCCTCCGGTGATCTCTGCTTGATGAGGAAGTTCTGTGAAGATGTGCAAACGAACCAGTCAGCAGATGTACACGTACATATTATTATATGTTCCTGGAATGGCACTTACTGCTGGCTTCAGGCCCCGGTGAGCTAGAGCCTCCTCGTGCATGAACTTTAGCGCCGCCAGAGTCTGGCACGTCTTCGCGGAGCCTTGGCTCGTACATCAAGTGCGACTCCAAGTTGCCCAGGGGCAGATACTCCATAGCGATGCAGAGGGAAGCATCTTCCCCGTACCACCCGAGCGACTTTACAAAGTAGTGTTCGTACTACAGTCGAGGGGGGTCAGCATTCGGTAGGTCCGACAACGGCGTGGCGGGGCGAAGCATATTCTTGTCGTCGGTTCGGCGGCCTGCAAGAGAGCCAGCGTCGTCAAGACGCCGCTGGCGGGTAACAAGGCTCCTCCAGAGGTGCGTCTCACCGCGATGGAGCGGAGGGTGCACTCGGATGCATGTGTGCTGTTGGGGTGCTCGAGTCTTATCGTGGGCTGGCAAAGGGAGAAGAATCAAGCCTGGGCACTAGGTACTCTTGGAGAGAGACGGGATTTTTTTTAGGTTTGGGAGATGGTCGGTGCTGTCCCATGGTCCAGAAGGAAATTTCGACTCCAGTCTAGGCAAGTGCAACTGAAGCGCTAAGGCCGAGGGTCCTACGCAATAGCCAACCTCAAACACAAGCGTCCCTGTTCCCGAATGTCTGCAAAACACAATCAATCCCGAATATGGCGCCGTCGGATTCAAAGTTTTTGTTGAAGATAACACACGGGCAAGAATGCAAGAGAGGACAGAGCACCCTGACGCTCAAACACGCCCATCTCGCCACCCAATCCATCAACTCCTCAAATCCCCTTCTACTCAGACCATCTCCGTGAATTCCTCGACGGCGGCGTGGGTGCTCGCTTCAACATCCCGCCGACGACGAATCCGCGCCTGGCGATCTCGAGCTCCTCCTCGGGTGATCGCCGCCTGTTGTTGGCTTGTACGGGAGGCTCCGCGGCTGTTCTCTTGGAAGGCGGCGGTCTGCTGCCAAGGAAACCGCCGCGTCCGGACAGGTTGTGCGCCGCCGGCCCTTCGCTGGCGAGCTTGGGGAACCGGGCTTCCAGCGCCGCGATGTTGCTGAGCGAGCCGCCCGCCAGGGGAACGGGCACGGGGACGGGTGCCGGTACGGGCGCAGCTGCGGCGACAGCGACTAGCGCGAGGAGGAGATGCGGGATGTTCATGACCAGCATGTTTGAGTAGGAAAGGAAACAGAGAAAACAGAGGGGAACGAACAGAACAGAAAAGAAAAGACGGCTGGGATTAATGAAGCCAAGGCTCGGGGACCTGCACGCCAAGCAGAAGGTAAGCTTTGCTGGCTTATATACGTGACATGTACACGGGACGCCCGTTGCCTGCCCGCGAACGAAAACCCGCCCGTTTCAGTTCCACCACGATGGGCAATGCGCACCCCACGGCCCAAAGGGGGATGGATGGTGGCATGGCATTGACGCGGTGCAGTCCGCATTGGGAAACAATTGGCCCCCGGTTCTCGGCTGTCCGCGGATGGCACATGCGGAAACCCAGGCGGGGAGTGACAGCCAACCAACCACTTCGCATGTCTTGTTCGAAACTCCCGATGGGGAAGGACCCTGCAGAAGACCGTTGCATCCTGTCCCCGCACGCAAAACGTCTCAGTGACGTCGCACAGGCGGCTCGTGGCCTACCTGCCCTGCCCGTTTTATGGGGAGGGGAAAAAAAAAAGAAAAAAGAGCTAGAAACAACGGGCGTGCAGATCAAAAGCTTGTTTCTCCCGACGGGAGGGTAGCCGCGGACGGACAGGAAGCGCCCAAAGAAGAAAAACACGATCGGGCCGTCTGTTTGTCAGGCCGCGCGGCCGGGCATCGGTCCAAACGACGGTGGAATTGAAATCGCAGTACATAGAACATAAAACAGGTAGTGCAATCCGTTGGAATGCAGGCACATTCCTCAGCCTTGGCCGCTGATGTCGCTCCCCTTGCCGCCACGACATAGAACGAAAGGTTTTGACGACTGTGCATGGCTTCGGAAAAGCCCCGTCTGCGTTTTGTATTGATTATTTGGGACTGGTACCTAGCAAAAGGTTCTTGAAGAAGCAAACCGTGTCTGTCCTCCGGTCTGGTGCTATTCTTGAAGCATCCACGTCCACCAAAAAATTGTTGGAGAAAGTAACCACGCCCGTCCTCCGGGCCATCCATTCCCGAAATATCCACCTCTACCCAGTCGGACGGCCAAAAAAAAGATATTGTTCCCGTAATTTCCCGATCTCCAGTATTTCCCAGACGTTGCAGCCATAGGGCGCCAAAAATGGAGCAAGATGATAGAAAATGTTCAAGTAAGAGAAGAAAAAAAAGAAATCCCAAAGAACCTCCGCCCGCCGTGGTATACTGATACCAGTCCCATATGGCAATAGATGCATGCGAACTCGCAAGAGAGCTAGCAAGGAAAACTGAAGAGTGTTTGTTGCGTCAGAGGCTGGAGGGTCGGGCCGGCGTTCAAAGGAGTGTGCCGTTCTGGAAAGGGTTTCCCGCCCGGGCTAAGGACAGGCAGTGGTCGACCAACGTGTCCCAGGAAGAGACCGTCAAGGCGACGCCCTCGCTAAGGGCTGCCAGCAAGAGGTTCCGGACGATGGAGGGAGGGAGGCCGTAGGATCCTGCGACGACGAAGACGACGGGGTAGAAGACGTAAGGGAGCCAGTTGCTGGTCCAGGAGAAGAGTGCGTTTTTGGCATTCGAAGCCAGCGTGTTTGCGTCAGCCAGTGTGCCAACAAGGTTCTGCGTGAGGTTGTGCACGGATTGGATGCTGTACGTGTGCTTCTCGTACTTGAGTGCGAGATCTTCTGTCAGGTTCGCGAGCCGAACCATGCCCTGGAGATGGTCAGCGTGTGCGCAAGATACGGAGCCGGAGACGGGACAGAGTCTTTTTACTGTTTCGATAGAGTCTTGCCTCTCTGCGAGCTGATAAGCCTGAAGGCGTGAAACTTCCTATAGTTTTGACTGTGTCAGCATCGCGCCGTCAAAGCGACCGAGGGCGAGGACTCACAAGCTGTTGGTGCAGCGAGAAGGTTGTCGCTGCGGCGGTCGTCATGACCGACACGAGCAGATCGACCTGGCCGGCAGCCTTCTCGGTCGCGCTGTCGACGCGTGCGACGCTGGCGATGGACTGCTCGCGTGCCGCAGCGAACTGCGAGTTCTGCTCGATTGCGGCGTCTATGATGACCTTCAAGAGCTGCTGGAGGTTGGTCGCGTCTTCCAGGCTGTTGCGGATGACCTCGTTCGCGCCTTGTAGATCGTATTTGATGCCGTCTTGGTTCCTCCGCATGTCGCGCAGGCCTTCGAGCAGACTGTCGAGGCTGGGGTTGAGCTGCTCGACAGCCATGGCGGCATTGCGGGTTCTCCGATCCAGCTCAGCCATGCGCTTCTGCAGCTCGACCTCGACGCCGCGCACCAGCTGCTCAGTCACCCTGATGAGCTTCTGGAAGACAAGTATGTTTCGAGCTGGCAGATATGTTAGTGAAGCTGGCCTTTAACAAATGTGTTCCCGTGGTTTCAGCTCTGCTCACTTTTCTCTTGGTCTGCCCTGGCGGCCTCGCAGAACTGGAGGGCTTTGTGGCGGTAGCTGATGTAGGTTCCCCAGGCCGAGTCGGGAGAGCGCAGGCTCGAGATGCACGCCTGGATCTGCGATGGAGAGACGTGCAAACCGACGTCTTTTCGGATTGTGATCCTCGATAGCACCGGCTCTCGGAAGGGCGAGCAGGCGGCTGGGATGTCGAAGCCGCCTCGCTCCAGGTCGCACAATGCCAGGCTTGCGGCGTAGGCCTCGACGAAGTCTCGGACCTGTCGTCCGCTGTCGGTGAGAACAGTGGCCTCGTCTTTGCCGTCAAGCAACTCGCAGTTGGTGACAAGCAGGCGAGCGGCTATCCGGTGGCAGAGAGGCTCCGACTCGAGCTCTTGAAGCTCTAGCAGGGCGGCGCGATAGACATCTGGAAGATTCTCGCGATCCTCAGTCAGGTCGGGCCACGGATCGCCGACCGATGGCGCAGCCAAGGCATCTTCTGCGCGAAGTCAGCGTGCCGACTCGAGGCAGGTCTCGGTACCTACCTAGATACCTGGGCGGACGCGTAGACACGGCATCATGGACTTACTGGACACTTGCTTAGCAGAGGCCTGCTGGCGGCTACCCCACCCAAAGGCAGAGGTGAAGTGCACCCAGAGCCCCAAGAACAGGAGGAACTGGGTGAGTTTGGCGAGCTTGAAGTAGTGCATGGCTCGGGAGTGGATTTCAAGGACTGATGGGCTTTGTCTAGGGAATAAAAGAAAAGGAGAGAAATATCACTGCTGACCACATGCAGGACAAGAGAAGCTGGAGTTTGACCTGATGAGAGCCTTGGATGATGCTGAATCGTCGGCTTGGAGCGTGGTGTGGCTAAGATGGTGAGAAAGACCCTCGGGTTTGGGAGACTGAGAGGAATTTGATGTCCGGACTCAAGGTTGTGGTTCTAGGCAAAGGTGGGGCCATGGCTGCCGGTGATTCTCTGGTCCATCATGACAATTCACAAGAAAGGAAGGAAGGAACGACAGAAGACGGACGAGGAGAAACGGCGTTGGATGAGTCGCCAATTACCCAACGATACAAGGGAACGCTGACCAGTCGAGTTCACACAACACACGGTTGCCCTAGCATCAATAAGTGACTTTAATTCCTATCTGTCTGGGCTAGTTTGCCCCCTTTTTCCTGCTCTAGCAATTCCAAAGGCGAATGTTGTAAGTCCGCATAGGTGGTGCTCGTGGGATGGAAGTTTAATGCTCCCAAAACGGTATCGCAGCTTCGCGTTTACACCCCGCTCCACAGCACGGCAAAACCCCGGTTGCACCAAGCTCCCGCGACGTCACATGACCTGTGAAACTCGGAAAAGCTGCGAAGCTAGGTTCAGGGAGAGCTTCAAGGGGCGCAACCAGCCAGCCCCTCGGGACGGTGATCGCCCATTGGCATCCCACGACGCAAAATTCATGCTTGCACGAAGTCAAGGCGGCAGGGCTTTGGCCCGCGCCGTCGACGCCGCCACGACATACCCCTCCGCCGTCTCATTACCCAGCTTCCTCGTTCCAGCCCTGCACACCCTGGCGAGGCACTTCTCCGCCTCGGCGGGCAGACCGTCCAAGCTCGGCCGGACGCCGATATCGATCCCGCCCGGCGTCGAGGTCGCGGTCAGCGAGCCCTGGCACAAGAAGGATGCGACCACATATCTTAAGATCATGAAGAGGACAGTCACGGTCCAGGGGCCTCTAGGTCAGTGTGGATCAAACCCCCGGACGAAAACGGCAGGGGCCTTGCTGCTTGCTTGTTTGCTTACTGACGCTGAGGACACCTCCATCCCTCCCGACAGGAAAACTCAACTTCGACGTCCCCTCCTTCGTCCACTTCGACCACGACGCGGCGGCCCGAAAGACGACGCTGAGCGTCGAGGACCAGGAGGACAGGAAGCAGCGCGAGATGTGGGGCACGACGTGGGCGTACATCCAGCGGCACATCATAGGCGTGTCCGAGGGCCACACGGCCGTGCTGCGGCTGGTGGGCATCGGCTACAGGGCCACGGTCGAGGACCGGCCCGACAAGGAGGCGTACCCGGGCCAGAAGTTTGTGTGTCTCAAGCTCGGCTTCTCGCACCCCGTCGAGCTGGGCCTGCCGCTGGGCATGAAGGCGTCGACGCCGCAGCCGACCCGCATCATGCTCGAGGGCATCGACCGCGAGGAGGTCATGTCGTTTGCGGCGCAGTGCCGCAAGTGGCGCGTGCCGGAACCGTACAAGGGGAAGGGGATCTTTGTGAACGATGAGACCATCAAGCTGAAGCAGAAGAAGGTGAAATAGACGGGGGCGGGGATCAGGAACCTTCTTCATATGGATGGCTCCTTGTACGATCATCACCATGGGCATACTGCATCAAGCAACGAGCGAGGTATTCCGGAAGTGCATGTGCTCTATGTGTCTACACACTTGTGCTTTGGCTTAAAAGATGCAAAAGGCCTTGTGGCTACAGCACAGCAACAGCACTGTCCTGTGAAGCCGAAATCTATACTACATCGCCCGTCTTCTTGCCATACAGCACCTCAGTGACAGCCTTGAGCACCTCGCCGTGCGCGGCAGCAGGCGCCGCGACGACCCCCTTGTTCTCAGCCAGGGTCCTGCCCTTGCTGAAGTCCAGCCGCCGGCCCAGCGTGTCGGTGACGTGGCCGCCGGCCTCGCGCACGATGAGGTCGCCGGCCGCGTGGTCCCAGATTTTCTCCTGGTACGTGGCCGACGTGGGCAGGCGCAGGTAGATGTCGCCGGCGCCGCGGGCGATGGACCCGTACTTGGCCTGCGAGTCCATGCGCACCGACTTGTCGGCCGCCGTGATGCCCAGCTTCTGCGCGATTTGCGCCGCCTCGTCGTGCGACGAGTGGCGCGCCTCGACGCTCTCGCAGAAGGCGGCATCCGCGAGCCCGTCGGCCGTGAGTGCTCGCATCGAGATGGGTTTCGGGGGCGTCGCCAGGGCGCCCGCCGTCAGAGGTCGGCTGGTGGCGCCGCAGCCCTGGACGGCGGAGAAGAGGACGCCCCGCCCCTCGCCGTCGGCGTCGCCCACGTCGGCCGTGAGTGGGGCGGCGTCGTCCACCGGCAGGTTCGGGCAGCCCAGCACGCCGACCTTGACGTCGCCGTCGACGAGCAGGCCCAGGCAGACGGCGTACTGGCCGCCGCGGAGGAAGCCCTTGGTGCCGTCGATGGGGTCGATGGTCCATATCCTGCCCTTGGCGCCGCCCTTGCTCTTGCCCAGGTCGATCATGTCCAGCATCGTGGCGGCGTCCTTGATGGCGCCGCCGAGGAGCTGCTCGGCCGCGGGATCCTCGAGGCGAGTGGTGCCGACCAGGTCCCAGATGGCCTGCGTGAGGGCCTCGTCGGACCGCAGCTTGTCGGCTTCCTCCTCGGCCACGATCTCGTCGGCCGGGAAGTTGGCCTGCAGGGCGCTGATGATCAGGGCCTGGGCACCAAAGTCGCCGATGGTGACGGGCGTCTTGTCGACCTTGGACACGGTGCCCTTGGCCTTCTCGTTGAAGACGCGCTTGGTTAGGATGGCGGCGCGCTGGACTGCCAGCTGCGCCACCTCGAGCTCCTTTTCGTATGTGGGCGACGACATGGCTACTTGTTGGAAGAATCGCGGCCGGAAGAGCTGGTGGGAAAGGAGAGACAGGCGGGGCGGGGCTCTGGTGAACAGGACAGCCAGGGTCAAGACGAGGACAGCTCCGAGCAGGAAGAGCCGTCGAGAGGAGAGCCTGGGGGTTAGACTGGCTTTATGGTTGCCCTGCTTCTGCTTCTGCATACGTGGCGCCGGGGCGGGTGATAATGTGACGGGAGTTCCGATTTCTTGTCCCGGGCAGCCAGCCCACGTCACTTGAGCGGCTGTAATTGCCCCGCCGTTTGGAACAGCCGGATCCCAATTCAGCGCGCGGGACCGATTGCCGGGATGATGCTATCCTTGGCCGCCATGTGGGTCCCAGGGGTGGCTCTAGCCGTTGTTAATGGCAACCGCTAGTCTTAACTCGGCGCCCCTTGCATCGAGTTATTCGCGGGCTCTCAGCTGTGTGGGCTGCAAGGGATCCTGCCTTGATTCCAGCCAGACCTAACGACAACACCGTCCCTCCCTTCTGGCGTGTTTGTGATTGCGGTTAGCAGGGTTTCCCAGGGCGGTTAAACAGCGCGACACGAAAATCTTAGACACCAGGCGAGCCCGGCGGCACGGCACAGCAACCACCGGCAAAAATGAATGCGACTAAACGGAAATTCAACGCCCTCCTCCAGGGCATCGGCGCCCGCCCTACCTCCCCCGCGGCCTCTCCCTCCTCCGAGAACATCAACGCCGCTCCAGCATCTCTCGCCCCTGCCATCTCCCCTCTGGCCTCCAGGAGCTCTCCTCTGATCTCGAGGACACCGGCAGCTGCCGACAACGACACGACCGACCCCTCCACGATGCGCTTGCTCGCGAACTCACCCTCTTCCTCCTCCCCCTCGGCCAGCGCAGACTTCCTCAAGCGCCGCCGAGTCGGGGCACCCAGCTCGACGCCCACCGCAGACGGCGTCGCCAGCCCCTCCATCTCGGTCGTCGGCGGCGCGGGGGCGGGCGTGACGCTGCGGCGGACGTTGGGCTCCTTGTCTGCCGGACAGGGCACCAAGACCAGCAGTCCCTCGGCGCCGCGGTACTGCCCGGGCGACCGCGACCAGCTGATCCGGCGGCTGGCGACGTTCCAGGAGATCACGGACTGGACGCCCAAGCCGGACCGGGCCAACGAGATCGAGTGGGCCAAGCGCGGCTGGGTCTGCCAGGGCAAGGAGCGCCTGCGCTGCACGCTGTGCAGCAAGGAGCTGGTCGTCAAGCTGAACCGCAAGGTCGTCGCCGGCAAGGAGGTGCCCGTCCTGGTGGCCTCGGAGATTGAGGATGCGCTCGTGGACAAGTACGTCGAGCTCATGGTCGAGGCGCACCAGGACGGCTGTCTGTGGAGGAAACGAGGCAGCGATGGTGAGTGCTTATTTGCCGGACCCGTCCAAACGAGCTCTCCAGTAAGACAGGAACTGACGCACGATCCCTAAACAGACCACCTCATCCGACTACCCCTCGCAAACTCCCATTCGGCGCTCGAGGGTCTGCGCAGGAGGTACGACGAGCTCTGCTTCCGCAAGGACTTCCTCCCCTACGACTTCAACCTCCGCCTTCCAGAGTCTCTGGATCTCGACGCCGTCCTCCGCGACTTGCCTCCCAACTTCTTCACGGAACCGCCACGCCCGGCGCCGCCACGGGGACTGCCCGACGGACCCGCGGCGACGGCAGCGCCTAACCGCACGGCGCTGGCCCTCGCGCTGACGGGCTGGCAGGGCCTCGAGAACGCAAAGATCGGGGCGGTGCCCAACTCGGCGTCGTGCCACACGTGTCTGCGCCGGCTCGGGCTCTGGATGTTCAAGAGCAAGGAGGTCGACCCGGACACCAACGCCGTGCTCGTCCCCGCCGCCATGGACCACCTGGACCCGCTGCGCGAGCATCGCTTCTTCTGCCCCTGGAACAACGGCGGCATCCAGCGCAACCCCGGCGGCGGCGGTGGCAGCACCGGTAAGAACAGCGGCAGCGACCTGGCCGGCTGGCAGGTCCTAGCGCAGATGATCAAGAACGAAGCCTACCTCCGCAACCGGGGCGTCAGCAAGAGCAACAGCAGCAGCAGTGGCGGTGGCGTGGGCTCGCGCCTCTTTGGACATAAGGGGTCCAAGAGCGTGGGCGGCCAGGCGACGGCGCCGACGACACCCGTCCGCCCTTCCTCCTCCGCCGCGGCAACTACTCCGCAGCAGCAGCAGCAGCCCGGGACCGGCGGCGACGAGGAGCAGGACGAGGACGAGGCGACGCGCGACGCCAAGGACAAGGAGCGCTGGGCGCGGCTGCGGCGCGTCAAGAGCCTGTTCGACCCCAAGGGCGCCAAGAAGGCGCGGCGCCCGACGACGGCGACGACGGCCAGCAGGCCCGGCACGGGGCACTCGACGACGCGTCCTGGGACGGGCGGTGGTGGTGCCGTGCAGGCTGGTTGAGCATGATACTGAGGGCGGACTTGGGCCTTTCTTCTTTTCTTTCACGCTCTACTGATCATCACATGGAATCTTCTTCTGGTTTTTCTTTTTCAATCTAATGATCACCACATGGGATTTTTCTTGCGAGCTCTGTATTTGTACCTGAACTTTTGTACGATGGGGTTGCTTTTTTTCATTGAGCTATTTGCTGGGTTTGGGGGTCGATGGGCTGTGCTTTTATGCATTTTCTTGTTTCCATCAATGTGCTGCATGTTACGATAATGCGTGCCAGTGCCTCTTCCCTCGTTTTCTCTATCTATGGTGGACTCTACATATTGGCTTTTCGGATACCGCTTTGGCTGAATTCAACCGGCTGAACTTTTCTACCTTGTCGGGCCGCCCCGGTTTGCTCTTCACCTTCGGATGACATTGACACCGTTCCCGAGCGTGCAGTTTGCTGTGTGCGGGACGAGACCGCAAGCCAAGGATCTCAATTAGATTTTTTCCCTTCACGCAATTGAGTTGTCACAGCCACCTCCTGCGTCATCACGGTGGGGATGCAAATCGCATTGCAGATGGACCCGACGAGATTAAAATTAAACGAAAAGCCCAAGCCCCAAGATACGGGCGGGATACCTAATTAAGCCGCCCGTTGCAGTATTGGCGTCCGTCTCTGATGAGGGTCCACAACCAACAACCCCCAGCTAGCCCAACCTCCTCGTCATCCACCCAAAAATTCCAGAATTAGCTACGACAGAGGTGAGGGGAATCTCAGAACGTCGAGCTTGCTGCTGACCTGGGCCAGCGTCTGGATCGAGTATCTGCCTGACGAGGGTGACCACCTGTAAAAACCGAAATGCAACGCATCGAATCCGTGAATACCATCCTTCTCCCTCGCATGCAAAACCAAAGCCACCCTAGAAAGCACGCAGTCCATTGGTATCGAACGCCGGAATCCCAAACTTAAGCGACAGTGGCGGGAGCGGCAGCAGCTGGGGCAGCAGCCGGGGCCGGGGCCGGGGCGGCAGCCTCCTCCTTCTTCTGCTCGGCGACGGAAGCAGGCTCGACAGGAGCGGCAGCAGCGGGCTCGGTAGCAGCAGCCTCTGCCTTGGGCTCGTCCTTGGCCGGCTCAGCAGCCGCGGCAGGCTCCGGGGCCGGGGCTGGGGCCGCGGTGGGAGCAGGCGCGGCCTCAGCAGGCTTCGTGGCCTCGGCCGGAGCAGCAGCAGCTGGCTCGGCAGGCTTGGCGTCTCCCGCGGGAGCCGCAGTGGTGGCAGCACCAGTAGCACCGTCGGTGGCGACCGGGGCCGCGACCACGGGAGCAGCAGTCGCAGCGGCAGTGGCAGCGGCGGGGACGCTGGCAGGGTCCGCGGGCTTGGCTGTGGAAGTCGAGGCTGCGGGGCCGGTGGTAGTGTCGGCAGGGGTGGTGGTCGAAGAAGCAGGCTTCTCGGTCTTCTTCTTCTTGCCTCGGTCCTTGAAGGCGGCCTTGAGCTTCGCCTTGAGGTTGTCGAAGGCGTGGAGAGCTGGACGTGGTGTACGGCATGTCAGCTTCATCGCAAGCAGAAGACGGTCGCGATATTTTCAGATGAAGGGATGGGCTGTCAACTCACGGATTCCAGGCATCTCGAAGCTTGGGGTGGGTGCGGTGCCCAGAGCAGAAAATGGTTGTTGTGCTGGATCTACGCCAGGAAAAATTGGATTGAAAGAGTGAAAAGAGTGAGAGCGAGAGACGAGGCGCGAAATAAAAGGCACGAGACTGCGATTTAAATAACGGTCCTGGTGCTCGCAGGGGAGGGGAACTCGAGCCAGCCACTGGGTAATACGAGTGGGCAGGGAGTGCGAGAGGGGAGTCTGTGGTCAAGCGAGGACAGGCGAATGCAGTGGAATAAAAAAAAAAGAAAAAATGATAAGGTGGTGGCAGCAGCAGCAGGGACCAGTGGCATGCAGCAGACAGCAGGCCTGGCAGCCCATTCAACGTCACCCATCCAACAGAGCAATCTGCCGAGCTGAAACGACGCACGTTCGACCTTGTCCACCCCGTCCAACGCCCACGGCCAGGCTGCTAGACCACGGCTGGAAAGGCGCCAGCCCCCTGGGACGGGGAGGATGTCGCAATCAAACTCATCATCCCCATGGACTGTGCTCTTGTGTACTCGACACACTGATAAGACCAAGCTCTTGTGCCTCCCCGCCAGGTCAGAAGCTGCACACGATGGCTGCAGGGCCCTGCAAATCAAAGCCCAGCAATTTCAGGTGGCAGCTGCACCCCAGCCCAGCTGCAACCGCGCCTTCCCGCGAGCAAACAAGTCACGCCTCCGTTATTGATCCCAGAACGGTCAAGCTCTTATCCTGGCGCCAACCCCGCACCACCTGTCAATCAGCGCCGCCCCCTTGCATTCTAGCTTGGCAGACCTAGAGCTGCGAGACATTTCGACCTCCTTTCTCTAATCGAGGTACCTGTAGAGCCGGGATGGCCTCAAACTTGGAGCAGCTGGCAGCTGGCGGACACAGCCATATGCTAGCTGGAATCAATATCCCCCATACTCGAACAATAAAGACCAATTGCTGACCGCATGTGCCAACACTGGCTGCATGCCAGGGATCTACAGATGGGGCCTTGTACAGCCCAGCTTGGGAGGCAACCAACTGGAGGCCCAACGTAGGATGTCAACTATAGAGCAAGCATGAGCACCGCTCCATTTATATATCTCGGCGGGAGGCACCCGTACGGGTCCCTCGAAGCCGCCACCGTCCGCCCCAGATCACATCACAAGAACCAAAATGGCCTCAAGTTCCATCTACCAGCCTCTCGATCCAGCGAGACAGGAAATCCGAATCATCGAAATCACCCCTTTCGACCCCAAAGACAAGTCGTCCGTCATCAGCTGCAAGCTCCACGTGGTCTCCCTGCTCGACAAGCCAGACTTCATCGCCTTGTCATACGCTTGGGGCGACCCGGCTGCCACCAAGGAAATCACCGTCAATGGCGCGCCGTTCAACGCCACGGTCAACCTGGACGCCGCCCTCCGCCAGGCCGTCCGCCACTCGCTCGGCCAGGTCACGCGCGAGGATTTCGCGGCGAGGTGCAGGGACTTCCCGGACGACCAGGAAACCTCCGTACCGGCCTGGGGATTCCAGGCTTGGTGGGCAACCCAGCTGGGTTCCTACCTGGCCAAGACCGATTTCACCATGCCAAACTGCTACCCTTCGACCCTGCGCTTCTGGGCCGACGCCATCTCCATCAACCAGACGGACATGGCCGAGAAGAGCAGCCAGATCCCGCTGATGGGGGCCATCTACTCGGGCGCCAAGCTCGTCGTCGGCTCCGTGGGCCACGGCGAGGACCCGCGGCTGGACATGGGCCTGCAGCTGCTCATCGACGTCTGCAACGCCTTTGCGCGAAAGAAGGCGGAGCTGGTGCGGGAAATGGTCATCGAGCGCGACGGCGAGCACCCCGAGGGCAAGAAGTTCAAGTTCGAGGTCTGCCGCGAGTATGTGCGCGAGAGCACGCGCGACCCGGCCACGCAGGCGGCCTGGCGCCGCTACGGATACTCTGCCGCAACGGCGACGGTCAAGGTGTTGATCGAGCACGACTGGGAGTGGCTGAAGTCGCCCGAGTACCTCCTCTCTTCACTGGATCACTGGGCGGCCTTGGTGCTCTTGATGCAATCGCCCTACTTCTCCCGTGTCTGGACCGTCCAGGAGAGGCATCTGGCCAGGTCCTTGGTCCTGGTGACCGACAGCCTCTGCTTCGACTTGGGGAAGCACCGATACGACATCCTGGCCCTCGGGCTGTGGAACCCGAAAATAGAGCCTGCCGAAGGAGAAACAGCAGAGTCGCTCATGGTCCGGCGCGTGGTGAGCCAGTTTTGCAGAGAAAAATTGTCCTCGTTGGCAGCCGACGCATTGTTCACGGCCCAGACGGTGAATACTCCCTGGCTGGTGCACTCGGCGACTGCGATGGACGGGGAGGCAACGGACAAGCGCGACCACGTGTACGGGGTCCTGGCCGTCTCCAAGCTTCCCATACCCATCGGCTATTCTAAACCGGTCGCCGAGGTCTTTGCGACAATGACCATGGAGTGCCTCCGGAAAGGCGCTGTCGACCACCTGGACAGGATCCTCGCCCCGGCCGGGGTCGGCATGACGTCCTACACTCCGGACATGCCGTCATGGACCCCTCACCCCGGGCAGAGGAACTTGCCCAGGATAGGCTGCGGCCTGCTGAGCGAGGGCCAGAGCGCGACGTCCGGGCTGTTCGAGAACGAGCAGAAGCCTGTGTACAGCGCCCAGGACCTGACCATCACGGTGCGCGGAGTCGCGACGGTGAGCGTCCTCCGGGCGCGGGCCATCCCGGACGACGTCGGCATCTACACCGGCGGCATGAAGAGCTTCCTGCACGACGTCCTGGCCGACGGCTTCTTGCCCGACGGCGGCGGCTGGGCCGGCCGGCCGATCGACGCCCTGATGGCGAACCTGTTCCCCGTCTTCGCCTTCGACAAGCAGACGCACGTCACCCGCGACGAAGAGGGCAACCTGGCCCGGATATGCCCCCCGCAGATGGCCCTCGCCGTGCGAGGGTGGCTGAGCGAGCCGCCGTTCGACGGCGAGCCCCCGGACTTCCACCAAAAACTAGCGTGCCAGTTCCTCGTGGAGCTCGGCCTCTCCATAGTCGACAAGATCTGGCCCAAGGAAACCCTCGAGGCGGCCGAGCTCGACCTGAGGCGCCAGCAGACGGCGGTGCGGGGGCAGTCCCTGTTTGTGACCCAGGGAGGGTACGTCGGCCGTGGACCGCGCGGCCTGAAGCCGGGAGACGTCGTCGCTTTCCTCGAAGGGTCGCGGATGCCTGTGTTGCTGCGCGAAGACGAGGACGGCGACGGCTACCGCCACGTCGGGACGTTTTACGCCTATGGCCTGATGGATGGCGAGGCGCCCAAGTTATGGATACGGGAGGGATATGCAGAGATTGAGGAGATTGTTATCAGGTGATTGATGGGCCGTGATCCGGCAGGTCAATGGGACTGGGGAACATAAAGTGATGTTGTCGTCTGCGAATGCTCCTGCAACCTGTTAGGGACTGAATTGCCCTGGTGTTCAAAGAGAATTATAAAAAAAAAAAAAAGAAAACAGCCTCAGATCCTGTCATCCAGCCAAGTGGATTTTTAACACTCTATCAGCTCCTCGCCCTCCCCATAATGATCGGTGTCTTTGACCACAGCAGCAGGCTCGTCATGCTCCCCCTGATCAGCTTGGCTTGTCACTTCCCTTCGGCAGCCTGAGCGCCCCAGTCCTCTCCTTCAATACTGACGAACGAGCTGCCGCGGCCCTTCAGTTCGTCCCAGGGCCTTGCCTCCTCTGCCGTTCCCAGGATTGCGGGTCTGACATCCAGCACAGCCAAGGCTCGGCCCTCCCCGGGGTATCATGCTAGCGTGGACGGCCCACTTGACACCGTCCGAGCTGGAGGAGGGCGGTCGGCGGGATGACCAAGCCGAGGAGTAGATGTACGGCCGTCACAGCGCTGTCATCCGTTTTTTGTTGGTGCCGTAGCCGTGGCGCTCGCAGGCGTCTTTGGTGAGGTAGCCGGTTCTGCAGGCAAAGCTCGAGCCCGACGTCAGCAGTGCTGTGCTTAGGATCAGGGATCTATCAGGGATCTTGTTCGGCTGGACTTATGGGATATCTGGGGTGACACCCACGCGTAAGACTGGGCGTCGTACTAGTACACAGTGCTGCGTGGCTTTTGGAACCTCAGGAGGCCGGTGGAATTATCGCGTGCGGATGCGGCATACGGCGCGAGACGGGTAGCCGTGCCGTTTGGAAGCGACTGGGACATAAGGGGATGTATGTGATTAGCCGGCACGTGTCGAGGCATCGGGAGCAGGCGTATCCGTCTCCAGGGTCCTTGACACTAACCTTAACGGAGGATGCTTATCACTTGCCGAGGGGTACGTTCGACACCCCGTCGCCTGGTAGCACGGGCGTCTCAAGACCCGTTGTGTTGGCCGAGTAGTACTAAAAACCGCAAACGCCTGGTCAGCCTGCGGTCTCCGAGCTTGGGCGCGCCAGTCCAGAGAGGGCCAAGACCCCAAGCCCGGTCTCCGCGTCGGGATTATGAAGAAACTGCGCCAGCCGAGGCAAGGCGAGGGTACCCCGACTGTGGCGCTAGGGGCTTGTGCGGATTCGAGTGCTGGCGGACATGGAGGGGGCGCCGCGGGGCGTTGACCGGAGACGAAGGATGCCGGTCACGCCATGGAACAGTATGTTGACAGGATTCCCGCGTATGTACGCCACTCTGGACGGACTCTTGCGGCTCTGATGCATAGCCCAGAGCACAACGAAGTCGATGAAGGTGGTCACGGCGGCGGCGGCCAGGAAATGCCTCGAGCGAGGGAGTATCTGGGCAGACGTAGCGTCAGCCATGCATCAGGAGATAGTAAACAAAGTCAGCGGGCGAATGCAATTGCTGCGACAGGTGCAAAATACTCCCCGTACCGGATTGAACGGGGTGACCAGGCAAGCAAGCTCCGGCCACGCCAGCAGAGAGAAGTCGCCGGTATCTTTGCTTCTGGGACCCTCAGAAATGTCGCTGTGCGGACCAGGGGCCAGCCAGGCGGTCCTTGGAGAGCCGTTGGACCCAGACGCGTACGCCATGTTACGCGCAGCCCTGGCGACTCGGATCGGTCTAAGGTGATGGCTGTCAGTTCAGGCTATGGCAGGCGGGGAGCTCCTTAAGAGGATGCAACGAGGGCTAGACTCGGATCATCATGGAAAGCGGTCGCCAGAATGAAGGTGCTGGCAGAAACCACTTGTGGTAGTTTGGTATGCTCCCTTTCATAGGCGAATTCTTAGACCGCAAGACAAGCTCGACTCGAGCTGAGAGAAAGAATTCTGTGCACATTGCGGCTAGCAGGTGGGGGCGAAAGAATGTTGAAGAACATCAGATATCAAGAGGCTGAACAGCTAGAAAGAGCCCCAGTGGGCAGGTACAGGGATGGGTCAACATGCAGTTGCCTGCCGTGGCGAAAGCAGCCTGGCCGTACCGGTCGAGTCGACGTTGCGTCAAGGCAGGTGCTACCCAGGAGGCGGAGACGCATGTCGGCCTGCCGGGTGCCAGCTCCCCGAAACGGAGCAGTGGTAAGCTGGTCAGTGCTCAGCATGCCTAACTCTTTGCTCTTGCTCTTGTTCTATCCTACCCTCTGGCTCGGCGCCCACACCGCTGGGTTGCCTTCTCATATCGGGAACAGAGGCACCCGTGCACCCTCCTATTGTTCCGCCTCGTTCGGCTATTACTGCTTCCTATTGTACATTTCCTAGTCCTTCCGCCTAGCGGCACATGGGCAAGTGGATGACCCGAGACCTGAACGGCGTGCGAGAGGACCCATTCAGCCATGTGGAAATAGTCACCAAACGGCGAGGAGACGTGATACGTACACCCCTGCCGTGTACTGCAGACCTGGGTTTCAATGTGTGAACTGCATAGGAACCGATGAACCAACAGCTCCACCATTCGGCAAGCTCGTCCTTATGGTTCTCGCAAGTTTCTACCCGCCCGGCACTAGTGATGGTACGAGTAAGAGTTGATTCAGAGATATGTCTCAGCATCTCCTCCTCCTCCAACTGCACATCTTGCCCAAATTAGAAGATTAAATGGGAGCTTGCTTAATTTGCTCCCTCTTGGTTTCCTTACGTGTTGAGGCGGTGGTCCATTTCATATCAGGGTGGCCCACACACACTGTGGAATCCTGGCCTGATGTTGAACATGACTCCTCCCTGGTTCTAACACAGGGATCTGTTCGTTGTTCCTGGCATGAGAGTGTTTTTTTTTAATAAAGTATCCTCCCGTGGGAAGACACATAGGTAGGTACTAGCAGCCGCATCCCCTGTAGCCAGGCTCTTCCTCCTCCATGGTTGCCTTGTAGCTAAGGTTGGGGTCCTGGAAACAAGGAGAAGGGGGAAGAATACGCCATAAGATATTGGAGGAAGCGGCTGCAGCAGATATTGCCAAAAGATATTGGAGGAAGTGGCTGCAGATTTGCCGAAGCCGTGCCGGTGGAAGCTCGCCGTCTTTGATAGTCAACACCCACCTCGCCCGCACCTTCACGCACATCCCCTCCAACTACCGTAGTTTCTCCAGCAGCTCTGGGACAAAAGAGGGCATTAAGCCCTAACCGCAGCATTCAAAAACTGGCAGTCAAAAAACTTTGCTTCCCCACGAACACGGCGTCTTTCGCTAGTACTGTTTCCTTCCACTCCCACAACATCACCACCACCTTTCGCCTGCTCCCAGCCAGGCCAAGAACACCAACAACAACGACAACGACAACGACAACGACAACGACAACGACAACAAAAACAACAAAAGCAGCAGCAATAACAACAACAATAAGAACATGTCTGGCAGCGCCTTCTCCCTCCGGCCCCAGGCCCCTCCCTTTCGCCCGGGTGCAGACCAGCAGCACCTCGCCGCCCGCCAGCCTGGTAAGTGATGCATGCATGAGACCACCCTGACCTCTGCCACCCGCCACCGGCCACGCGCCGGAGGGACAAGCCTTTGGGCGCTCTCATGCTAATAAAGAACCGTTCACGCACATGAAAAGCCCCTCCCGCCGGATACCACCACCCCGGCCACGTCGCCGCTGCCGCCGCAGCCAACACCACGGCCCCCGCCCAGCAGCACCAGCAGCCCCAGCAGCCCCAGCAGCCCCAGCACCACAACCACCAGCACGCCGGCCACGGGCGCGACTGGGTGCGCCACCCGTGGTTTCTGGGCCAGATGATGTCCGTCCCGGCCGGCCTGCGGTTCGCCGACGCCTCTCCTCCCCCCGGCCACGCCGCCTACTTCGGCTGGCGACTGCTGCAGCGCGAGCAGCAGCAGCAGCAGCAGCAGCAGGATCAGCAGCAGCAAGCCACCCAAGCCTGGGCCGACACCCTGCTCGCCCGCGCCCGTGGCTTCGAGCCGTCGCCGGCGCCAAGCTTCCCCGAGAGCGTGTCGGTCTCGAGCGAGATCCTGGGCTCGCCGGCCGCTCTGCTCGCGTGGATCATCCGGAGCCGACGGGCCGGCTGCCCAGAGCACGAGATCCTGGACGTGCTGGTCGAGATGCTCGCCGACCAGATGTGATTTCCCTGCCTGCCTGCCTGCCTGCCTGCCAGACGCCAGGCCACAAGAAGAAGACTGGGGGAGAATGAGGACGAGATGATTTCGGGGTGGGAGGAGGTTGCTTGCGTCGGATGTGTCGGTGGAAGATGGCGGACCTAGAAGAGCAAGTTCAAGAACGCAGGAGGGGGTACAAGGGAAAAAGGGAAAAAGGGAAAAAGAGAGTTTAAAGCAGCACTCTCGGGAAGGGTTTGTTTGGCCAATGGTTTTCCGAGATACCCAGGTAGATCAAAATACGTCAAAGCAGCTTTCTTTTTTTATTTGGTGTGCCTGGTTTGCATATGAACGGGTATCTATCTAGTTGACAGCGTTCACCTGCTCTCTCGTAGCTTTCTGACGCCCAAGAAGTACATCCAGAATCGCCGCACCATCACGGACCTCGAGCCCAGGGCGCCTTGGTGAGACTAACCTGCGCGCCCGTGCTCTCTTCCTCCTGTGGAACCACCGTTGCGTTCAGTCCTGGCACCTGTCTCGCCACAGGGTCCGGAGGCGGTGGCCTTCCGCCACCCATCGAAGGCATCCCAGAACGCCCGGCGCGCGTGGCGGCCGCGTGCGCCCAGGGCGCCGCGGTGCCCGCCCCTCCAACCGGCGGCGGTATCATCGACTGCGGCGGCACTGCCCGCGTCGTCCCGTCCGCCGACGACGCGGGAGGCTGGTTCTGCATATGCACGCTGGCCGTGGATGGGGGCGCGTCCGGGTCCACGTCCCACGAGAAGAGCGAGCCGAAGGGGAAATGCTGCACGACGGGGAACTTTGACAGCACCTCGGCGTTGAACATCTTGACCATGCCCTTGTTGATCTTGCCCCAGCCGTCCTTGATGCCCGAGACGTCGAATAGGATGGGGCTGTGCTCCCAGAAGGGGCCCTTTTTCACGTCGTTGATGAAGCCCACGGCCGAGAAGTACATGTTGAGCTCCCGCTGCACCTCGACCGTCTCGGGTTTGAGGATGTCGCTCGGCTTGGGCGCCCGGGGCATGGAGCCCTCAAGAGGCATGGGCTCCGACTCGTCGATGGGCCGCGTCAGCTGCGCCGAGCCGAAGATGTAGGGGACAAAGGAGTGGTCGTCCAGCCCCCAGACCCCGTGAGAGCCTGCCGGCTCCAACGTGTAGGTGAGGATGAGCTTTCGAACGACCTTGAGGTATCTGAGGCCACGGCGTGTAGTGTCAGCAAGCGGGGTGAATGCGTCCGGTAGTTTGTGCTTGATAACGTACGGCTCGATCACCCCCAGCACAATGCTCCTCTCTGCATCTCCCGGCTGCGAGCTCGCCGCATCGGCAAAGGCGCCCAGTTTCCACAGCCCGCCCAGGAACGCGACAAAACTCAGCTCGTGGCCCGTGCCGTAGTCGAGCCGCTGCGAGCTGCCGAAGCCGCCGAGGAAGTAGGCCTTGAGCTCCTCTTTGGCGGATGCGTCTTTACTACCCTCGGGCTTTATGTCACTTTCTTCGGACTTGACGGTATCTTCCCTCTCGCCGCTGCCAAACGCCAGCACCTCGGGGGCCAGCGCCTCGTTAAGCAGCGCGTCGGCCCTCTCGCCCAGCAGCCTGTGCCACGTACGGAAGGCAACGTTGCCGAACCGCCTGGGCCCCGGGTCCGGCGGTGCGTCGTCGACGATGGCGCCAACCTTGTCCAGCAGCGTCTGGAGGCGACGCACCGCCGGCGGGTCGTTGCGGTGTGTGGCGAGCGTGAAGCTTGTCGTCGCCGCCGCTGCTGCCGGTCTGCTGAAAGCACCTCCCCCACTGCCCGCCGCCGCTGCTGCTACTGCCGTTGGGGCATCCGTCCTGCGGCGGGGGCAGAGCGCACGGTTGAGCTGCAGGACGAAGACGCAGATATCGCGGTAGGCCTTGGAGGTCAGGAAGTGAGCCACATCGGGGCCGTCGTGGATGCGTTTTGAGGGCACCTCGAAGGCCCACTGCTGCTTGTCCGGCAGGACGGCAAGGCTGGGGAAAGATGGTGACGGCCTGGCTGCCGGCGGCGGGGGTGGCTCCATCTGCGTGTTATAGCCAGCTTTAGCAACTTAGGTTTGGTGGTGTTACTTTGTCGTCGTGGTAGAGTCGCCCCTAAAAGCTTGTACTGCCGACGTCGTTTGGCCTTTCTCAGCTCCCCACCGCCCTGCGTCACCCCGCCGTGAGCCGCTGCGGGTGATGACAAGGGGCTGCATGAGGATGAGGGGTTCTGAAAGAGTGTGGCCCAAGCTCCCAACCTTGTTTGGTGGGGCATGACATCATGGGTAAGCCGTCAGATGTGTAACAGCAAGGAATGACGGCACCCAACGACGAAAAGCAAAAGAGGCATGTTATAAAGACAACAGTGCGTTCACACGGAACCCAGACGGACAGGCACCCCGACGTCACCGTCTAGTTTCTCGAGCATTCCGCAAGGAGGTGCGGCTCAGCAGAGCAAATGAGGCGCCTAGACGCAGGTTTTGGAGGAGCCAAGGCGAGGACAGGCGACGCCGCATGACGTAGCATCAGATAGAAGCACATATTAGCGCGTTCTAGACACCGTCAGATGTGTATATAAGTCCCCTTCCTGCGCCACACTTCTCCAAGCAGTAACAGCCCGATACAGAAGACAAAACATCTTGACGAAACCATCCTCTCCTGAAGACAACGTCTCAACAAAACATCCTCGCCCAAAGAACAACCTCTTTCCAACTTATCCCTGCCAAACAAACCCACCATGTCCGGCCTCGACAAGAAATCCTCCGACTCGGGTGTCACAGGCGGCGCCAAGCTCCTGACCTCAACCCTCGGCAACACCGTGTCGGGCCTGACCAACACCGTCGGCGGCGTCGTGGGCGCCGCCGGCCGCGGGCTCGGCGAGACCGTCACGGGCATCACGGGCGGCGTCGGCAGGCCCGTCGGCGACGGCGTCGCCAACTTGACGGGCGGCATCGAGAGCGGCCTGGGCTCTGTGGCCAAGGGGGCCCGAGATGCGGGGCAGTGGAAGAGCTCTTAGGGACAAAGCAAGCGGCGTTGGAATGATTGGGTATTTGTCTCTTTGCGGGTTTGGTGACTGAAGATTATTGCATTGTGTCGTTGGGAATAGCCACAGGGTATTACGGCGCTACGGCTTCTCGTCGACAGGGCGTGCTTAGAAGGAGCTACGATAAAGGAGAACCATCTCGGAGCAAAGCAGAATGGCGAGCAGGCGCTACCGAGCACCGCTGCGCCAGGGTAGTTCAGCAAGCGTTGCAATCTTTACTCTCGCTTTATTCGACGTTATGGTGTGCGATATCAAATCCCGTCAGGGAACGGGCAATAACGCTCATGATATCGACCGCTTCGTGAAAAAAAAAAAAAAAAAAAAAAAAAAAAAAAAAAAAAAAAAAAAAAAAAAAACCCCCNAAATTACAATCATCAACCTGCTCGAACGTCCCCCCTGGCAAATGCAAATCGCTGGCGCGGTTTATTCATACCTAAAAGGAGCCGACCTAGCCAGAAATGAGCAGCACAGGCGCTCCACCTCCATATACGGAGCTAGACAAAAGTCCATCCCAGCCAAAGACAAAAACACAAACGACGGCCCAGCATCGCTTACGGTCAAGCGGCCGATATGTACAAGAAACAATCAAGAAAAAGAAGAATTAATAGCACGTCGGAAAAAAAAGGCACACTCACATCCCAGCGTGTCAGCACAAAATCCCCATTTATCCACCCTGACAACGCCGAGGGGGTAAAGGAAGAGAAGCGTCGTATGCATAAAATGGGCTTGCGAGGCCTAGTGAAATAGAAAGGTGGACAAGAGGCCTATCATGAACGCGTAGAGGATGAAGAAAAAAACCCCGGCATAAAAGGAGTGAGACTAATAAAGCTTGTCGAGGGGTATACGAATGACATGAATGACACAATAACGTCGCTACCTGGACCACCTTTCCGTCACCTGGAAGAACCCCAATACCGAGCAAAAAACAAGCAGTGAGACAAGAGGCGTGAAGATGGAGTCGTGACAAAGAAGCCAACAAGAAAATCAGGTCCGGACCTTAGCCGGCTCTGGTGGACTGACTTCCTGGTCCGCCGATGCTATCGTGAGGAGCATGCTGGACACAGATAGGTTAGCAAGCGTTCTACGTACCATGCTCTATTGCTGAGTGGGACATGGTAGGCTGAAGTCGGAGGAAGGTCGCATACCGGTGGTTTTGTTCCCTCATGCCGTCCGCCTCGTCTGTCACCTGATGGATCATCTCGCGTACCCTAGCTAGCTACATGGAAGAGACGGAGAGGATGTCAGCACGTTGTGCATACCTGGGCAGGTGGTCAAGTCGAAAAGAGGAGGTGAACAAGGGACAGAATGAAATCAGAAAGAGGCAGGCGGAAAAGACGGAAATCCTGGGGCCTCCAGGGCCGCTGCCGCGTGGCCGCGGTGGTAGGATGGGGGAGGACGGTGGCACGCAGGAAAATTTGCTCTGCAACAAAGCAAAGGGGCGCTCGCACCGAAGCTATTGCCGCAGAAGAGTTGTCGGGCTCGCCATCATCATCTGCGTCACCCTGGCGTTGTTCCTCACCTTCCGCAGCCTTGGACGCGGAAGCGCTGGCGTCGGCGTCGCCCTCGGCGTCGGGGCCGGCGTGTCTGCTGGCAGCAAGTCCCTTTGGCTGCTGTGCTTTGGTCTATTGCTTGTGTTTTGTGGTGGTTTGGGCGTGCCGCGAACGAGAGTATAACGAGGGTTAGAATTTTGTTTTGTTTGCAACTCACGTTTTGCAGGTACGAGGGCGATGATGATGATGATGGAGGGTTGTGGTTACTGGTGGCCATAAAACGACTCGGTGTCGGCCCCAGTCCCGGAACAAAACGCACCTGTGCCTCGGCCAGCTCCGCCTCCTTGACCTTGAGCTGCGCCTCGAGCTCCTTGACCGTCTGCTGCGCGTCCGTCGCCTTCTTGTTGGCCTCGGCCACCGTCTCCGACAGCAGGTCGTGCATCTCATTGTAGTCGTTGGCGCTCGTCTTGGCCTTGGCCTCGGCCTCGAGCCTGTGCGCCTCGAGCTCCTTCTGCGCGAGCTGCACGTCCTCCTTGGCCGACGCGAGCTCCTCGGCCGCCTTGGCCGCCTTCTCTTCCATCGCCTTGGCCGCCGCGGCCGAAGACTCCTTGAGCGCGGCCAGCTCCGCCTTCAGGGCGTCCGTCTCCGACGTGTCGGGCTTCTGACTACGGGCCGCGTCGAGGGCCGCCGTGGCTTCGAACTTATCCATCTTCTCGATCGCCAGCTGCTGGCTGACCGAATCGATCTCCTCCTGCGCCTTGGCCAGCTCCGCCTTGACCTGCGCCATCGCGACCTCGAGTTCCCGCTTAGTGGTCTCGAGCTCGGCGGCGTGGGCCGTCGACGCGGCCAGGTGCTCCTCCTTAAGAGCCTGGATGTTCTTGGCGTGCTCTGCCTTGAGCGCCTCCAGCCCGGCCGCGGCGGTGGTCTCGCCGTCCTGCTTCAGGCTTTCGATGGTGCCGTTGTGCAGGCTGACCAGCTTCTCCACCTCGGCGCTGTGGCTCGCCTCCATGTCCTTCTTGGTTTGCTCAAGCGCCGCCGTGTGGGCGGCCTGGGCTTCCGTCAGTCGGGCCTCGGCCGCGTCGATCTCCTTCTGCAGGCTCTTGGCAGACTCGAGCTCCTCCATGAGCTTGGTGACCTCGGCTGCGTGCTTGGACTCGAGTGCGGCCTTGAGTTCGTCCACCTTGGAGGTTGCCGAGCCCTCGCCAGCAGCCCTAGCGCTCGAAAGCTCGTCCTTGTGGCTGGCGAGCATGCTCTCCTTCTCGGTGGCGAACTCCTTCTTGATGAGCTCAAGGGCCTCAGCATGACTAGCCTTGAGGGCCTCGAGCTCCTCGGCAAGAGTCGCCTCGCCATCGGCCTTGAGCTTGTCAACCTGCGCGGCATGGCTGGCCTTGAGGGCTTCGAGTTCCTGAATGTGCGTGTCCCTGTCCGAACTGGCGCCGAGCTTGGCGCTCTCGAGCTCCTCAGCATGGCTGGCGCGCAGGGCGTCCAGGCTCTTCTGGTACTCTGCCTCCTTGGTTGCCAGCGTCTCCACAAGGGCGGCATGCTCAGCAGTCGCGGCCTCGAGCGCCTTGGCCTGAGCGGCCGCAGCATCGGCTGCTTCAGCCGACGACTTGGTGAGCTCTTCGTGCTTTGCGGTCAGATCGGCGTATTTGGGCTCGAGCTCCTGGAATTGGCGCTTGAAGTGGGCCTCGCCTTTGAGGCTTTCGATCTCGTCCTCGAAGTCCTTGGAGAGCAGCTTCAGCTGCGCCTCGTGCTTCACGAGGAGAGCTGCGCGCTCCTCGTTCAGCTTTGCGATGGTCTCGTCCTTCTCCTTGTTCTCGGCAGCGGCCTTCTCGACCAGAGCCTGGGAGTCAGCGAGAGCCTGCTCGGCCTTGGCGGCGGCAGCCTTGGCCTCGGCAACTTCGGTATCAAGCTCCGCGACGCGGGACTCCAGGGCCGACACCTGGGACGTCTTGGCCTCGAGATCGGCCTTGGCACCGGCGGCGGCCTGCTCGGCCGCCTCGACCTTGGCCTTGAGCTCCGCGATCTCGCCCTCGAGCTTGGATGCCTTTGCCGTGTACGCATCGGCCTCCGAGACCAGCTTGACCTCATGGGCGGCTTCCAGCGCCTGTTGCGATGCAGTGAGTTCATCTATCTTCTTTTGCAGGTCGCTCATGGCGGCCTCGTGCGCGGCCTTCATAGAGGCCGCCGCAGACTCATGGTCGCCCGCCTCGGCCGAGTTCTTGGCCAGGTCCTCGGCGTGCTTAGCCTCCAGGGCCGAAATGGCCGCCTTGTGCTTGTCCTCGAGGGATTGTTGCAGATCGACGAGCCTCGTTGCGTGGTCCTCGGTGGCCTTGGTGAGGTTCGTCTCGCTTTCGTTCAGCTTCGCCGCGTGCTCCGCCTGGAGCTTCTCCAGGGCCTCCTTCAGCGACGAAAGCTCTGACTGGGTGGCATCCTTGGCGCTGGAGAGGCCGTGGGCCTCGGACCTGTGCTTTTCAAGTTCCGCTTCGGCCGCCGCGAGCTTTTCCTGAGTTTCGGCCACACGCGCCTCGAGCGCGGCCAGCTCGCTGGCGTGCTGGGTTCGCAGAGCCTCCAGACCTTCCGTCTCGGACTCTTGGTTGCCACCAGCTTTCGCCTCTAGGATGACAATCTTGTCCTGCGACTCCGCCTTGAGCTTGGTGAGCTCCTCGATTTTAGCCGCGCTCTCTGCCAGTTTCGCCTTCAGGGCATCTATCTCGGCCGCGAGGGCAGTAGAGGCCGCAGAGCTGCTTGCGGCCGAGGGAGAGGAGCGTGCGACGCGGGCCGTGCCGGTGGCGCCCGCAGCGGGGCCACCGGCGGAGGACAGGCGCTTCTTGGCGTCGGCCACAGCGCCTCCAGTAGCAGTACCTGGCCGGGGCGTAAGTGTGCGAGCGGCGCCGGTCGACGCGGCCGAGCCCGCGGCAGACAGCCTGGACGACGTCGACGGCTTGGAGGTGGTGGTTCCCGTCGCACTGCCGGCGGAGCTAAGGGGCTTACGGGCGGTGGTGGTGGTTGTCGCCCCGCCGGATGGCGAGCTGGGGGCGGCCGAGACGCGGCGGGCGCTGCCGGACACGGTCGAGGTTCGACGCTTGGCGGCCTCGTCCTCGGACTGCGACGGTTGTGAACGGTGCGAGGCGGTGGTCGAGGCGGTGCCGGGGCGCTTGACAACCGTCGGGGCGCTGGCCGCGGGGCGGGCTGGGGGCTTGGCTAGGGTGCTGCCGGCTGTCGAGGTCCGTGAGGCGGTGGCGCCGGTGGTCCTCGTCGCCGTCCCGGACACTGCGCCTGGGCGCTTGACACCAGAAGTGGCAGCGCCGGCCGTCTTCTTCGCAGCCGCAGCCGAAGGCGACGACAGCTTCCTCGCATCGCCCGTGGCCTTGGGCGGGGACTTCGGGGTCGGGGTAGGCGCGGTAGCCTCGTCGCGCTGGACAACCTCAAAACCTTCGGCGTCGGACATTGTGCGGGATATTGCTGTTGATGTGGTTGGTGCGTAGCGCTGGTGTGGCTGCTCGCGGTCGCAGGGCAGCGGCTGTCGCGGGCTTATCAGCTCAGAAGAAACCGAGCGCCAGAGCGGTCACTCGCAGCGGGCAATAAATGTCCTGCCTGCAGGCTGCCGTCGGGCGACAGTAATGCGGTTCTGTTGGGTTGGCGCAATTGACTTTTGGTGGCACGGATTCCCGAGGCGGCGCTGGTGATGGATAGCTTGAGCTTTTGCTTCCTTACTCTTTACCTGCTACGACAGGCAGGTCCTAGCCTTGTCCGGGACAGCTTGCTTAAGAAGGCTGGGGGAGACGGAGCGAAATCATGCGTCGTCGGCAGGACCTGGGAGGGTTTTGTTGGCGGTTGTGCAAGAAGTGGGATGGAGCTGGCTGGAGAACAGGAAATGGAAAATTAACAGCGAAACAAGACGGCACGACCAGGCCAGCTCGCGAACCCCCCCTGGCCCGTTTGCCCGTTCGGCAGGGAACCGACGCGCGAGAACAGGCTGGCCAGTGAGTGGGATGGGATTTTGGGGCCTAGACCCACCGCCAACGTTAATTAGGCCCAGGGAACCTGGCGGGCGGACGGTGTGGGACGACCGTGGACGGAGGCTACAGACATGGAAGCCCAGCCCAGGGCCTCTGCCCTCGCCAGCAACTTCCACACTTTCGCAATCAGCCTGTGCGATTGTCGTTGGGACACCAGGGATCCAGGGCCGACGAGGTTGCATAGGTTTGATGAGCTCTAGTCAATTCGCCCGGCTGGGTCGCCAGCATCGGCAGCAGAGGTATAGAAAAACATGGAGCGCAGCAGAGGGCTCTCGTCATTCGCTCCGACACGGACTGCTACCCAGCACTGGCCGATGGCGTGTAGGCCTGGCTTGGACGAACGAGCCCACTGGTGGTCCCGCCCACCTTCCAGTCGTTGTTCTGCAATTCGTGCTCGCCGAGTCATTGGTGTGATGGACGCTGTTGCGTGGACGGTACAGCACGTTTAGTGATGGCAATTGAGCTAGAGGGCTGGGGCGCCATTTCCCAGCTAACACCAGACGCGACGCGTCGACTCGATGAGGTAACCACGCCGAACCACGCCGACCTGCAGCTAAGACTGCTCCGTTGCCCGTGCCAATTATCGAGACGGCTGTCTCCATCGGGAGCTTAAAAGGGGCTGGTTTGCAGCTTGCATCCCCCGCCTCTTTCGGAGCAGACCGCCGTTTGGCTGGATTCGACCTTTTTTCCTCACTGAGTCGTACGCTTGCACATCAAATCCCATCACTATGCTTGCATCCCCCACCGTTGCTCAAAATCATGAAGGTGGGCCCGTCACGCCCAGTGGCGTCCATCCAAATTTTGTCCAATCTCCCCACCCTAGTGGACGCCAAGTGACCGCTTTCAGCCTCCTTTGCGCATTTCCGTCAAAAGCGTTAGGAGAGAGGCCAGGCTTGATTTAGTATGGCCGTGGGCACAAGCGTCTGGGGCGGCTCAAATCAGGGGTGGGAGCTGACCCCGTGCACATCTCCAGCATATGTATCAAAAAGAACGGAAGCAGCCTCGGCCTCGATATCGGCCCAGAGTTCTCCCGTTAACGCGGCTCCCGCGGCTTGGACGGGCCCAACGGATTGAATGCCGTCTGGTGTCGACTACAGCCTGCGTGAAGCAAATAGGCGACGCGGGAGGCATACGGTGGCTGCACCAAAGGCCCATGGGAATTCGGTGCAGGAACGGGCCGCACTGGATCGTTGACCACTCCGCGCCTGGAAGACGGGCTACCGGGCTGGTCGGTTCTGGATCCTGGGGCGTTGGCGTGGATATTGATGCCCACCCTGGTTCTCGAACGGTCTCCTCTCTTGTTGGTTTGCCACGTGGCAGTGGCACTTGGATAACGGAGTTTGCGGTCTCCGGGCCTCCCAATAGTGGCCGGCGGCGGAACGGGGATCTGGGGCAGGGGTTGGGGGACATCGACATCCTTCTGGCTACTTTCACGGACGATACTACAGTCGGGGGAGCGGCGGCGGATCTGATGACAGCCATCCTCCGTGCTGTAGAGAAGATACCGTCAGTTTCTTTGAAGAATGACGGCAAGCAATCATATCAGGGGAGAACCACCCAATGCGCCCTACTCACGCAGCTTCAATTTTCCGTATCTAGTCAAGCAGGCATTCTTCGTGTCGCACAAGCGGAGAATCACCAAAGACGAACTGATCGAGAGCATCGCCCATGTCGAAGTGAAGAGCACCGAGTTGACCCATCATGTAGAACCCCCACCTAAAGGGCAGGAAACACGCCCTTGGTTGAATCCTCACTGTTACGCAGGTCTCATCACGGTCGGCTAGCGTTATGAGCAAGCTGATCGTTGTTGTTGCTGCCCATCCACCAACTTCTGGCCGCAATCACGGTGTCGCCGTCATAGACGTCGACGAGATCATGGCGACTGTGCATAACAAGCTAGACACATTCAGCAATCTCAGCGAGGGGCGAGATTCACCCTCGAGGGATGTGCCCGGGGCCTCCCCGGCCAGAGTGAACTGAGCTTGACGTTTGTCCGAGATGAAGCGAGAACCGGGCAGCATGGGAACTGGAGCCGGCCGAACGATTCGATGAACTTCTGACCTTTCCGTAACAATCGATATTGCAACCTCCCGCATCACCCGTACCCTCGAGGTACTAATTCGATGCGGCAACGGCAGCAGCAGCAGACCGCCTGGACGACACCTGTTTAGCCACCGCACCTTTAAGAATATGCTTCGGGGACAGCAGGGGCGGCGGTCGCGCAGTCCACCCGTCCCGGCATGGACGTGGCTGTCATCTGCAAGCTGGTCAACATGGCTGACTGGATACGACCAACCTTGAAGCAGCCATCGAGGGTCGTCACCTCATCGCATCGCACAAGCGGGCCAGGGCGCAGCCCGTGGAGAGGATGAGTTCGGGCTCTAGCCTATCCTATCGCGCGAGCTGCGTGTCCATGGCAAGACGCTCAGAAGTCGCGGCTACGACGAGTCCTTGGTCCTCTCGGTCCCGTGCGCCAACGTGTCGCAGGCGCTGAGGAGCAAGAGACGGGTGCGGAGATGCTTGTGCTGGGCTTCGTGTACTATCTGCTGCGCCGGCGGCCTGGACGGCCTGTGCGGGCTGTCCTGCAGATGATCTGCCTGCTGCCGGAGGAGGCGATCGTGGCGTGCGTCATCGATGGCTGAGCTGGGGATAGGATACTGGTGATGCCGGGCCTGGCGAGGAATAGCAATACACCCGTCATGGTCAAAGTGTTGGCTACGAGTCTGCGGAGGACCGACATCGAGGGCATTCTGTGCTGATTACGACTGCTCTTGCCCATGCTAAGCCGTGGCCCGGTGGGAAGGGCTGGAGGTTCGGCCGGGCGGAGGTGCGTCGGGTGGTGACGAGTCGGCGGGGATGTGGGCGACAGCGAGAGCGAAATGGATGAGGGAGGCCCGAATGCTCATTGACGTTGAGGTCAATGCAAGCGAGAGCTGCTATTGTACAGCACGAAGCCGTGACTGGTTTGCATGGCTCGCCGCCGCCGTCTGGCGGCATTCTCCAAATTATGTTTAAACAAGAAATTGCTGTTTAGGACCGCCAGATTCGCCACGAAAGCGCAGTGTTTCCAAAGGCCCCGACAGCGAGAAAACATCTTAGTCGTATGAGGACTAGGCGCCCCGTATTCGTGGTGTATGATCCCGCTAGTGAACAAGCTGGCGGTCATACTGCATATTAGCCGGGCAAAGCACTTCATCCGGCAATGCATATGGCACCCTCCGATTGACGTGATCGTCTCTCAGGGAGGGGTAACATGCTCTCTGTCTCGCTCTACCGTCAAGATGCTGATACGCTCGCGGACTATGCCAGTAAAAATGGCGATGTTAATCGCATACCTTTGGTATCTAACAATGCTCAACGTAGGCCTCGCGTCTGCCGAGTCTCTACCAACATGCCATCACCAACCACCCCAGCAATGGCTCAGCCTAGAAGCCGCCAGCGACTACCTGGCAAAGCTCGGCTCGCGACGGACCGGGTCCGAGACGCACAACCAGCTCATCGACCACATCCAGGGACAGCTAGAGTCGCTGGGACTGCACGTCTACTCGGACATCTGGCATTTCTCGTACGACAACCTCGGCTCGCTCGACCCGGGCCGGCTGACCATCGGCAGCGGCCTCCAGCCCATCACCGTTTCGTCCACCGTGCCCTACTCGGGCCACACGCCCGAGGACGGCGTCGAGGGTCCCCTGATAAGCCTCATCGGGACCGGCCACCCGCCTAAGTGGGCAACCGCCGCGGGCGGGATTGCCGTCGTGGAGATTTCCAACCCGCCCGTGACAAACACCAGCACGGCGCTGCCGCTGTGGCCGGGGTCGCCGCCCTGGCCGGACCAGTACACGGGCGTCCCCAGCACGCCGGCCAACACGCTGGTCACAAACCTGACGGCGGCCCGGGACGCCGGGGTGCGGGCGATCGTGTACGTGTGGGACAACATCAGCGACGACCTGGCGGCGGGGCTGTACGCGCCCTTCCACAACCCCTTTTTCGGCATCCCGGCCGTCTACGTCTCTGGCAAGGCTGCCTTATCCGTACAAGCAGCCGCGGCGGCCAACATGACGGCAAGGGTCACGCTGTCGGGACAACTAATACCCGACGCGCCGACACGCAACATCTGGGTCGTCATCCCCGGCACTTCGCTCCGCAACGAGTCTGTCATCATCAACACGCACACGGACGGGACCAACGTCGTCGAGGAGAACGGCCACATCGCGCTGCTGCAGTACGCACGGTCACTCGTGCGGGACTCCCCACCGCGCCGCACCACGGTCCTGGCGTTCGTGACGGCGCACATCCACTCTGCGCCCTTTTCGACCACCAAGCGGTCCACGACGCGCTGGCTGGCCGACCACCCGGAACTATGGAACTCGTCTGTTGCGGGTGGCATGCGCGCAGTCTTTGGCGGCTGCGTCGAGCACCTCGGCGCCCGCAGCTACGCCGAGGACCTGCGCCGCAACAGCTACGAGCCGACGGGGAAACCCGAGGACGAGCTGCTGTATGCCGCGACGCCGGAGCTTGCCGCGCTGGTCCGCAAGCACTGGAGCGGTGCCGGAACAAAACAAGGACCAGGAAGAGAAGGAGAAGAAGGAGGCGTCGTGCGCATCATGAACCCAACGGCGCCGGGACACACGCAGTTCGGCGAGGGCCTCCCGCTGCTGCAGGCGGGGATCCCCGAGGTGTCGCTCGTCACGGCGCCGTCGTGGCTGCTCAAGGAGCTTCCGGAGGGATTCGACGAGAGGACGCTGGTGGACCTGGACGTGCTCGCGAGGCAGGTTGCCAGCTTTGAGCGCATTTGGAGGGAGGCGGACGGCATGGAAGCTGGGGCGTTTGGCGTGGTGGCGCCGCCCAGGGGTTGACTTGACTCTTTGGTGATGCCCACCAGAACGCACGGCACTTTCCAGGCCAAACACATTACGAGACAGCGAGACAGCATGGTCACCCAAAGCGAGGGCAGCGGCTACGTGAGGACAGGTACGGGACGGCTGAAAAGAATAATTGTTTGATTGTAAAATCGCTGCAGCGCTGACGGAGAAAGAGCGGAACAAGTGCCATGGTGGCGTAAAACAACAGCTCGTAGTTTGGCCCGTGCCATTTACAGGACGTTAATGGTCTTGTTAAAGTAATGAAACCCAGTCAATCCCGAAGCCTAGAGAAGGGCGGTGTCAGCAAATAATAGACTTTGTGAAAGAGAGAGACGAAGGAAAAAAAAAACTCACCCCCACCAGGTACGTAGTCCCCCCAACCAGCAGGTACCTCCCCCGCTCGATCTCCTTGGGGATGATGACCGGGATGTCAAAGTTGCCCGTGTCGGGCACCTTGACCGTGTCGTTGGCCCAGAGGTTGGTGTAGTCGATGCGGCGGCCGATGCAGCCCGGGCAGGAGGCCTGGGTCATCGAGGTCGGCGCCAAGCCCCAGGCGATGCCGAAGTCGTCAAAGTTCTGGATGTAGATGGATCTGTGCATCGTGACCTTTATGGTGCTGCCGGGCCTCGTCTCCCTGGTGACGGCCACCATATTGTCGATGAAGGCTACTGCCGGGGAGGCGGCGGCGGCGGTGAGGGTGAGGAGGGTGGCGAACTGCATTGCGGCTGAGTCGAGATGGGAGGTACAAAAGGGGAAGGGAAAGGGAAAGGGAGGGGATTATACTGTCGAGTAGTGTGTTTTGTTGCTAAAGAGTGGCAAGTGTGGAACGAATGTCTAGCGCGATGCTGAGGGTGAGGTTCCCAGAAGAGAGAGAGCTAGAGAGGAAGCAAATCACGGTCTTATTTATCCTCTCCTGGGAAGCAGGATTTGGCCCCTGATTTTTCCGATTCAGGTAGGTTCTTCGGGACGAGGTGCCATCAAAGCCGGCCCTGACTGACGCGGCTCCGATGAAACGTTCCCTGTTCGTGTGTACCGTGCCATCGTGTCGGCGATCGTGGACCACACGAAAAGCATAAATAAGGCATTCTGCCGTCCGGCCGCGCCGGCCGGCAAGCTGGACCAAGGAAGAATACGAGTTGAGGCGATCGGCGGCTTCGCTGACGTCGAAGCTGCGAACTTGTGGGGCCCGCACTGCCGGTTTTCTGGGAGGGACCGAGTGCAGCAACGTTGCCAGGCTGACTCGGCTCCTTGGCGTCGATTCCTGCCCTATTCGACTCCTTCTCCAATCCTTTACAGAACCAGAATCCTTCCTGACCTCACATGTCCGCCTCTATGGAGCGCGTTTTAGGACCTACTCCTTGGCAGAATCCATTATTGACTGACTGAATGGCAGCTGCTACTTTGCACTGCATGAACGAGTGAGGGCAGTTGGCCTGTGTGCTGTCCCAGCTCCTAGGGGTGGCTAAACACGCTAAAAATAGCAGGAATCCCATCCTCCCCCGCGAGCTTGTTGGTCTCCCTTATTTTCTGGGTTAATGCGGCCTTACCTAACCTTGGCTACCGCGCTGGCCAAGAAATTAAAGGTGCATCATGGGAAAGGAGAGTGACCTTAACCAAGACCTGCATTGCTCCAATCTCTACTAATTTTCACGAGTAAAGAAAACAAAAGAAATAGAGAGATGAGGAAAGTCTGCAGATATTTTTATAATTTTGTCATGCAGTTTGCAAAGTCGAAAACTTCCTTGTGGTTGGTCATGCACCTGATGGGAGTCTGCATTTCCCCACCTTTGGCCTTTGGTGCACCCCTAATATTCGGGGCAACGTACCACCACATACTCGTGTGCTACTCCTCCAGGTGGTAGAAGCTCACCTCGGCAATCATGGTCTTGGCCGGCACCGTGACGCAGATGGGGAACCCGCCGTAGTCGGGCGACGGGCCCGGCATCATGGCAAACGCGCCGCTGCGCGTCTCGTCGCCGTTGAGCGTCCGCAGCGTCTCGAGCCGCACGCCGCCGTCTCCCTCCGGGACGGCCTTCTTCTCCTCGAACCGCAGGATGCCCGTAAAGGTCGCCCGCGCCGACGTCGCCCGCGCCCGCACCTGGAACCCGTAGCCGATCAGCAGGAACCTGCCGCCGCCCTGGTGCACCACCATGCCGGCGCCGTCGCCCGGGCGCCCAAACACGAAGCACCGCTCGATCGTGACCTCGTACCCGCCCCAGTGTCTGACCACGGGCCTGCTCGGGTCGGGCGGCGGGTGCTCGCCGCTGCTGCTGCCGTCGGCCGGGGCCGGGGGGAGCTCGTCGAAGAAGAAGCCGACCGACGACCCGGGCCTGCGCTGCGCCTCGAGCACCAGCGGCGCCACCGACTCGAGCAGGCCGTAGTGGCGCCCGAACGGGTTCTCGTCGCCGGGCCCAAGCGTGTCGCAGCCAAAGGGCGCCGTGCCCATGCAGCCGTGGCTGCCGTAGGCGACCCAGATGCGGCGCGCGCCGTACTCGTCGCGCCGCTGCTCGGGGATGAAGAGCGCCTGCCCGCCGTGGCGGTAGGCGGCGCACGACGCCTCGTAGTCGTTGAGGTAGACGTCGGGCGCCACGAAGTCGAGGCTGGGCGCGAACCGCCGCCACACGTCGAGCACGTTGCTCGTCGCCCCGCCCGACGGGTACGTGCCCGGGTCGCCGCCGCCGCCCACCACGACCGGCCAGCGGTTGTCGGCCGTGTCGAGGTCGTTGTAGTTCTGCCACACGTTGGCGTAGAGGGGAAGCGGGTATGCCGCCTTGCCCGCCGACGCCACGTCGTCCAGGTAGTGCGCGTAGTGGTACGCCATGAAGAGCTCGTCCGTTTTCGCGCTGCGTCCAAACACCTCCTCCCACGTGGCGCCGCTGGGCGGTGGCGCGCCTGACTGGTGCAGCTTGGACCTGAAGAAGCCGAGGTTCTGCCTCTTGATCTCGCTGTTGAGCTTGTCCCAGTCCGTCCGCAGAAAGTCGATCAGGTCCGCGGGCACGGGCTCCTTAAACACCTTCTCGGCGTGCACGCTGCCGTCGCGCGAGTCCCCCAGCAGCCCCGTCTCATTCTCCACCTGCACCATGATCACCGTCTGGTGCGCCGCGTCCACCTCCTTGATGTGCGCTAGAAGCCTGCCGAACGCCTTCTTGTCTGCCGTCCGCGCCGCCGGGTGGAATATGGAGACCACGTCGGCTGTTTCGAGCACGCCGCCCGCCTTGCGGAGCTTTGCCCTCGGGAACCTCTTGGGGTCCATCTTGACCCACGCGGGAGCATAGGTAGAGATGCCTGGTGGCTGCGAAAGCCTTGTCAGCGTTTTGAATCCCGTGTCCGTCGGGAGACTGCATAGGTATGAATGCGAGCTTGCCGTTTTTGAATGAGCCAAACCACAGCAGCACCAGGTGGATGCCGTGTCTCCTGGCCCCCAGAATGACCTTGTCGAGCTCGGCAAAGTCGAATCTGTTCTCTTCCCTCTCGATCATCTCCCACGTCACGCAGCCGAGGAGCGTGTTGAAGTGCGAGTCCCTCATCCGCGGCCACACGTCCTCCATGAACTCGGCCGACGTCAGCGACGAGTTTTGCAGCTCGCCCGCGAGCATGAGGAACGGCTTCCCGTTGACGACGAGCTGCTTTGCCCCATTGGTCTCGACCAGGTGCGGGATTGTGTCGAGGGGCGCCATCTTGCGGGTGAGGGCGGTTCGGCGAGCACGGCGTCCAGGAACACTTTAGAACGTAGGCGAGAGTCGAAGGGCAGTTGATTCTCCAAGCCAGAAGATATCCTAATGTCTGTAGAAAGCTCTGGGAGCGCCGCGTTTTCAACTCGACGATCTCGGAGTCCCTTCACAGCTGGCGGCTTCCAGTCGCGGCAATGCTGCCGCCTTATTGGCACAAACGCCGCCCTGCCCGAACTCCGCATGCATCTTGGACTTTGCTAGGGAAACCCCGTCCCGAGTGTCACTCTGTTGCCCAAAAGAAGTGCCCCAAGATGCCCTCGTGAGGGGATGGTGGATCAAACATGCGGATTGCATGTTGCAGCGTCGGGATTGGCGACCGCTGATTGGTTCTTAAGCCGGTATATTGCACGGAAGTCTAGGATCATCTTCCCGGGCAGGACACGGGGGTTTTCTACACGCTTCTGGGATCATAAAGGTTGGTTTTGCCGCTTTTCATCCGAACATGACCCGTACCAGAACCGTTTTCTCCTCAGAAAATAAGATTGCGTGAAGTCGCCCGCATCCAATATTATGATCCTGGAAGTCCGTAGGTTCATCTGCCTCGAGATCCCGGGAAGCGGCGACTTTCAAGACTTCATGCGGGGATTTCCCCACAACGGAAATCATTACCCCGTCTTTTGGACCTGAGCTGCTCTAGATAGATCCGGGGGCGGGGTCACCATCACGACGGTTATAGCCCGGCCGTGGACAAAAGTCGGGGAGGGCCGCCGATCCGTCCGGGCGATCAACCCTACTGGGCTCATCACCGAGCAGCAGGAGGCCGCGGGGCATATAAACTCGCCAGGCTGGCCGCAGGTCTGACGGTGTTCCTCCATTGCCCTATTCTAAGGACAGGAACGCATCCCGCAGAGATCCTGGACCAGAACCTTGCCCGGTAATGCACGGCGGCCACCATGCCTACCACACCCACCGACGAGGCCGAGGCGCGGCCGTCCCTCCACGTTGTCGACGGCCTCGACGTGCCCGAGGTGACGTGGTACAGGGAGCCCGGGCTGAGGCGGCTGTACGCCATGATGCCCATCCTGTTCCTCGGCGCCACCATCAACGGCTACGACGGCTCGCTGCTCAACGGCCTGCAGACGATGGAGCCCTGGCGGTCATGCAAGTACCTGCCTGCCTAGATACCTAGCTCAGCCCAGGAGCTGCTGCCGCTAACGGTTGCAGACTTTGGGAACCCGGTCGGAGCCACGCTCGGGCTGTACACGGCCATCCAGAACATTGGCGGGGTGTCGGCCTTGCTATTTTGTATGCCATTCCCGGTTCGGGTCCCGTCGCGGACGCTTGCGTGGGGTAACAACAACGCTGATCAACAGAAACAGCTGCCTTCGTGTCGGACACGCTTGGCCGCCGCTGGGGCGTCACCCTGGGACTCGTGGTCGTCCTGGTCGGAACCGTCATGCAGGCGGTGCCGGCCGTCAACGAGGGAATGTTTGTCGGCGGCCGTTTCCTGGTCGGACTGGGGTGCGTAGCAAAACCAAACCGCAAATTTCAGCGACGGCTGGCTACCTACATATTCACCATGCTGACATTGGGCTTTGCTTTCGGACAAAAACACAGATCAAATCTCTCCCAAGGCTCAGCACCCCTCCTCATCGTCGAGCTGGCACACCCCCAGCACCGCGGCAAGCTGACGACAATGTACAACTGCCTGTGGTACGTGGGCTCCATCATCGCGGCCTGGACCGTCTTCGGCACCATCCGGTATACGACCGACGCCGCCTGGCGCATCCCCGTGGCCATGCAGGCCGCCATGCCCGTCGTGCAGATGCTGGGCATCTGGCTCCTGCCCGAGAGCCCCAGGTGGCTCTGCTCCAAGGACCGGCTGGACGACGCCCTCGCCGTGCTCGTCAGGTACCACGCGAGCGGGAACGCCGACGACGCCTTCGTGCAGGCCGAGTTCCACGAGATCCAGGAGACCATCAGGCTCGAGGAGGAGGGCAGCGGCAGCAGCGGCTGGGCCAGGCTCGTCCAGACGCCCGGGAACCGCAGGAGGCTGCTCCTGATCGCGCTGGTGACCTTCTTCTCGCAGTGCTCGGGCAACGGCCTCGTGAGCTACTACCTGCACAGCATCCTGAACAGTACGTACGGTGCACTCCGTGGTACTTGTGAGAGCCAAATTCCATGCGTTTTGATCATTGACGATTCGCACACACCCACGCAGGCGTCGGGATCCGAGACGGCTACGAGCAGAGCCTGATCAACGGCGCCCTGCAGATATGGAGCTTCCTGGTGGCCATCGGCTTCTCAGTCTTTCTGGTCGATTCGCTCGGCCGCAAGACCCTGTTCCTCATCGCCGGCGTGGGCATGCTGGTGATCTTTAGCATCTGGACGGCCTGCTCTGCCTACTACGAGAGTACGCAGAGCAAGGAGGCGGGCAGCGCCGTCATCGCCATGATCTTCCTCTTTTACGGAGTGGCCGGGTTCGCGTGGCCCGGCCTGACCGTCACGTACGCGGCCGAGATCCTGCCCTTCCACATCCGTGCCAAGGGCATGTCCATCGGCTTCGCCCTGTCCGCGCTCTCCAGCGTCTTCAACCAGTATGTGAACCCGATCGGCCTCGAGGCTCTGCAGTGGCGCTACTACTTCGTTTACATCGCCATCCTCGTTGTAGAGGTCCTCTGCATCTGCTTCCTCTTCGTTGAGACCAAAGGCCCGACGCTGGAGGAGATTGCAGAATTGTTCGATGGCAGGGACGCCAAAGTGGCCAAACGTGGGCAAGATCTGGGTAAGGCGAGGACGAGGGATGCCGAGGCGGAACACGTCGAAGCCTGACACACGGCTGAGGCTGCTGGCGAAGGTAAAGGGACAAGATTGAGCTCCCATGAAGAGTGACCTGCCAGGTTGGCTATCTCCTGCTCTACAAGTCCGGCAAAGTAGTCTCGAAATTTATGTGCAAAAGTGATCAAGGGCGTAATATTGATAATGCGTCACTGGCGAACTTGTCGCGTTCCATCAACCCGCCGGAGCCGTCTCCGTCCCCAAGGGGAAGAACCTTGTCGGCAATGGGCAGCGCGTGCTGCAGGAGGAACTTGGCCATCCACCGGTCGATCTTGTGGGTGTTTGGGTCGGCCGAGGACATGCAGGCGCGCTGGAACGTAAACAGCCGCTCCATCATGAGGTCGACGGCCGGCCAATAACGCCTGAGCCGGACGAGACGTTCAAAGTTGATCTCGAGTCGCTTTCGCGTCTGCGGCAGCTCTGCTTCCGAGCCGAATAGCAGCACATGCAGCAATGCGGCCGAGGAGACGGTGGCCATGTGCGCGACGACGAGGTGGACGGCGTCGCATCCCTGGGTCGCATCGGAGAGGGACAGCAGGTCGCTGAAGGCGGCTGCGTGCTCGCGGCACCTGGACGCAAACAAGACTTGGCGCTCCGTCCGCTCGAGCTGGAGGTCGAGATATGGGAAATACAGAAGCGTCGCGTAGTGGTGGTGTCCCAGGTGCAGTGCGACAAAGGCCGAGCCCAGGCCATCGCGAGCGTGGCGCGCTGTGTTGTCAGGCGTCGAGGTCAGGCTGGGTGGTAGGCCGGTGGCCCATTCCTCCAGCAGCACTGACAGCTGCTGGGTGCCGTCCTCCAGCTGAGCGTTGTCGACGACGCCCTCGACATGGTGTTTATGCAGGTCGCCCACAGCGCCGAATATCTCGGCCAGCTGGACCATGCGACCCCAGAGGCCGGGCCTGGAATATAAAATAGGGCCGATGGCAGACGGGTGGCCTGAGCCACAGATGGGAAGTGCGTAGAACTGCAGCTCTTCCATGGGCAGGGGGTGCGTGCTGTCGTCGGGGAGCTGGCGACGGATGTCGGTGCCAGCCGAAGACCATCTGTCTATCATGTAGAGGCTCCACCACGTCCGCAGTTTCACCTCGCACTCAACGGGATCATCGGAGGCGGCGGGCTCGGGCAGCCGTATGATCTGGGCGATGCGGAAGGCTATCCCAAAATACAGCATCTCAGCGTCGGGGTTTCCGTGGGCGCCGCAGAGGTTTCCCAGCAGTATCGCGGCATGGACGTTCGTGAGCGTCATGTCTTCCATGTTGGTCTTGAAGGCGACCTTGGCCGCGTCGACAAATCCCGCGGCTTGGGCCCTGACGGCTGGAGATGGGGAAAAGGGAGCGGCCATGGCAAGTATGCCCAGCAGAAGCTGATCCGGAACCGCACCGTCGCGCACATGTTGCAGCAGCGTCGCCGGGTGGAACAGCGTGTGCGGCTTGTCGTGGACCAGCCGAAGGTAGACCTGGACCAGCTCAAGTCTAGACTCTAGGCTGAGGGCAGCAAGGCCACCGGGGCTCGGTGTCGCTGAGGACGGCGATTGAGGGCCGCTATCGGCGGCGGGAAGCAGCCGCGGGCGCTGTGCAGCGGCTCTGGCTCTGGCCAAGGAGCACAGAAGACCGCGCCTGGAACAGGGAGCGCAGGCACGTTGCCCGTCGCTAGCTGGAACGACGCATCTGCCTTTGCGCGCACGGCATTGGCTACAGGCCTTGGCGACCTTCATCAACGTCCAGTGAATTGGGTGACGGGCTCGGCTTTTCCGTCGGCATTCGGGACCGGGGATGCCCCTCGCTTGGGGATGGCGGCCAGGAAATCCGATCAGGAGTCGCGATGTCAACCCCACAATTTGGAGGACAACCTCTTCTCTTTACTCCACTCCAACGGTTGCCAACAATTCCATCTACCCAACGCCGTCGGAGCGGGGCGGCACATGATTTCACCCCTCTTCCTCGTGTCCGACGCGACGCAAGGATGACTGATTCTTAGCAATCTGCGGCGTAGCAGCAGGTCGACAACTACCAGCCACTGAAGCAGACCAGTTAGCAGCGGCGGGGGCGGCTTACAAGCTCGGCCCGGATGTGTGTGTGTAAGTTGTTGATAGGTTGAGGTTGGTGTTCTGTCGGCGTTGCCGACTGTGCCTGCTACTCGGCTTGGCGCCTCCCTCTGGTCGTACGAGCCAATGCATTGGTGGCCGGCACCGGGTCCCTGCGTGTAGTCGGCGGAGGCGCTGTGGGAGATGAGGGTGGAATTGTGATGGACAACATGGAGTGCACTGCAGGTTAGGTTGTGCGCGGCTATCAATCAACCAGGGAGGCTGCCAGAGCGGTCTGGCGCTATCACGTGTTGCTGTTGAGGATGCGGATGCGGCTGGGTGGATGGGAATTGTGAAATTGCTACTTTGGCAAGTGCAAGCCGCGCTCGCTTGGCGTTTTGTTGGACCCGGCGGCCTGTTGCCGCTTCTGCGACCGAGTCTGGGCGGTCCCACATAAAATGATGGGATCTTGCATCGGGTGGTTTCCCAAGGTTCGCCGTATTGCCCTGCTGCGGTCCAGACCCGCTGCGCCACCACAATGGTGACGCCTGCCGACCTGCCTTGCTCCAAGATTGGCCAGTGTGCCCTCATGCTCAATGCCCCTATTTTTCGTGGCACAGCTCTCCTTTCTCCTCCCCCACCTGGACCCTCGCCAGCCCTTGCTCGCTCGAAGGAATGAGCCGCTGCAAGGGGCAAACCAGGCTGGGAATCCGGACCAACAAGTGAGATTTTTTGGCCTCCATGCACAGCCGTGCAGCCGCACATTTGCCCGCGGCACCGGGACGCGCTATTGACCACGACCAACGCCACGCCATGAGCTCATTTTTCTTCCTCATCTTCCCAGGCCGGCGAAATTGGCCCGTCTGCCAGCGAACCAACGGAAAAATATCCATTGGTGCGATGCCGTGTTTGACTCGCACCACGGTCGCCAAGACAGTTCTTGGTGCTCCCGAATCAGTCGCAGGTTCCCCTTGTGACGGCTGCTCTGCTCTCTACCTCGTCTTCCCATGCCTGTTTTCCTCCCCAGTCCCCGGCCAGACTCGACCGCCTGCCCATCTTCCCCTTTGCTTCTCCGCACGGTTGATTCATGAATAGCACCAGGCCCGCGGGACGAGGCCCCGGCCCCAGGCACAGACGGGGAGTTCACGTCTGCCTAAAATTTATGCGCACTGCAAATTTTAGCCGCCCTACCAATGTGCCCACCACCAACACAAACAAAGGGGCTAACTCATTTACAGTCATTTTACCCTCTGCCTTTATGATTCTTTCCAGAACGTCTGGTATCCGGTCGATACTGGCATTGATCCGGGCCTGGGAAAGGTTATTCCAACCGTCTTCTGCAAGTTCCTTCAGCAGGCCGTCGTCCTAAACAGCCTGTTTGCAGGACTTCTAGCAGGCTAAACACTTGCAAAAGCCGACTTTTTTCATTGTCATGCGAACCGTCTCTCGGGAGGCTTGGATATCTAGGCCGGCCGCCGCAGGGAGGGCGGCCCAATCGAGGGTCCGGCCGTCCCAACCATTGTCGGTTATTGCTTGTTCCATCTTTTGGGTATCGGCTTCGGAAAAGGTACGTTTGCGGCCGCGTGTTTCTGGGTAGTTGGAATGAAAGGTTCGAGGGGCGAGGTCCTTATCTTCCCGGAGGACCTTCCAGCCAAAGGATTTACCCACGCCTGACCAGCGAAAGACGTCATTATGACTATGAGGAATCTTTTTATCGTCAAGATAGTCACAAATAGATTGAACGCGTGCTTTTTTAGGGGTTGAAGGGTGCGCAGGGTTTTTTTTTTTTTTTTGATTTTGGTAGGTATTGAATTGAGTTGGAGGGCAAATTTTTTTACGGTGCGCATTAATTTTAGGCAGCCGTGGAGTTGTTCCAACGGGAAGCAAAAGAAATGGGCTGTAACGCGAGAATTGGCGCCGCGTCGTCTGGTCTCTGTCTCCCGGGGCTGGGCCGAGCAAAAGCCAGCAAAAGCCAAACATGGAAAAAGAGGACCTGCTCTGCTGCAGGGGTGTTCTTGGGACAAAATGGGGCTCGCACCCGAGGTTAATTTCGCTCAGCAGCTGTTGCGAGAAAGGGGCAGGGACGAACCCGTGGCGTCGGGAAGCTGCAGATCTAAACTCTTTTGCATGTCCTCCCGCCGTGTTCCTTCTTCTTTCCCCTTTCGTTCGGCGTTTTGAGCTTGGTTTTCTTCTGCTCCCAAGCCCACTCCTGTTCTCTCTTCCAAAGCCTCAAGCCTGTCGTCTTTCCTTCGATAGACCGTGCCGCCTGCCTGCCCGAGCCAGGACGCTTTCACGACGCCGCACGAAGCTCTGCTTCGTTGCTATCGTAGCGAACCTTTGCCTGCCTGGCACCAAACCACCCGCCGGGCCAAGCCGAACGCCAGCAACACAGCGCCTCTAGCAGAGCAGCTACGAGAAGCCACACCATGGACGAGAAGCGCGCTGCCAAAAAGGTCTCGCCGACCGAGGTCCAACACCTCATCGACCAGGGCTCCCTCATCGTGATACACGAAGGTCTTGCCCTCAAGCTCGACAGATGGATTGACAAGCACCCGGGCGGTCGCTTGGCTATTTTGCACATGGTTGGCCGCGACGCCAGTGATGAGATCAACGCGTATGCCCCCAGCTCCCTGTAGCTCGCTTATCTCGCATTATCGCTTCGGACTGTGCCGACACACCTGCGCTAGAGCAAGGTGCTGACCACCGTGCCGCCTACAGTTACCATACGGACAAGACGCTCAAGACCATGAAGGCCTTCTCCATTGGCACCGTCGACCTGCCGTGGCTCAACCTGATCCCGCCCATCCAGGCGAATTCGAAAGATTACATCGAGGAGGTAAAGGCTGGGCTGGCGGGAGGGAACAAGGCCGAGGATGCGAGCTCTTGCAGGCTCCGCTCCGGCAAGGGCAAGCCCGAGCCCTCGGCGTCGGGCATCATCGGCGAGTACATGTCGAGGGAGCAGTTCACAGTTGCCATGGAGGACCAGGAGCGCCAGGACGACATCAGCAGCATCCCTTCGCTCGACCTTGCGACCCAGCAGGCCATCCGTGCCGACTACAATGCTCTCCACGACCAGATCAAGGCCCTGGGCCTGTACCAGTGCCGGTACATCGAGTACGGCAAGGAGATGACGCGCTACCTCGGCCTCTTCTCGCTCTTTATGTATCTGCTCTGCATAGGCTGGTACCTGACCTCGGCCGTCGTGCTCGGAATGTTCTGGGTAGGTTTTGCTATTCCTCCGGTCGCCGCCACGTGCAAAAACCACGCAAAATCCCTCACTAACACGACCTCTGTCTAGCACCAAATCATGTTCACTGCCCACGACGCCGGCCACCGCGGCATCACGGGCTCCGTCACCCTCGACACCATCATCGGCACCTTCATCGCCGACTTCTGCTGCGGCCTTTCGTTCGGCTGGTGGAAGAGCTCCCACAACGTCCACCACCTGGTCACCAACATGCCCGAGCACGATCCCGACTCACAGTACCTCCCACTTTTCGCCTGGTCGCCGTCCTTCTTCCGCTCCGTCCGCAGCACGTACTACCAGTTCAACTTCATGTGGGACAAGACCTGCGAGCTGCTGGTCCCCTTCCAGAAGTACACCTACTATCCCATCATGGCCGTCGCCCGTTTCAACCTCTACTTCCTGTCCTGGGGCCACGTCGTCTTCAGCTCGCGCGCCAAGGAGTCTGGCGCCCCGCTCTGGCACCGCCAGATGGAGGTTGCCTTCATGACCTGCTACTGGTTCCTGTTCGGCTACCTTCTCGTCTGGCGCACGCTGCCCGACTGGCCCACGCGCATCGCATTCGTCATGCTGTCGCACGCCATCACCCTCCTGATCCACGTCCAGATCACCCTGTCACACTGGGGCATGTCGACGGCCGACCTGGGTCCCACCGAGTCCTTCGTTTCGCGCCAGATGCGCACCACGATGGACGTCGACTGCCCTGAGTGGCTCGACTGGCTGCACGGCGGTCTGCAGTTCCAGGCAGTCCACCACCTGTTCCCCCGGATCCCGCGCCACAACCTGCGCAAGGGACAGGCTCTCCTGCGCGAGTTCTGCCTCAAGACGGGGCTGACGTACCACATCTACGGCTTTGTCGAGGGTAACCAGGTGGTTCTGTCGCGACTGGACGAGGTTGCCAAGATGGTTGAGACGCTGGTCCGTTGCCAATCGCACATGATTGACGAGTTTACGAAGGCATGATTTCAGATAGAGGTTGCCACGTGCTGGTATATAGATAATTGAGATGCAATCCACTTGGAGCGGTTTCCGGTGCGATCTGTGGTATGATTAGAAAGACTGGAGTCGTTAATTTTGTAGACTTTCGGTTGCTAGAGGCCTGATGATGTCCTCGTGGCCTCAACGTCTTTGCAGCCAGATCCCGCGAGATCCCGCAGTGTGCGGGAAGTGTCATCTTTGGCTTATTTATCGGCGCCTCGCTCAACAGCCTCGTGCTCGTATTCTCCGGCTGAGTGCACCGTCTGCCCTTGTCAGCGGCGTGCTGGTCTGCACCATCTTGGTGCAGCGGCGTGTCCGCGTCCGGTCGAACCCCCAGGCCTTGGATTAGCAGCCGTATCATGCTGCCTTGTCCGTTGCAGCTCGTCCACGGCTGACGTACTCGCGCCCCGCCCGCCGAGGAGACGGGTAGAGGCCCCGTCGCCGTTTCGGGGTCGCTCCTGCAAGGTCCGGGTCGTTGACGGCCGCGGTCTGCGGCGGTCGGTGGATGCGATGTATCGAGGACCCATGTTGCGGTGGACATATCCCGTTCTTGACGCCACGGAGGAGTGATGCCGCCTGCGTCGGGGACTTTGGGGTGAGTGGCGGTGCTGACCGGTGGCAGGCGGATTCCTCTATGCGTCTCCAGAGGCAGTATGGACCGCACTGTTTCGTTACTGCCTCGCGTTTCGAACGGCTGCTCCATACGCGTCAAGCACCTTTTGAACGCTTTGTTTCGACGTTTCAGGTTTCCCGCGCCGTTTAGCAGGCTCCCGGGCGACCCATGGCCTGGCTGTCTTGTTGAATGGGTATTTGCCGCCTACCGGGGCCTTGGAAAGGGCATCTTCGTTTCCCGAGCCGCTCCGAAACATACCGCAATCCCGGACTAGCAGAAGTCGGGAAGCACTGGGAAAAAAGTCGTAGTATCTCATCTTCGTCCCCCGGATGGGGCTAAAATCCTGATCATTTCCGAATGGCATTCGCGCAACAATATGATGCAGGGTCTCGATGCTCCTTGAAGAAGACACATCAGGTCGTCCCGGTTGGATGCGCTCTACCGCCTGCTTGTGGCTTTGTGGACTGCGGACGAAGCCTGGTGGTGAGGCGCGACAGTCCACTTGACGTGCATCCTCTCCTCGTCACCTCGAGAGTCGACGGCCGACACCTCGCCCAGGATCGGTCCCTTGGCTCGAGCCATCGCTACGGCCCGCTCGTCCCTCGTCCCGACGGCCACCGAATCCAAGAGCGCGAGCTGGACGAGTTTTGGGAAGCACTCTGTCCACGGCTTCATGTGTCTACGGCCAGCATGCCGGAGCTTCGGGGCTCATGCTGAGTAGTGCGTAGACCTTGTTGGGTGGGTTGGTCGCTTTGCGGCTGTGGAGTAGCACGCCGCGCAGGCAGATATTGAGCGAGAAACGCGCTGCGTTGAAGCCGGAGCAGAATGTATATCTGTCGACTGCCGAAGGGCCGCATCTAGTCAGGATATAGTAAGCTGAGGCGGCTTCTTGAAGAACCTGGGCGATCTGTTAGCATACTCGTGCTAGCTAGCCTACTTGGTAGATAGCCAGCTACGTACCCCAGATTCGCCGAAACCACAGCTGTTCAGGCAGAGCGAATATTGCTTCGGATGCGTCTCCTGTACTGTCGGCCTCTCGGACAGGTACTTGGTGCTGTCACTATCACTGTCGTCGCCATGATTTCCCGCCTCTACCTTCCTAGCAACCTGGCGAGCGTTTCGAGCGACCAGTCGCTGTTGCCCGCCGCCTCCCCGAGCCAGACGGTGACGCGGCCGGCGCTGGCGAAGATCGTTCCGCCGGTTGATGCAGACGGCGTCCACCCAAGGGATGCGCTCGGGGCAGTGGTCCCAGAGATGACACAAGGCCGCGTGGAGGTTTGCCGTCACAAGCAGGCTCTGGGCGTCGCTGCTGGTCAACGGGCGGCTTTTTTCCCTCAGAGCCCATACGCACAACAGGCCTCGTATGGTGAGTGGCCTGCCCGCTCTCGTGCCGTGCAGGAGGTGCTTGAGGAGCTGGTACTGGATCGGGGCCTGTCTTTGTTAGCATGATGCGGAGCAGATGAATGTTGTCAGGGCCCGAGGGGGGCAAGTAATGGTAGGTACCCTCGTGACGGCATGAGGCTGGGGGGAATGTGCCGTCGTTGGATCTGCGCGGGCTGTGATTATGGAGGTGCTGTCAGCATCGTGCTGACATAAAGGGTGGAAGGCAAGTTGTCTTCCGTAGGTGGAGACCTTCGCCCAAGCCAAGAGCAAGCTTAACGGGTCTTGAAATCCCGGTAGGCGGGCGTGCAGTGCCCTTCCGCCATATCAACGGTGGACTAAAGCTTCCAGCTCATTATCGCTACTCTCGCTTGATCCGTGCCTGTTGTTCCCCCCTGCCTGGCTTGGCTGTGTTGGTGACCTTACCCGCCCCGCACACAGCCTGCCGCACTCATTCGGGCTGACCATGCGACCAATGATGCCATTCCGGCTGCGGTGTGCCGGGACTGCCGGATCGGCGCTCCCCCACCCCGAGTCCGGTTCGGACCACCGGGACTCTCACCCATATAACCACGCAGACCGGCGACCGTTCACGGGCACATTTATTGTTTCTACGCAGTCTAGATTGCAAGAACGGCAAAATGGCGGCACCGGGCGGCGGCTTTTTCATCCAGAGTACCCTCGACGGCGGCAGCGCGGCGGCACACCACTCGAGCTTCGAGGCGCTGTGGCGGACAAAATGGAAGCCGGCGGTAGGTTATGATTATGGATCTCTTCTATCTCAACCGAAATAGTTCTAACCTTATGAGATTAGTGCGATCGCGGCATTTATCCCTTCATGTTTGGCGCCGCGGCCGATTTCCAGCCCGTGGTCGACGACATCATCAAGGTTGGTGCCACCATGCGCTAAACCACGCCACATCGCATGTCTGGCCCCGATTGCTAATTCCCTTGTCTACAGAAAGGGCTAAAAGAGCCATATGACTGGGACGAATACGCCAGGTGCTTCTTCCCCAAGGCGGAGGAGCTCGTCGCCACCGCCAAGGCCGCAGAGGATGCTGGCGAGCGGGAGAAGGCGTCCGAGTATTACCTGTAGGCAGGGTCCGCTCCTGATCTCAGCTGTCACTAGAAATGGGTTTGCTGACCTGTGTGCTAGGCGCGCTTCGGCCGTATACCGCATTGCCCGGTTCCCTGCCCCGAGATCGGAGCAGCAGCGGCTGGCGTGGGCAAGAGGCAAGGAAGCCGCCGTGAAGGGGCTTGGGTAAGCGAGAATCTTTCGCAAGGACTGCCGCTTGCTCATAAATCTGACCGCCATCACAGCCTGCATGAGTTTCCCATGGTGCCCGTCGAGATCCCACACCTCCAGCACGCCAAGCCCGGTGACGGCTCCGTGCTGCCGGCCTTCTTCCATCTGCCCAAAGAGGCCTCATCAGCCCAGCCCGCGCCGCTCATCACCATCTTCACGGGGCTGGACGGCTACCGCACGGAGCTGGCGGTGTGGAAGGAAGGGTGGCGGCAGCTCGGGTGCGCGACGCTGGTGGTGGAGATCCCCGGCACGGGGGACAACCCGGGCCTGGCATCGGACCCAACCAGCCCGGACCGGGTCTGGAGCAGCCTGTTCGACTGGGTGGCCAACCAGGCCGCCGTCGACCAGTCCAGGATCGTCAACTGGGGCTTCAGCACGGGCGGCTACTACTCCATCCGGCTGGCGCACACGCACGCCGAGAAGCTCAAGGGCGTGGTCGCGCTGGGCGGCGGGTGTCACTTTATGTTTGACCCGCGGTGGCTGGAGAGGGTGAATGCGCTGGAGTATCCGTTCGAGTGAGTTGGGCTGGCATAACTAGCACCTGCAATCCTGGGAGAAGCCTTGCTGCTGACCCTTGACTTGCACGCAGTCTCGCAAACACCCTGGCCTACAAGTTCGGCTACGGAGACGACCTGCAGCGCTTCAAGGACGAGGCCATGGATAACTTCTCGCTGCTCCGCGACGGCACGCTAAAGAAGCCTTGCACCAAGCTGCTCCTCGTCAACGGGACAGAAGACGAGATCTTCCCCATCGACGACTACTACCTGTGTCTGCAGCACGGGACTCCCAAGGAGGCCAGGTAAGCTAAGCGCGGTGGATCAATATTGCCTGCTTTGCTCATGCTCACGCTGACGTGCCCGTGTCTCCCATTCCAGATTCGTCCCCGGAATCAAGCACATGGGCGAGCCCGAATCCTTCGGCATCATTCTGCGCTGGCTGTTCCAGCTGCTGGGGGTCGAGGGCGACGTGGGCAAATTCATGGCCACCATTCCTTTCAAGCCCAGGTTCTAAGACAAAGTTGGCCGACGGCTCGAGTGTCTGGAGAGCCGGGGGCAGCCAAACAAGCCAAGCCAAGCCATGGACGTAGGATTCGCCTTCAAATGGCTCTGGCGTTCCCTTTTTGTTCCGGATCTAGACTTTGGCGAGACACGGGTGGCGCTGGCCGGATCGGAATGGGGCGTCAAGGGTTTTTTTTTTGCTCCGGGACAAGACATTATGTAAGGGAGCAGCCGTAGCTGATTCCAATCTCGGAGTTATGATGTTGCCATTCGAGGTCGCGAGGTGGTCAGCAAATCGCGCGGAGGATTCTCCTCAGATAGACTCGAGTTTTTGACCGAAGCACCAATTGGGCTCTTTCTCGCGGATACTCCGGGGGCCTTTTGTCGAGAGATCACAGGACCGGAGGGAGACAATTAGCATTCGAATCCGTCCATTGCCGCCTGCCTTTCTAGCGCGCCATCTGAGGCCACGCCAAAGCCGCGGATCTCCTTCTGGCCAAATATTCGGACTCTGCGCCGCCGCTAGTTCTCTTTGCCCCATGGGGCTATGACGACAGCTTCTGCCTTCGAATCCCTCGCCCACCGAGTTTCCCTTTTGAGTCCTAAACAGCAAATCTCAGAGCCGACGCGCGGCGGCGCGCCCGACATTCCAGTTCTGGCCCTATCCGCCACGCGCTAGTTTGTAAAGTGACCATGGTGGTGTGTTACCCGCCCAGCCCCCTGGCGGATGACGCCCGTCGTGAGCTGCGTATATAAACGACAGGTCGGGGCTGCTCTGAGACCGGCAGTCGGTGCAATGCCAGCATCCCGAGCATCCTGAGCATCCAGCCCTCGCTTCCTCGACAACACCTTCAACCTGACCAGAAGCCAACATGCAGCTCAACCTCGGCAACGCCCTCACCGTCACCCTGGCCCTCTGCTCCGGCGTGGTCTCGGCCCTGACGGCGGACCAGCAGGCAGCGCTGGACCTGCACAACAACGGCCGCAAGGCGCTCAAGTACCCCAACCTGGTCTGGGACGCCGGCCTGCAGTCCAAGGCGCAGGCGTGGGCCAACGAGCTCGCCAAGCGCGGCAAGCTGGAGCACGCCGGCGTCGGCGGCGAGAACCTGTACTGGACCTCGGCCGGCGGCAGCCTCAAGGCCGGCGCCAAGGCCTGGATGGACGAGAAGAGCAAGTACAAGGGGGAGGTGATCCCTCAGGGCGACTTTTCCGGCTACGGGCATTACAGTCAGTTGTTCGCTGTTTCCCAGTCTGCTTTTTGTTTCCATGTACTCACAGAATCGTCCTCGCCACAGCCCAGTGCGTGTGGAAGACGACCAAGAAGGTCGGCATGGCCTCGGCCCGGGACTCCAAGGGCGGGCTCTAGTAAGTTGCACATTTTGCGTGCTGGGTAATCTGAAATAAGTGAGGCGTTGGCTGACAAAACCTCCAGCGTCGTGGCTCGCTACGACCCCCCCGGCAACATGTAAGCACTCCTGTGGCATTCTCGATTCCGTTCTTAGCTAACAAGATATTCTCTCACCAGCGTTGGCCAGAAGGTTTAATCCTGGGGACTCGCACGAGAGCAACAGGGGCGGCAGCGCAATCATCATACAGTCCCCTTGGCTTTGAAGACTTTTCACCTTCGCTGTAAATATTCCATTACGTCAAACCTGTATCTGAAATGAAAACACCGATTCTTGTCACGCATTCTTGCGTCGGTCCGGCGAGCGTTTCAGGGTGCTTCTGCTGAGCTTGTACTCTCTTCCCTCAAGATTTCGCCTCCTTGTTTCTCGAAGAATCTTTTCGGAAACCGGGAATTCTAGCGAGAGCAGGTGTGGTTCGATTCCTATTGCGTCACGTCCTGACTAAAACCGCCAGGAAAAAACATCGGCAGCAACCTGCTGCACCCAACCACGTAAGTCGTCCGACCTCGTGGCGCAGAGCTTGTTTCCCTCCTCCGCCCGGCGATGCACCAAACGGTAACGGTCTCGTCGGCCCTCCCCCAATAACGGCGCCGAGACCCAGCTCGACAAGCTCTTGCCAAGCCCGGGTCGGGGCCATCAGCGTCGGATGATGGTTTTCCTGGAGCCCGCTTTTGGGACGAAACGCACCGTCTGACATAATGGCTCTGCTCGGATGGACGGTGCCTTATTAACAGGAAGGGGCGTCGCCTGGCCTCGACGGCCTTTGAGCTGGGAAAACAGTCTCGCGCGCTTTCTACCTCAGGTGGCTTCACGCTCAGCAGATTTTCTCCTCGGCCCGCTCCTCTTCCTCTTTGGTCGCCAACGCATTTTTCCTCGGGGACACAGATCCCAAGCAGCAGCAACAGCAACACGATCAACACCATGAAGCCCTCACCCCTCGCTGCCGCCATCGCCCTCGCGGCTGTTTCCGCCGCCGCCCAGTCCATGAGCGTCCAGCCGAGCCTGAGACCGAGCTTCGCTCCGGCCGGCCAGGCGATCATGGACGGCGGCAACAGCGACGTAGACTGCGTAGCCGTCGGAGCAGCCGCCGTCCCAGGCTGCGCGCAGGAGTGCTTCACAGACGGCGCGGCGGCGTTGGGTTGTAGCATGCACGATCTCGGCTGCCAGTGCCAGCAGCAGGCGCGCATGATGGCGGCCGCCGAGAGCTGCGTGGCCGACTTCTGCCCGGCCGTCGCGTACCAGAGCGTCATTGACGGCGTCATGGCCAGTAAGTGCGAGATCTCCCGTCCTTCCCGAGACACATGGTATGATGACGGGATGCTGACCATGCGGTCGATAGTGTGCGCCTGCGCTGTCGGCGTCGCTACAGCTCAGCCGTCGGCAACGCTAATGGGCTCGTTCACCGCCGCCACGGTCGTTTCGAGCATGACCGTCGTCGCGTCGGGTTTGGATGTGCGCTCGTCTATAGCTCCGTTGTCATTGTCGGCGACGGCTGCGGTGGCCGCTCCGAGCGAGGCGCCTTCCCCACAGAGACCCAGGCCTGGCGGCGGCGACAGCCAGCGGCCTTTGGTGGCCACGCCCGTCTCGCCGCAAGAGCTCCGGGAGGCACTCGGCGTCATCCCGACGAGACCTGCCGAGGCTGGCTCTGCACCACGCCAAGACATGCGCGTGTCGCTCGCGGCCAGCCTCGCGGCGTCTGCCGCCGTTGTGCTCGTGTTGCCCTTCCTGTGAGCGGCACACCGCCCGACACGAGGTCTATTGCAGGCAGAGGTCTCGGGCGCCGTTCCGTCGTTGCATCGCTCAGGGTGGGATGATAATATCTGCACGCACTGCGGCGGAGCTTCGAAGCCTGTCAGCTTGGGGCCAGGCTCCCCGTTGACTCATTGGTGGCCGACTGGGAGCTCGGGATTCAAAGTTCGAGATGGTGAACAAGAGTGCCAACGGCACCCCAGGGTCGGGCATTTATCCAGCGCCTTCGCCCCACTGCAGCCGGCCCGTATCTGCAAGGAACCATTCCTTCGGCCCACCCGACCCGATCATCATCTGGGCGAGGCCACCCACGGCCAGCAACAGCCACAAGCTCGACCCTCACTTGCACCATGCCAAGGCAGCCAACGACACTCGGCTCACCGCGATGCCAGTGCCGCCATCTTGGGGGCCTCAAAATGCTGTCAGGGGCCATTGCATATAAAAGCAGCGCTCTAGCTTGCCCATAATGGTAGACCAAGACTCCAACTCACGCAGTACGCTCACTTTCGCCCACGGCTCCCAAGACAGGCCAGCAGCATCCACACCCGACTAGACGCACGTCCCCGATAGCAAAAATGCGCACCTTCTCGACCCTCTGCGCCGTGGCTCTGGCTGCGACCGCCGCCCACGCCCTCCCCGACGTCAAGCCCGTCCAGCTGGGCGCCGAGTGCCACAACTACCCGGAGTTCAACGTCGCCACAGGCGAGGCCGGGCCGTGGCCGCTCTACGCCTCGTCGACCGACGGGCAGGTCGCCCGGGGCGTGGGCTCGACGGTTTTCGACGTCGCCGCGGGCGCCCCAGCCAGGTTCCAAGTACGCCCACCAGGCAACCACGCGCTTTCTTTCCTGTTGTCAGCCTCCGGCTAACCAACCTCTTTTTTTTTGTCTCATGCAGATCGGCATCGCCGTGAACCCCACAGAGGGCAAGCTTATACTAAAGTGCGCGTCCAACGGCCTCCTGGCATATTACCCTGCCGCATGGACGGCTGTGACGCGGGGCCCGGACGACAGGGCGGTCCTGCTGGCCGGCCAGGAGGGCTCGACCGAGCTACAGGCGCACGCGCACTTTTTCGCCAACGGCACGCAGCAGGAGGGCGTCTTTCTCGGCTCCGGCGGCCACACCACCTGGGCTTACAAGCGCCGGACCAACAGCGACGGGAGGAACGGGCTCCGCATCAGGCTTCTGGTCGGCTCCGACAGCCTGGAGGAGGGCGAATTCAAGGGCTTTGTTCGCGTTGGCGCCTTCTAGACCGGGCGGGGCAAGGGTGGACTGAGAGTTGAGCTAGGTGTTGGGTACCTAATATTTGAAGTACATTTTGCCTTCCACGTGATGATCAGCCACGGATGTTTCTGCGTGCCTACCTAGTCCCTGACAGTGCTAGTCTGCCGTCCTCAACGCCCTTATGCAAGCATTAACTGCCTGTCGTTCGGGAATGATATAGCTGGGATGTGGGTTATGAGCCATGCGGATATGGAAACGATGCAACATCAGTTACGCGCCATCTCACATCCGAGGAAGAGAGATGCGGCGATGGCTGGGAAGTGGAGCCATCGCGGACGGCAAGGCACTTCCGAGTATGGACCGTAGCCTCAATAGCGTCGAAACCAACGCGTGTCTCGGGAGGCCGAAGACCACTGTCTGCCTGCCCGCACAGCACATGAGCACTGGGCGGGCACTCCTGGAAAAGTCTGCTCTAGCTTTTTCGCTGCAAATGGAGGGGGAGGGGCTCGGGCTTGCCGTTTCCGGCAAGTCGCGAGTCAGCAGCGGGCGCCGCGGGGAAGCCAGCACCGTTAGTCAACGATAAACGGCAACGCACGGCCGGCTGCTGCACCTCTGCAGCAAATGCATGGACGGGCGGTGATCGACGGCCCTTGTTATCGGGCGCTTCCCATTTGTGCAGGCTGTCAGTGTCAAGCATCCCCCCACGAGTCACGACAAGCTGGTCGGCCAGGATTTCGCCACAAACAAACCGTCGACGGACGGGAACAAAAACGACCGACATTTGGTTTTGTTGAGGGAATTTCCGCCCGACGGCGGGCAGACGGAAATCTGTTGCGTCCGAACTTATCAACCGCCTTGCCGTCAAACTCCGCCACGTTAGGTGGAGGCCAGTGCTTGGGCGGTGAAAGGGTGACGAACCTGCCGTGGCAGGCTTGGGGCAGGGTGCAGTGTGTTGCATGTGAGTCTCTCCGCCGGAGGGGGAGGGGTTGCACCAGGGCTGGCGGGCGCCAAATGAGGTCGTGGTGCGGTGGGACCGGTGCAACTGCTAGGCCGCCTCAGTGGCCGTTTTCTGCCTGGTCCCGTGGGGCACGCCCCGCCAGTTGCTGCAGCTACTCTGGGCCCTGGCCTAAATTCTTTTTTCCCACTGGGCGGGCTCGGATTGGCGGTGACTTGGGTGGTCTGCTTGTTTGTTTCTTCGGCCCTTCGGTTGGCTCTTTGTCTTGCCGGCAGTCCACCTGCAGTCGCTTCTGCCTGCGTCCACATATCTTATCTGACCGCCCGCCTCGCTTTCGCCCGCTCTGCCAGAACCTTCCACCTACCAGACCTGCAGAACACCACCGCCCTCGCATATCAGGGCCTGCTCAATCGTCCGCCATTTGACACTGAGGTGCGTGCTGTGCTCTCCGACTCCCGATCCACCCGCTCCGGATCTGTCCTGGCGACGCTTGCATGCCAACCAGATCCCGTGCCCCATCTCGATCCCATTTCTCGTCCTGTCATCGGCCACGGCAATAGCTAATCGCTTCCGCAACCAGACTCTCCCACCGCTCTCGGGCCCAACCCTAGACATTTTTCTCTCCGCCGAAAAAAAAAAAAAGCACACCGACGGAGTCCAAAAGGCCCCGCGGCACAACCCCTCCTCATCAGCCCACCTCCCCAAGCACACCCCCAGTCCCGACAGAAAAGATAGGAAAAAGAATGTTCGGGCTATTCGGCTCATCCAAGGCCCCGGAGAAGGACGACTCCAAGGACCTGCAGGCAAAGATCGACGAGCTCACCGAGGAGCTTTCCACTGTCAAGGAGGACCTGGAGACGCGCGATGAGGAGATCGAGACCCTGAAGGGCCGCGCCGACGAGCTGTCGGCCGCCAAGGCCGCTCTCGAGAAGCAGAAGGCTGAGCTCGAGGCCGCCGCAAAGGCCGCCTCGAGTGCCAACGAGTCCCGCGATGGCGAGATCAAGGCCCTGACCGCCCAGGTCGACGAGCTCACCAAGCAGAAGGCCGACGTCGAGAAGCAACTGGCCGACGCCCAGGCAGCTAAGGAGGCCGCCGAGAAGGAGTCGCAAGCCAAAATCGTACGTCGCTGTCGTTCTTGCGCCCTTTTGCTGACCCCGCACTGACATCCTCGGTTTTTGCCTCTCTATCTAGTCCGCTCTCGAGGAGGCCCAGGCCCAGCTCAGCGCCGAGGTTGAGAAGCTCAAGGCCGATGTGGCAGACGCCTCGTCCAAGCACGAGTCCGCCAAGAGCACAATCTCGTCCCTCCGCGAGGAGCACACCAAGCTCGTCAACGAGACCAACAGTGCAAAGGAGACGCTCAAGACGGAGCTCGACGCCAAGATCGTGGCCTTGACCTCTGATCTCGAGGCCGCCAAGGCCGAGGCTGCGAGCGCTACTGGCGATGCGTCGGCCGCCAAGACCAAGCTGGAGGAGCAGGTCCAGACCCTCACGGCCGAGCTCGAGGCTGCCAAGGCGGACGCCCAGGCCGCCTCGGCGAAGAGCGAGGAGACCGCCGCCGCCGCCGCCGCCCAGGCCGAGAAGCTGCAGGAGGAGAACAGCGCACAGCAGAAGTCTGCTGCCGCCGCCGCCGAGGAGGCCGCCGCTAAGCTCGAGGCCAAGACCAAGGAGCTGGAGGATCTGCGCGCCCAGCTCGGCTCGGCTGACAGCGGCGCCGCCGAGACGCAGGCTAGCCTCGACAAGGCCAATGCCGATCTCGCCGCGAAGACCGAGGAGCTTTCCAGCACCACGTCTGCCCTCGAGGCGGAGAAGGCGGCCCATGCCGAGACCAAGACGGCCTTGGATGCTGAGAAGGCGGCCGGCGCCGAAGCTCAAACGGCCCTCGAGGCAGAGAAGGCCTCCATCGCCGAGCTGAATGCTGCTCTTGATGCTGAGAAGGCCAAGGCAGCAGAGGCCCAACAGGCTCTCGAGGCGGAGAAGGCTGCTCTGGCTGAGGCTCAGCAAGCTCTCGAGTCTGAGAAGGCCAAGGCGGCAGAGACCCAACAGGCTCTCGAGGCGGAGAAGGCTGCTCTAGCCGAGGCCAAACAGGCCCTCGAGGCGGAGCAGAGCGCACACGTCGAGACCAAGAGCGCGCTGGAGGCCGCGAACGCTTCTGGCTCGGACTCGGCCAAGGCCGTTGAGGCCGAGAAGGCTGCTCTGGCCGAGGCCGTGGCGGCTCTCGAGGCGGAGAAGAGTGCACACGCCGAGACCAAGAGCGCGCTGGAGGCTGCCAACGCCTCTGGTTCGGACTCGGCCAAGGCCGTCGAGGCCGAGAAGGCCGCCACGGCCGAGGCCCAGAAGGCTCTGGAGACGGAGCAGGCGGCGCACGAGGAGACCAAGAAGCAGCTTGAGGCTGGCGCTTCGTCGCAGGCCGAGTCCGTCAAGGCCCTCGAGGAGGAGCAGAAGGAGCACGCCGAGACCAAGCAGAAGCTCGAGAAGGAGACGGCAGCCGTCGAGGAGGCCAAGAAGGAGATTGAGACGACGCAGGCCAAGGTGTCCAGCCTGGAGGGCCTGCTGGCCGAGTCGCAGGCGTCGGCGGCACTGGCAGCCGACGTGCAGGTCAAGCTTCAGAAGGTGGAGGAGGAGGCGCAGTCGCTAAGCGGCCGTCTCGCCGAGACCGAGGCCAAGGCGCAGGACCTCAGCACCAAGCTCGAGGAGGCGCAGGGCCAGACCAAGACGGCCGAGAGCAGGACGTCGGAGCTCGAGGCCAAGCTCAAGGAGCTGTCGATCGCTGCCGAGGCGTCGGCCGAGCCCAAGGCCGAGTAAGATTAATGACTTTTACGTGTTTTGATTCCCGGTTTTTTTTTTTTTTTTTTTCTTACGATTCTATCACCATGTGGTGGAGAGGCATGAGCACACGCATACATGTAATGAGGTAGTCACTTGCGTATGACCTTGCGCATTGCTAGCACTAGATACCCCATCCCCCTACCCCCTCCTTTTCATCACGGCTTTCTCATGGGTATAATGGCACGACTAGACTGCATTGGTTATGTTATGAATCGCTTGTGTTGTCTTTTTTCTGTCTGCGCTTTTGTCCGCCTAGGCACCTTATCTACGTGTCGAGTTGAGTTGTCCCTGTTCTCACCTGCGCAGAGGAGGGAAGACGCCGCGGCGGGAGAAGCCGAGGGCCAGCCAGCCGGCCATCAGACACAGGCCGCCTAGGGGTGTGACAGGGCCCAAGAAGCGGAAGCGGTCCGGGTCCAGGACCAGGGCGTACAGGCTGCCGCTGAACATGGTGACGCCGGCGGTGAAGAGGCCGGCCGCGACGGGATTGCCGGCGCCGATGCCTGAGGATATGAGGATGGCGCCCGAGTGGATGAGCTGTGCGGCGGGTGGGGGTAAGACGTGAGCCCAACTGAGAAAGCGGGAGAGAGAGATAGGGGATTTATACACACCTGGTACTGGGCGGCAGTCCCCCAGTTGGCCAGCTTCTGCGGGTCGGACGTCGTCTTCTTGAGCCCGTGGGCGCCAAAGGCACCCAGGGCGACGGCGCTGGCGCCCGAGATTGCACCGATTTTCCAGAAGAGGGCGCTCATTGCTGTTGCTGCGTCTGGTTCTGGGGAGGAGGAGGGGAGGAGTGGGCTTGATTCGGTGGCCATCAAGTGCGCTGGTCTGAGCTTTTTTCTTTCTTTCTTGTTGTTGCTGTTGTATCCTAGGAGTGCTCTCTCTACCAAGTGAGACATTGTTGCTGTCTCGGATGGGTCGGTGCCTAGTGTTGAGGTTGGGCGACCCGTTTGATGCATGGCTCAACTTTGCCGACGCCAAGCCGAATCCCCTAGCCCCTCTCTCCGTCCTCGCCCATGCCTGTCTGCACCCCTCTTTTTTTTTTTTATCTCCGCTCCATACCTCCCAATTATCTGGGCAACGTCACGCTAGTTCATGGCTCTAGGACAAAATAAGATATGCATATGAATTGCAATTTGGCGGCGAACTAGGCGCCGGAAGAATATTTTGTCGGTCAACAAAAACTACATACAAGAAGTGAAGTCGTGGCTACACAGCCATCCCGCCCGAACCCCGGCCTATGTGGGGTTTCTGGTTTCTTCTACAGAGGTAGCCATCCAGCTTTCCGCTTTCCGAGCTACAGTCGCTCGACAGGACAGAGCCGTTTAAGCAGAGAAGGAGACGGCGCGGCGGGGTCTCTGGCGGCCACAGCCGTCGCCGTTCTGGTTGCCCTGGTTGCCGTTCCCGTTGTTCCCTTGGTTGATCGGCTTCCTGTTGCCACGGTTGCCACGGTTGCCGCCCCGGCTGGGACCTCCAGAGCCGGGAGGAGTAGGAATAGTGGTAGTGGTAGTGGCAGGGTTGGCAGGGGTAAGGGTAGTAGGGGCAGAGGCAGTAGGGGCAGAGGCAGGGGCAGAGGTAGTAGGGGCAGGGGCAGGGGCAGTACCGTTGCCTCCTCCGCTGCCGCCGGCTCCCCCGAGAACAGCCGGACCCGGGATCTTGTAGGTCGAAGCGTCAGAGTTGTACAGGTTGAAGTGGATGCCCGGGTCCGTGTACTTGTAGCCCTTGTTGAGGTCAAAGTTCTGGTTCGGCTTGACGGTTCCCGAGCCCGTCACCTCGAACTGGACGCAGCTGGGGTAGAACTGGGCGCCGCGGGCAGGGTTCTGGTCGAAGGTGGCGTCGGACTCGTGGAGGGCGATGATCTCCTGCCGCGCCATGTACTTGCCCGGCGCCAGCTGCGGCAGCTTGAAGTCGTTCTTGCCCTTGGCGTCGATGAGTCGCTCGACCGCCCACTTGCCGCCGCTGAAGCCGTCCTCGGCGATCTTGGACCAGATGGGGCCCGTGCCGTCCATCGAGTCGCCGCTGTACGGCGCCACGTACGTGATGATGGGCCCCTTGTGGGAGTCGGCGATGACGTCGCCGCCGCGGTTGTCGTGGTACCACTCAAACGTGATCGTGTCGCCGCCGGCCGCCTGGACGAACTTGGGCACCGCCTTGCCGCCGTTCTCGCCGCAGGCCAGGGCGGGCGACGCGAGGTCCTTGACGGGGCTGTTGTTGGGCGGCGAGCGGATGTAGACATTCCGGCCGTCGCCCTGGTCCTTGCCGTTGACCCAGACGCCGAACATCATGCTGTGCGCCGTCGCCGAGCCGCTGAGGGCGAGCGCCACGAGCCCGGCCGTGACGAGCATTTTGTTGCAAGGTGAGGTGGAAAGATGAAAGTTGTGCGTTAATGATAGTGTTGGTAAGAATGCAAAAGGTGCAGTGTGGGGTGCAGCTGGCTAGGTAGCAGCGCAAAGCAAAGCAAAGCAAAAGCAAGGGATAAGACGACGATGGTAAGGAGCGCGAGAAGGGGAAAAGGCAAGAGAATGGAAGAAGCAGGAGCCTACTGAGCAGAAAGAGAACAAGACGCCGACGACGACAGAGGTGAGAACGCCGATATTTATATGAGCATCTTGACCCATCGTTTCGACTTACCCTCGGGGCATGCCCGCCGAGGCCGAGGCTACTCACACCGGAACCCACAAAGTACCACGCATTGGCGACTACCTAGCCGCGTTGGATCTCCCTAGCCGACTATCCCAGGCCAGCGCCAGCTCATCACCGCCGCCCTCAGGCGGTATGTCGTCCCGGGGTCACGATGTGATGGTGTGATGGACGGCCGCAGTAGCTGGCCGTGGCCTCCACATGCCTCCGTTTCAGGTCCCGGCATCCTGGTCTTTTTCTCGGGACGGCTTTCCGATCGGCTGCTCCATGTGGCAAGGTGGGCTGCTGCCAAACATGTTCGTAGAATAAAGGCTCGCTTAGAAAATGCCCGTCGTGTCAAGTTGCCAGTCATCAACGACGGTGGATGCCAAACCCCTCGCAGGATGCGACGGCATCTAGCGGATCGACCCGAACGCTGTTGTATTGCAGGGTGGTCCCAGAACAGACGGCGAAGGAGGCGGGCAGGGCGCTTAATCTCCCGACGAGACGCTCTAGCCTTGTGGGTGCAGTGCGGCACATTACCGCCAGCAGCAGCGCAGAATCCTTTGCAATTTTGCTCGCCGACCGGACTGGAGCTATTCTGGCATCGCCTTGGCTGCATCTCGCATCGTCTCAGTTGGTGAAATCCCACGAATTGGGACTGCCCACACCGTCATCTCCCCCTTTTACATCTTGCAACGCCCGTCTCTGAGCTGGTGGGCTGTTTTTCTCGTCGAGGCGGCCCACCAGCTCGTCGTCCGATCCTGTCAGGATTTTGCGGATTTGCAACCAATCACCCACCCAAACTGCCCCTGCGCATGAACCGCTAGCGTCGTCCCCTGGCTGATATGATGATCCCCCAGCTTTTTCTCGCTGGATGAGCGGCCCGGACGGACGAGAATCCTTGGAGCGCTCACTCCATGGAGCAGAAACACAGTCGAGAGAGAACCTGACGCCGATCCATGCCGGACATCCACTTCAGCTCACAGCTGTGTTTCTTTCCCTGCAAAAGCCGCACAAAGAGCTCCAGCGGCCAGGAGCCCGCTCTGTAAATGCCTACTACACAATGACTACGGATCTCATTCTGTCGCCAAGCTCCTCAAACGTGCCATGGTGGACCCGGGTCCCCAGAACCCCTTCTTCAGCTGCCGGAGGATCGATCGAAAAGGCGCCGATCCGACGAAATGTATCCTGGTCCTGCTTTGTGCTCTCCAATATGAGTCCATACACACCTGGATCATCACTGAAGGTGGGCACGCAATAGAAATTCCCCGACGCATTTCCTTGGGCGAATCGTCCGTTTTCCGATGACTGATCCTCCTCGTACGGCGCGTCGAGATAAACTTCCTGATGCCTGCTCCAGTCGTCCCAGTCTCTCGTGGACGAGGGAGGGACGGTGAGACCGTCGGGCACCATTATCCAAGGGTTCTGACCGGCGGCCGATCTGTCTTCCGTGTCAATGCTGGCGCGTGGCGGCAGCAGTTGCACCCGCCTCAGCAGACCACGCAGCCGAAGCCACCCGCCCTTGACCAAGCCCGCCATATCGTCCGTCTCGTGATCGATGTGGTAGCCCTCCACCTTGATGAGCTGGTTGGATCCCGGTGCCGGAGCATTGATCCAGACGGGCTGGTCGACTGCAGCCCATGACCAGCTCGGAGCCCGGTACGGCACCGGGCGGGGTTGTCGATCGACTGCTGCGTCTGGTGCGACATACCAGAGTAGATCAGACGCCAGCTGGTTTTCCCACATCCCGGCAACGTAGCTACCCCTGAGCGGGCCGGCTGCCAGCCTCGCCAGAGCGGAGATGGCCGCCAGCTTGTCGCCGGGTTTTGTGAGGCGGCAACGTGTATAGATTCTGACTATTCGATACCAGCAGTCGATCCTGTCCCAAATATCCGTGTCCCCAAGCTCCGGATCGGACAAGGGCGTCTCTGTCTTTTGTGCTATCGAGGCGTACTCCGAGTCCGTAAGACCCCTCTGACGCCGCCCCCGGATCGTAGAAAAGTCGTGATCTGGCTCCAGTTCGCGTATGTTCGCTTGCTGGCACTCCCAGTAAACCTGCGTGCGGCCAAAGTGCAGGATTCGAGGGGACAGCAGCCGCTCCTGTAAGACCCAGGCGCGGGTGTTGAGCAAAGCGAGGTCTACGGCTTCCCATTGACGCGATTCGGGATGTGACAGAGTGCCGTGATCCCATCGTCCCTTGTATCGTACTCGCACGGGCTGAGGCGTCAATGATTCTGGGCGTCGGGCGTGAAAGAGAGAGTCGTTCCCGTCGGCCGCATCAAGCGCAGATATGTTGCAGAAGGACTTGTAGTAAACCTGATGCATGGTCTTGATCTCGCGGAGCCAGTCCGTCCCGTCTCCCTCCTGGATGATGCACAGGGAATCGATCCAGAGATATCGGACCCCGAGCTGCCTGGTGACGTAAACAGCATCCTGGTACAGCCGGGGAAGATCCGAGGACGGGAAATGGCCCGAGAGCCGGGCATGGTTGCCGGTGGTGAGGGACAGACAGTGGGCTTTGCCCCAGCAGTGACTGAGAGTTATATAAGCGCCACTGATGGCGGCGCGACTGGATTCGACCAAGGAGACGACATCCTGCTGAGTCCGGCTGGCCTTGCAGTCGAGAAGGCGAGTTGGATACCATGTTGTGCTGCCGAGAGTCGGTTTGCGGCATTCTTGATGGTTTTCGATGCAGTTGACGACCCAGGTTTTGAAAATCGCCGTCGTCTCGGCAGATTTCGTGTGAGCAGAAGGGATCCGGCCCCGCCAAGGGTCGAATGCTTCTTCGCTGTCAGTTCGGGACTACGTTCAATGCAGCCATAGAATAAACGCCACTTGGGGGCCGGCATACTGTTCAATAAGCACCTGAATGAATCTGAGACATTTGGCAACTGGGCCGTGACCGAACCTGCAAAACTTTTATCGCCGTCGACAAGGTCCTTCGCCATTTGAATTGTGCTAATAGGACGAGCCCCTGTTGAGCCAATCGATAAGTTTTGCTTGAAGCTGGTGTTTGTTTGCTGGACGCGCAGCAGCACCATCCAGAGTCCGGTGCATATGAAGCAACCGGTATCAACGGAAGACGTGAGAGATTGGTAGGTCCAATGATGCGGCATAGTCCGCGGGTCTCCCCCGCATGGCGGCCACAGCGCGTCCGCATCGTCTGTTCCGAAAATCGGCCGGCACACGTCGCAAATCATGTCGGAGGGACGAGCTTGGGTTTTGCGCAAGTTGCAAGACCAGGGAGAAAGGAGTCACAAGAAGATGGAGTTCGACAGCTCCAGAACCTGTTAAATCTGCACCTTCCTTGGGCGGGCCGCCTAATCGCGGACGTACTCAATTAGGTAGCAATGCTGAGTCGGGTGTCGACAGGATAGGTATGCCGTGCCACCACACTGCTTGGCTGCGCCAAGCGGGTGTGAGAGTCTGGAGGGGTGGAGTTACAAGTGTAAAAATTTGACCAAGGCAGAGCAGTGTGAGTGTCGAGTTGAGACTTGGTGCAATCAGCCTATATCCATGCTCTAATTCAACATCAGATTATCGAGGTTCTCCCCTTCCCACCATGCAGTGCCTGCCTCGTCTGGCGGCGGCAAGTTCAGGTCCCCGATGCCCAGCAGCAGCCCGGGGTCGGCATACAGCCACGGCGTCGTGTACAAGGTGAGGCTGTCAAGCTGCTGCTGCTGCTGATCCATGGTATCGTTCCCGCTGCCGCCACAGTGGTGATGGTTGTGGCTGTGGTTATGGTTGTGACTGTGGTGGCCGTGGTTGTTGTGGGTGTGGTGGTGGTTGCTGTTGCTGTTACTGTGGTTCGCCGCCGACGGCACGCCACCACCGCGGGTGCTACGAGTGTTGCTGCTGCTGCCGCGGTGGTGGTTTTTAAACGGCTGTGGCCGCGTCGGCGCCTCCTGCCCGCCGTCGGCGATATTAATGTTGATCTCGGGGGAGGTGGCTACGATGATCTCGAGAATCGTCGACGAGTCGGATTCGTCGATGGTCGGGAGGACGGGGGCCAGGGAGGCGTCAAAGAGACCGCCGCCGCCGCCCCTGTGGTCCGATGCTGCCACAGAGGACGAAAACGAGGAGGAGAACTGGAGGATCTCCCACATCAGGGGTACGCTGAGGTACATCTTGGAGGGCACCCAGTCGTCGTCAACGTCGATGGTTTCGGCCTCGGCTCCTGCGGCGATGAGGGCCATCTTGTCGAGATTGCGGTCCTGGTCGATTTCAGTCTATTGTGCGTCGTAACGTTGGGTAAACAGGGTAAGCCTACCAGTGCTGCGCAGGCGGCAGAGAAAGGGACGAAGCTCTTGAGAAACTTGCGGCACTTGGCAAAGTCCGTGTTGGACTTGTGCTTGAGCTTGGCCGCGGCCGCACAGCTGTAGTAGAGGTGCACGGTTGCGGCGATTGCGGCAACGTGACCGACTATAGGCTCCTATAGTGAGAAGAAATTAGTAAAAGAAAAATACAAGCTTTGTATCTTGGGCGGCTGGCTGCCTTCATACCACTAGGGCAATCTGCTTCTCGACGACCATGTCGATAATCCTGACGAGCCACGTAGCATGCAGGAGTGCCTGCTCGCTGGACCGCCTCCAAAAGGTGTTGGGGATGCCGAGGTTGGGATTGTGCTGGGCGCCGACGATGTAAAGGAACGGGTGGTTGAGGACGGTGACGATTGCGTGGTAGACCATCTGCTCCTTGAGCCAGCAGGCCCAGTAGTCGCGGTTCTGCTTGATCTCGTGCTCGTCGCGCTCGAAGAAGCGGACCGAGTCGTAGCGGTGGCACATGGGGATGCGGTTCTCGGCCTCCATGAAGTCGGACAGCACCCTTGCGTAGGGCGAGTCGTGGCGCCAGGGCTCCTTCACGACGCCGTCGCGCGCGCAGTCGGCCACGTACCGCCGCACCTGGCTCCACACCCAGCCAAGACACATGCTGGTGATCCAGATGCCGGGCTCGCTCGAATTTGTAGTTCCGAGCTCGTCCCGTGGCAGAGAGGGCGACCGGTCCTCCGTGGCAGCCGCCGACGCCGGCAATGCTGCTGCCGCTGCTGCTGGTCCATGGTTCGGCTCGGACGAATCCCGAACCTTGTTATTGGGGTTGCTGAGCTGGGCGTCTTGGCGGCCGTAGAACTGCTCCAGCAGCTGGAGACTCCAGAACATGCGTCTTTTCCGTTCGGCCAAAGGGTCGTCGGGCAAGTAGACCGATTCGGCGTCGAGCAGGGCCGAACGGCACAGCTGGTGGGACAGGCCGAGATGAAACTGGCCCAGTTGGAAGTTGCCGTCTGACAGGGGCACACAAGGGAAAGCGTCAGCTGACCTTTTATCCCAGACACGATGGCGGACCGACTTACCAACAAGGGAAGAATAAGCAAGGAGGCACAGGCTCTCGATGGTGTAGAGGTCCACGGTGCCGTTGGCCAAGCGCAGCATGATGAGCGTCTTTGCGTTGCTGATGTAGAGCTGGGTGTCGACGGGCTGCTGCGAGAAGCGGGCGGTCAATGCCATGATACTGCTTGTCAACTCCTCAGGCAGCGCCTCCGGGTCTCCAATCTCGTGCCGCTCGAAGCACCATATGGGCTGCCGGTGGCAGTACTTGAAGTAGAGGTCCACGGCCGCGGCAACGTCGTGGTGGAAGCCCACCGAGGAGCCGGCGGTGCTGCCATTGTCGGCCGCGTTTCTTCTGCCAGCGTCGTGATGGACTTGATTGCTGGGCCTGCGGTTTCTTGCGGGCGGAGGCGTAGCCGAGTATGACCTGTTTGACGTGTTGCTCGGAGTGTCATCCTGCTGCTGCTGTTGCTGCTGGTTTTGGGTCTGGGGCTGCTTTTCTTTCTGCTTGCTTGGACGCGCGTGGTGACGGTGGCTAGGTTCAACAAGCTCGTCAGATGGTCTCCAAAGAGCACGCCCGTCTTGGTGCTAGACCTGTGGTGGCTGGGGTCGTATTACATGCTCGCCCCGCTGAGCAGGAGGTCCAGCTTGTCTTCCAGGTTCTGCAGCCTCTCGTCCTTGGAGTGGGTTAAAGCCTCTTCCTTCCCGTTTTGTGGTTGTTTGTTTCGACGGTGCTTACTGATCCTCCGCCGCTCTGGGAGGCTCTCCTTAAGGCGGGGTACGAGCATGACTGCGACAGGCGTGCGCAGCTGGAACATGCCGGCTTCTCGCCTGGGCACCTGGTCTTCTTGCGCCTGTGGGCAGACTGTGCATCAGCGGCATATCCGAGATCCGAGCATGGGGGACGGAATGCAACGCAAGGAGCAACGCCAAGTGCAAATGGGTCGATTTGGCAAAGGCGCAGGGACGGACCTGCAGTTGAGACAGGCATGGTGCAAACGCCTTCTCCCCCGAGAGCCGGCCGCTGAAATGCTGGAGCTAGTAGACGGATCTAGGTCAGGCGGCGGCATGTCAAGCTGGCAGACAGTACTGAGGGGGTGAGAGTGAGATAGCAACGGTACGAGCCGAGGAAGCGACGGCCCAGGTGCCGGAAAAGAAGCGACAGACGAAAAAGACCGAATGGCGGGAAAAAGGACCTGGCAGACTGTGATGTCACCAATGAATGGTGCAGGTTCTACATATAACAACACAGTGCCGTAATGGCCGAGACACAGCAGGCCACGTGCGGAGAGAGGGAGAGCTTATATGGGAGTGTGGTCGATTGGTCATGATATGCAGGAGCCAGCCAATGGGGAGCCTGCCCGCCGCAGGCTGCAGTCCGTCGGAACTAATAGGCCTGGTGGCAGACGCGGCGGGCATTGGATGCTGCAGGAGCGAACCTTGGTGTGTGTCGTCGTTGCCAAGCGGGGTGTGTTTTAGGTCCTAAGATAAGAAGGGCGATTGGGCCAAATACCCGAGCATGGGCCGACCAGGGCAGGAAGGAACCACCGAACCCACCCATTTTGGTACTAGTTACAACTTGGCCAGCGTATCCCCCAGCTCTCTCAGCTCCGAATTGGGATACTCGGGGTTCTGCAGGTGGTCTGGCCGCTGGCGGTCCCAGGCCCACCTAGCAGCCAGCTCTGGCGGCAGCTCGCCGTCCAGCATCTGCATAACGCACTTTCCAAGCACCGGGAAGAATTTGAACCCGTGGAAGGAGCCGCACGTGGCCACGTACAGCCCCCGCGCCGCAGGGTGGGGCGAGATGATGAAGTCGGAGCTGGTCGTAAAGGCGTCCCAGCAGATCCTGTGCTTGGTCATCTTCCAGTCCCTGCTCTTGCTGCCGTACCAGAGCTCCCTCTGCTCGATAATGTCGCCCATGAGTCGCCGCGACACGTCCCACTGCCGGTAGTCGCTCGCCGCTGGCGGCGCCGACACCTTCCTGCCGGGCAGGATTTCGGTCGTGTTGGAGAAGATCTTGGATCCCCACCACTTGAGCTCTCTGTCCTTGGTCGGCGGAAGGGTGCCGATAAAGGGTTTTCCTGGACGCCATGTCAGCACCACACGTATCCTCCTCCACTGCAAATGTCGAGAGGGACTTACCGAATCCGACATATCCCTGGAACCCGACGGGCATATCGGCGTACTTCTTGTGCTGTTCCTCAGTCAGTTCCGCCATGCCCGTCGCAATGCCCGCTGCCAGGATCCTGTTGCCCGCCGAGAGGGCCTCGACCCCGCTCGCTGCCGCGCTCATCTCCAAAAACTTGGGCGTGAAGGCCCCTGTGCACAGGATCGTGCGGTCCGCTCGAAAGGTCCTCCCATCGGCGGTCCGGACGCCCTTGCAGCTCCCCGTGTGCGCATCCAGCTCCAGCGACGCCGCCTCGGCCACGACGTAGCGCACACCCAGCTCCTCGGCCGCGCGCGTCACAGCACGCAGGCAGTCGCCGGCCGCCGCCCAGCCGCTGGCGCGGTTGATCAGCACCTCCTTGGCGCCGCTGTAGTCGGCGTCTTCGAAGATGCCACCGTACAGGCGCCGCGCCTCGGCGACGGGCATGGCCACGATGTCGTCGCCGCGGCCCAGGGCCTTGTGGTGCGCCATGACTTCGCGCGCGTAGTCGCTGCGGCAGATCCAGTAGACGCCCGTCTGGTGGAAGAATGGCTGCCACAGCGGGTCCGTCTTGAAGACGTCCTGAGCCTCGAGCGCGAGCCGGCAGTAGGCCGCGTCGTCGTAGTCGGCCCGCACCACCTTGTTCCAGTCCCAGGATGCGGCCACGCGCGACTCAGCGTCGATGGCATCGCGGTCCAGCAGCGTCACGCTTGCGCCCGGGTGTTTACGGATCAGGTGGTACGCCGTCGACACGCCGAAGACGCCGGCGCCGACGATGAGGTACGAGGGGGTGTGTCCATTTGCCGACATATCTTTTTCTCTGTCCGTCCCGCTTTTGGCGAGCACCTCGGCTGCTACCTTGTGGCGTCTGCGAGTCGGGTTCGTCAGGGACCCCGTGAACACCCGCGTGGGAGGGGTGCTCGTCGGCGTGATTGGGGAGGCGAGCAGAAGGAGGGGATCAGTGGATGGGATCAGTGGATGTGGGTTGCAAGTCAGCCCCAAGTTTGTGCTCCCCTTGGGTTGGCTAGTTGGTATCGAGCCATTGGCAGAGATTCCGTTTCCAACTCCAGGGCGAAAAATGTACACGCACATGCCCCAGCGGTTAAGTAGATCAGGCAGTCATCTCGACATCACGGCCCGCCTAGACGGTGACCTTACTCCGATCGGCGTGGGATGGACGAGACGGGTCCGAGATCGGGATGCAGCCACGGATGAAATCACAGGTTGGCGGGCCAAGATGCCGATCAGGTGACGCGGTGTGAGGACCGTCTGGCAGTTGACGTCTCAACGACGTGGCACTGACGGGGTAATCCATACAGTTGAGCCGAACGCTCTAATGCTCCAGGCCAGATGGCACTTCCAGCGTGAGCGAGTGGATCCAGCACTCCTGCAGCTCCCGACTCGCGCTCTAGACCGGTGCAGCTCTCCACGATACCCACACCCCGCATCCTCTTCGGTCGGGCCTCCCATTACGTTGGGCATAGGTAATCTGCAGCCGGGTTAATACCTACGCAGCAGGTCATGCCCAATAGGTCATTTTCCGAGGTCATGAGGGCCGCGGGGTGGATGCTAGATAAGTCACACATGCAGGGGTCGCCTTTGCTCGCCTAGAGAAATCTGGGGTCCAGACCGGTCGGTAGGGCGTGTAAAAGGAAAGACTATTCAGAAACCTAACATTGCGCTCGCCAGCGATAAGCTCGTCCATCCCAACGGCACGGTCCGAACGCCCTGGTTCTCCTGGATGGCCGATCAGGTGACCGGCGAACGGGGAACGGTACCTCGCCCGGTCGTTTCCCCAAAGCTGTTGCTCTGACGTCCTCGACTTCGGCCAGGAGTTCCCGTCCCGGACGGCAGTGTTGGGAGGACGAAGCGTTCCTCATGGCCACTGGTGTAGGAGATAGGTACCTAACAAGCTAATCTTTCGGCCTGCGTAGCGCTGACGCCGGTTGGGATGACTATATAGAGGGCCTGAGCCATGCCGACGGGGCCCTACCTCTGCTCTGATGTATTGTTCTGGTAGCTACCTAGATAACTACAGTACGTCAGTTTATCTTTGATATTGTCTCTTCCAGCCAACAAGCACATCGCTCGTACCACACACAAAAATGTCTCTATTCAGATCCTTCTTCGGCAGAACAGGCAACGACGGCGCACCCTCGCCTCCCGCAGAAAAGGCAGCGGTGCGGGCTCTGCCGGCAGAATGGTACACGTCGCAGGACATGTACTCTCTCGAGCGGCGGGCCATCTTCTCGCGCAAGTGGCTGCTGACGACGCACAAGGCGCGCATACCCAACCCGGGCGACTGGGTGCGCTACGACGTGGCGGGCTACCAGTTCATCATCGTGCGCGACCGCAAGGACGGCGAGATCCACGCCATGCACAACGTGTGTCGACACCGCGCCTTCCCCGTCGTGACCAAGGACGAGGGCAACAGCTACGTCTTCTCGTGCCGCTATCACGGCTGGTCCTACGGCCTCAAGGGCAACCTGGCCAAGGCTCCCGGCTACCAGGACCTTCCCGGGTTCGACAGGGCCAAGAACAGCCTGTTCCCCATCCACGTTCACCTGGACCGCAACGGCTTCGTCTGGGTCAACATGGACGCTGGCGAGAAGCCCGAGGTCGCGTGGGACGACGACTTTGCCGGCATCGACGAGCAGGAGCGGTTCCAGCACTACAACTTTGACGACTACGTCTTCGACCACCAGTGGGACATGGAGGGCGCCTGGAACTGGAAGATCCTGGCCGACAACTACAACGAGTGCTACCACTGCCCGACGTCGCACCCGGACATACCGTCCATCGCGGACCTGGACTCGTACTTTGTGCACACGGACAAGGCCTACGTGCAGCACTTTGGCCAGCCGACGGCCGAGCAGATCGCCAACGGGTTCCGGGTGGCGGCGACGTATTACTGGCCCAACGCGTCCATGAACGTGTCGTAAGTGCGCCTGTTTTTAGCAGCTGTTGCGCCCATCACGTCCGTCACTGACCATGGAAGCAAAATACCCTCACAGTCCACACTTCTTCATGATCCAGCGCTTCGTCCCCTTCGGCCCGAACAAGTCACAGATGCGGTACGAGGTGTACCGGAACAAGAACAGCAGCGACGAGGACTTCAAGACCATCAGCGACATGTACAAGCGCATCATGTCCGAGGATAAATACCTCTGCGCCAACGCGCAGCGCAACATCGACGCCGGCGTCTTTGTCAACGGCGAGCTGCATCCGGACCTGGAGAAGGGCCCGCTCTACTTCCAGAAGGTGGTGCGCGACGTCATCACGGAGCACTTTGAGAAGGAGAAAAGTGCAGGTGCCGAGATATGGCCCGCCCGCCAGAAGGTGCCGGAGAAGGACGCCGCCAGCGAGACTACCAAGGAGGACAGGGCGTTTTGCCAGGCAGTTGAGACGTGCGCCAAGCAGAAGACGTGCATGGACGAGGGGACGAGGGTGTGTCTTGATGAGGCTATTGCTTTTTAGTGATGTTGGCGTTTAGCGTTTGATCTTTTTTTTCCCTTCACTTCTATCCCATCTTGACGCCAGCGAGGCAGATGAAAGCAGTGTAGTTTCACCGTGTAGATTGAAAAATGCTCCGGTCCTGTATTTTCGCTCTCGATTAGGAAATAATTCAGCCAGTAAAAAAAATCCCTACTAAAAATAACCTGGCTCTCTACACCCTTCCAGGATCACTAATGCTAGATTTCCTGCTGCTAATACGCCTAATACGAACACTTCCTATCCCGGAATAAGGTTTTTTTTTTATTCCACTTACAAAACAAGACGAAGTGTGCGCTTGCTCCGTCGTCGGATGCAGCACCCACGCAGCGATAGCAGACCCGAAGCGGAAACCCAAAACCAGCAATCCGGTCCACGGCAACCCGCTTTGGACACAACGCCTGCAGATACGAGTTCGTGGGACGGTGCTGTACCGGTGTAGACCATATCTCTCCACGCTCTTGGCGGACATGCGGCCACGAGATAGCAGCAGACCAAAAAAGCCACCCCGCCAAGCTGCATATCTCCGCCAAGCGATCCAGCCAGCTGCTGCATCCTGCAGGCCGTGCAGCCGAAGCTGGAGGGCGTGGAGGCTTTGAACCAAAAAAAAAAAAAAAGAAGGCGCCCCATGGTGGCGATTTGACACCGGTTTCGAACCAGACACGGCATAGAGGTCCGAAGAAGCCGATCAGGTGACTTTGTAAGTGATGCCTCCGGGCACCGTCTCGATGTCATCTCGTCCTGCTTCTTTGCGCTGCGTGCTTTGCCCTTCCCCGCATTCGATATTGATGCGCGCTCCGGGCGCTGTATATTATCTGTGGTGATTGCTGTGCTGAATAGGGTCGAGAGGATTGATGCTGCTATACCTTTTACACACGAGTCCCGTGCTGTTGCTAGACGATATCGAATGCCACAAACGCACTTGGCTCAAAGTAGCAAGCCACATATTCATCGTGTCCCTGACGTCCCATCACCACACCCGGGCTCCATCATGGACCCCTCCCAGCGCGTCGTCATCATCGGCGCCGGCATCGTCGGCGTCAACGTGGCCGACGAGCTGGCCTCGCGCGGCTGGTCCAACATCACCGTGCTCGAGCAAGGGCCCCTGAGCATGCCGGGCGGCTCGACCTCGCACGCACCGGGTCTCGTGTTCCAGACGAACCCGTCCAAGACGCTGAGTCGGTTCGCGCAGTACACGGTGCAAAAGCTGCTCTCCGTCGGCTGCTTCAACCAGGTCGGCGGGCTCGAGGTGGCCGAGACGCCCGAGCGGCTGCACGACCTGAAGCGGCGGTACGGCTACGCGCGCTCCTACGGCGTCGAGGCGAGGCTGCTCTCCGCCGAGCAGTGCCGCGAGCTCTACCCGCTCCTGGGCGCCGACGTCGTCCTCGGCGGCCTGCACTTCCCCACCGACGGCCTGGCGCTGGCGGCCAAGGCGGTGCAGGTGCTCATCGAGCGCACCCACAAGACCGGCCGCGTGCGCTATCTGGAGCACACGCGCGTGACGGGGATCCGGCGGCGGGACGGGCGCGTCACGGGCGTCGAGACCAGCGCCGGCAAAGTGATACCCGCAGACCTGGTCCTGTCGTGCGCCGGCTTCTGGGGCGTCGAGCTCGGCGCCATGGTCGGGCTGCGCGTGCCGCTGCAGCCCATGGGCCACCAGTACGCCAAGACGACGCCCGTGCCGGCGCAAAAGGGCAAGAACCCGACAGTCGACGGCGCGAGGCTGCCCATCCTCAGACACCAGGACCGAGACCTGTACTACCGCGAGCACGGCGAGCAGATCGGCATCGGCTACTACGGCCACCGGCCCATTCCCGTGATCGCGTCTTCGCTGGGCCCGACGCCGGCACACGTCGACCACGACAACATGCCGTCGCGCATGGCCTTTACGCCCGACGACTTCGCTGAGGCCTGGGACCTGAGCAAGCGGCTGATGCCGTGTCTGGCCGACGCGGCCGTGTCCGTCGACGCGGGCTTCAACGGCATCATGTCCTTCACGCCCGACGGCGGGCCGCTGGTCGGGCAGGCGCCGCACCTCGACGGCTTCTGGGTCGCCGAGGCCGTGTGGGTGACGCACTCGGCGGGCGTGGCGCGCGCCGTGGCCGAGCTGCTGACGACGGGCCGCTCGACCGTCGACCTGGCCGCCGACTGCGACGTCGCCCGCTTCGACGACGTGCAGCTGACGCCCGAGTACGTGACCGAGACGGGCGTGACGGCCTTTGTCGAGGTCTACGACGTCGTGCACCCGCTGCAGCCGCGCGCGTCGCCGCGGAACCTGCGCGTCAGCCCCTTTTTCGCGCGCCAGCACGAGCTGGGCGCCTTCTTTCTCGAGACCAACGGCTGGGAGCGGCCGCACTGGTATGAAGCCAACGCACCCCTCGTCGACGCTCTCCCAACCCGGTGGAAGGCCGGCGCACACCGACCCGACCCCTGGGCCGCGCGCTTCCACTCCCCCGTCGTGGCGGCAGAGGCATACGCCACCCGCTCCGCCGCCGGCCTGTTCGACCTCACCCCGATCCGGCGCCTGCTCGTGTCCGGCCCCGGAGCGTCAGAGCTGCTGCAGCGGCTGGCGACTGTCGACGCGGCTGGGATGCCAGTCGGCAGCTTGGCTTTTGCGCTGCTGCTGGACAACCACGGCAAAGTCAAGAGCGACGTGCTGATCGCCCGCCTGGCGGCCGCCGGCAACGACGATGCCTTTCAGCTGTTCGTCAACGGTCCCGCCGACACCGCGTACCTTGCTCGCGAGGCCCGTCTCCAGGCCCGGGCGTCGCCGGACCGCTGGGCGTGCGTCCGCGACGCCACGGGCGGGACCTGCGGCGTGGGGCTCTGGGGGCCGCGGGCGGCTGACATCCTGCGAGCAGCCTGCGGCGGCGGTGACGAGTCCCTAGCCCTGGCTGCTCCGCGGAAGAACGCGGTCCGATCCTGCGTCGTGGCCGGGGTGCCGGTGCTGATGGTGGGCCACTCGTTCGTCGGCGAGCCGGGCTGGCACATCTACGCATCGGCCGACAACGGTTTACGTCTGTGGGGCGCGCTGTTCCAAGCGGGAAGGCAGCACGGCGCCGCGGCCGTGGGGCGTGCGGCGTACGCGGCCCTGTGCATGGAGGCTGGGTTCCGGACTTACGGCGTCGACGTCACGACCGAGCACGGCCCGCTCGAGGCTGGGCTGCTCGCGGCTGCTGTCGACCCCGGCAAGCTGGGCTACGTGGGCTGTGAGGCGGTCGTTGAGGCGGCGATCGCGGGTTCTCGGCCCGAGAGGGTGCTGAGGTGTCTGGTTGTGGATGATGTTGCGTCTGTCGTGCTCGGCAAGGAGCCTGTGTTCGTCGCGGGCGAGGCGGTCGGTTACGTCACGAGTGCGGCGTTTGGATATACGGTTGGCAAGCCTATTGCGTACGCGTGGCTTTCGGGACATGTCGATGTTGGCGCCGCCGTCGAGATTGAGTATTTTGGACGGCGGGTTGCGGCTACTGTTGCGGCGGAGCCATTACTGAGTGGTCATAGGGGGACACCACCAAGAGCGCGTTTGTGATTGCTTAATTTATACAAGTTACCAGTCGGGGAAGTTGGTTTGTGCATCGAGCCATCTGAGCTGTGCTGTGTCGCTGCCCAAGAAAGCGTGGAACCGGGAATCCGAGGTTTTTGTTGGAACAGAAGAGAAAACGAGAAGTAGGGAACAAACTCTATGCTGGGAGCATAAACCAAGCCGCCAGGAGTTCCAACGACTGATATGCCACTTCCGATCAGGAACACGATCTGCTAACCCTTAGCCGACCGACAGAAGGGTCTGGACGAGCCCGTGCATGGCGGCAAGCAACGGAAAGACGTGGAACGACGGCGCCCCGTAGAAATGGGTTGACATTGTTCCAAAGCTACCTAGCACGTATGACAAAGCTTGCCATGCCAGAACAAGAGACAAGGTGGTTGGAATAGTGCCAATCTCGCGGCCAAACATATTGATCAGTAAGGCAATGACTATCGTTGCAGAAAATTCGCCGATCAGAATCAAGTTGGAGAGTTGCGTCTTGGTCTCGGTGATCTCCTTCTTGGGTAGCTTGCATGAAAGGTCGCTTGTTAGCCAGCTGTGATGATGCGTCAGCCCGTCAGTCTGCAACAGCCTGAGCTAATGGATGATGGCTAGTGGGAGCCGAAGTGATGCTATGTTGTAAAACGAAGAGAAAGGAGAAGGGCTATTTCCGCTGCAGGAGTTACCCTCAGTTACGCATGCTCAAAGACGGCCCAGAGGCAGCCCCTGAGCCCTCGACCATGCCTCCAGCACGGAATTGCAACATAGTCTCTGTATCCTATGGATCAACAGCACTCACAGCCCGGCCAGAACAGTGTTCGTACAGTCGATAACCTGATGTTGAACCACCCGGTCAAAGCGCCACGCCCTGCGCCAGCACGTCAACCTTGCCGGCACATTGCAGTCCCTGGCCCGACGACGTCGGCGACCCTGTCCCCCTACTTCTTGGCCAAGTTGAGATTCCCCGCTTGCTGAAACAAATTATCAGGATGAACCCGTCCATGCTTCACGTTTTTACAGTGCAATACATGGAGCGCATTGGTTGCCTCTCTCTAGCCCAAAGAGCGCAAAGGGCCAAAAGAGCCTAAGAGCGGATGGGATCAGCTTAACGAGAGAACCTTTGCCGTTTACTGGCTTTGCGTATCCGCTCGATGACCCCGTGTTGTATATTAAGTTTGGCAACCGGCCCAGAGAATCGATGAATGCAGAAGGGAACACGCACCAACCCGTCTTTGATGCGCTCGAGAAGATGCCCTTGAAGGGTAGAGAGCACATTCATATTCCACAACGGTCAAATGAGATAGATCCGCTCGTTCACCTCCTCCCTGTCGTCTGCAAAAACAGGATATGTATCCCCTTTCCAGTAGTGCTGCTGAATATAGCCCATCCTCCTAAACACCCACTTCTTGTCGCCCTCAACCTCGACCCTGTCCAGACCCATAATGACATCGACCCGCGCATCCTTCACATTCGACGGTCCGGTCCCCGTCAGGAGCAGTAGGCCCCAGGTCTCGAACGATGTAGCACGCAAAAAGTCGGGCGACCACTGGTCCGACACGCTCCGGGCCTGCCTGTTGTGCTTGAAACCCTCGACCCCCGAGTTCTCTCTCCATTCCATCTTCCTCACACGCCCGTCAATGGCAAGATGGCCGTACGAAGCCTGCCCGTTGGGCGCCGTCGAGACGACCACCTCGGCGACACAGAACTGCTGGGTAAGCGTGTACGACATCCACATGGACAAGCCGAGGATGTTCTCGTTTCTGCCGCGGTGCAGGTCGCGACATTCGAGCCGCACGCCCGAGTCGACGCAGGCCCAGCTCCAGCTTGGAGCGCGGTATTTGGTCGGGTCGAAGAATTCGGGCCGCTTCTCGGCCTGGCTCCATGTGCTCCACATCAGGTCGAGGGGGAGATAATCGAGCCGCATGCCTGCAGCCCGGCGCAGCCCCGTCGATTCGGCGATGATGCTCATTACGCCGTGCAGCGCGACGAGCTTGTCGCTGCCCTGCGTCAGCCTCTTGTTCGAGTAGCTGTTGACGAGCTCGGCCCAAGCGTGGTAGAAGGTTTCTACGTCCTTGTTGGCAAGAGGGAATGTGGGCTTCTCGGCTGGGCGCTGGAAGTCGCAGAGGGTTTGGAAGATCTCCTTGGGTCGGCGGTATCGTCGGTCCTGCTCCCAGTCCCACGTATCGCCTTCCGGCCAGCCTTCGGTTGCGTCAAGGCATATACACTCCCAGGAGATTGTCTTGCGGCTATAGTGAAGGGTGCGGGGTGCGAGCATCCGCTCCTGAAACACCCAGCCGCGGGAGATGGTGCTGGAGCCGTCGTAGCTGTGCCACTCGCCCGGGCAGCGCCGCGGGACGCAAAGGCCAGCAGTGGCATCGCCCGTCAGGATGCACGCCCTGTGTTTCAAGGGCTCTCGCGTGACGAAGCACCCAGAGCTGCTATCTTCGGCACCCCCAGCAGAGATATTCAGCGCTGAGCACCGGTATATCTGCCCCATGACGGCCGATTCCGCAACCCAATCATCCTTGGAGTCTTGAATAATGCAGAGCGAGTCGATCCAGAGATATCGGTACCCGAGCTTCCGCGTGATCGTGACCGCATCCCGGAACGTTTTTGGGAGATCCTCTGGCCTGATTTCCGTCTTGAAAGTCTCAACGTTGCTTTCGAGGAGGCGTAATGGCTGCGAGTTGCCCCAGCGGTGACTGAGAGACACGAATTCTTTCCTCCCGAGGCCCACACGTAGCCGAATGGTCTGGTCCTTCCCAGATCCCAGGTCCAAAAGCCGCATTGGAAACTTACTGGCCGACCGGGCAGCTCTTCGGCAAACAGCGTGCTCCTTTTTACACTTGACCAGCCAGTGTCTTGCCAGATCGAACGAAGCGTCGGATCCGGTGGACACGCTTATCTGGGCGTCATGAACGACATCGATGGGATCGTTCCTGTTCGCTTCCCACTTCTCGCCCTGTGATCGTACGTACTCCGTACGGTAGACGGACAAGGACCTCCGACCATCTGTCTCCATTGGACAGTTCAGGTACCAATCCAGCTCCAGGTTGATCGACACATAGGAGCCCCATTTCGCCTCGATCCTTTCATCCCACTCGTGACAGCCCCACCTGAATTGCAAAGCAACACCTGCAATCTCGACAGACGGGTCGTCTTTTATTTGATCCAGCTGCTCCATACGACGCTGCCGTCGCCGTTTTCTCTCCTGACGGACGTGGGGCGCTGTGTTGAGGGCGGTCAAGGGGTGGGAACCGTAGCCTTCCATTGGGTTGAGGACATCGTTGTCGGCCTCCTCTTGCTCGTCCTCAATGACCTGGTCGAGGGATTTCTCGTTGACTATTGTGCAGAGGAGAGAGCACAGGTGGCACCCATCCCTGGCCGAGGATTTCAAGGCTTCTAGAGAGGGCTGATGGGCGAACTGCTCCCACCTTTCGGTGCACCCCCCTGAATCGAGTGTCATCTTGATTTCGTGTATGCGGTCATTGAGGAGGTGCGACTTAGAGATAGTTGCCGTACACACGGCACATAGTCTGTGAGGCGTCGCCTTGGCGTTGATGTCTTCGACCGCGGTAGTCGTGGTAGTCGCCGTGTCGTGTTCTGTGGCCACCTGAGGTCTTTCTTGCGCGCTTTCTGGTTTTAGTGTCCTGGCCGACATGGCCGCGGCGTTTTCGCTCGGACCTAGCGGATTGCGTCTCTGAACTTCGTAGTGGCATATCACTTCCTATGGAAGTTTCGAAGGCTCGGATTCGGTAAAGGATTAGTGACCAAGCGTCAAGAGGAAGACGAAGACAGCTTTGGTGTTGCGAGGGTGAATTGGAACAGAATTCGATCAGGCTCGGGCTCTGCTGTCGGTTTGGGGGGCTAGGCTAGAGCCCCTTTCTTTCCCGCTAGCGCCTGACGCTTTTCGTTTCTACCGGGCACTTTGGCGCCAATTTGTGGTGGCTATGCAGCCCTGCCGGGAGGCGGTTCGTGCGCTTCGTTAGGATTGATTCCAGGTTGATGAGGCAGTGTACCATTCCCGAGGACGGCGCTTATGTAGGTTTACCCTAATCCATTTTGCCACTTTTCGTTTTGCCGCCGCCGGAGTGAACGTCCTAGTACCGCCGCATCGATCCTTCCACCGTTTCGAGAAGTCAAAGACGCCCAGGAAGCTCGCGGCCGCAGAGCGCTAAAGAACGACGGTATGTGAACTATGCGACAACTCGAGTCCCGATCTCGATCACACACCTCAAAAAGCCGACAAGGTAATACCTTCAGGGGTTGAAGCTTCTTTTGTGGCGGCGGTGCTGGTGGCACGGATACTGTTGGGCTCAGGGGTGGCCCCTTAGGGACGAGCCCTTCCTTTCTTCCTTATCTTCCACAACAACAACACGGCTCCTGCCGGTTCTCAGCCTTTTAAACCGCTAGCGCCTAGGTGCACAGTTGGAAGAACCCCTTGCCTTGGTTCTTCGCCGTAACCGTTGAGTGCGTCATGACACCGCAGAAGAAGATGCCCCCATTGACGTTCGCATAAACCGCCCGCGCAGGCGTGGCGCCGTTGGGCTGCTTGTCCGTTTTGGTATCCTTTTGCCAGTCGCCCTTGACGCCGTCCCAGTAGACGGGGTACTCCCACAAGATGGCGTCCTTTTTGTCGCAGTTGCGCTTGCCAAAGACGAGGCCATCGCCGTTGTGGTAGCGGTGCGGATCGCCGCTCTTGCCAGTGGTGAGCCCCGCGGCGCGCGCGGCGGACTCGGCGCGGGCCAGGTCGACCTTGTAGGTTTTGATGGTGGTTTTGCCCTCGAGCTTGGGGCGGCAAGTGACAAACTGTTGTTGTTCCCTATCAGTTCACGGAAGGGTTGTGACGGGGACGTGTTGTGTTATGTGTGGGCATTTAATAATCACGTACAGGAGCGCGCTCCCCAATTCTGCTGGGAACGTCCGCGGCGGGCACAGGGCCGGCAAGGGCAGATCCGGCGAAGATGGCCGTAGCGGCAGCGAGGGCGGCGAGGAGGCGCATGGTGACGGCTGGGGCAGTTTCTCGGGGCTGCAACAAGGGGCTAACGACGGCTTTGAGGTACGAATCTCTGGATCAAACGCAACCCTTTTTATAGCCTTAAGAGATGCTCGGGGAAGCAGAATTTCTCGAAGGGACCTCTACACTTGACCGGCGTTATATAAACCGTCCTGTGGCCCGCACGAGGTGAGCGGTTGCTCGTACCACACAGCCTATCAAGGACGTCTAACCCTTGGCCTTTATGTCTTGCTGCGCTGCCGCGCCCGGTGGCGACAGCGCGCCGCCTGCTAACTGCACGCCGGCTGCGACGATTGGCCATCTCTTTAGGCCCCCAGCTCCCAGCCCCCAGCCCACCCTGCTGCCGCACTCGCGGTTGGTCGGAGAGCAAAGCAGACACAGGCCTGGAACCAAGGAACGCCACACGCTTACACACATAAGCAGTAGACAGAGGTCCGGCTGCGTGGACCATGATGGTTGGCTGCCACGGCCCTGATTCTAATAAAGACCTTGTATAAGTCGTATGTCACAACGGGCTGCAGCAGGCGCCCTGAAGCCTAGGAAGGAGGGTTAGCAGAGACCAAATCCTCCAGGGTGGCTGGAAAGGCGCAAAAAGGGGGGGATGCCGGCTTGGAGGCCGCAAACCCTGCCGACTTCCACGCGAGGCTGGCGGTCCGCCAAAGGGAGCGCTTCGACGAGCTGCGGCGCATTTACCGCGGCATCGCCGTCGACGCTTTGCCCCCCTCCGGATGCCGCTCCGGGGCGCCAGCCAAAGGTGCAGGTGGAGGAGGAAGATGAGGGGCTATGCGGATCGGTCCGGGCGGGAAAATCCCCACGGCCCCGGCCCCCCACGCGGGCAGCCATCGCCTACGGGCTCGTCCACTCAACCACAGGCTTGGAAATCGCCCCGAAAAGCCCAAAGCACACGCGCCGTCGCCGCCCGAAAACGACCCAAGCCGGTCCATGTAACACATGGCTATGGTTTTTATAATGACGGGCACAGGCTGCCGGGCAGGTCTTGGTCGCCCGAGAGGGAATCTAGGCCTAGGCGGAGACTGCCTGTTGGGCGATTTTTTTTTTCGCTCATCGGATTTTCATCCTTCGCTCGTTTGACACCTGATCTGAGATGCTGCCTGCCGGCTCTCCATACGTTTTACAGTAGCACTCGCGTCCGATTGTATGCAGAGGGGAACACCAGGGGTTCGTGCATGTAGGATCCACTCCCACCCCGTGCCCTTCTCGTGCCCGTCACCCTTGCCCCTTGCTCGGCGGTGCCGTCGGAACGGTTCATACGGCATAGCCTGCGCCCGCAGATGGGAATGGACGCGCCCCCGCGTGCGGGCGCCGGAACCGCCGGCAGCTCGGCCTAAACGGCGCTCTCGACGTTAAAAAAAACCCCCCAAAGGTCGGACGGGCGTCCCCGCTCGGGGCATCCGGCGTAAATGTAGGTGATGTTTTGTCCGTCCGAGGCCGTGGCGTGGTAGCTGCGGCCGGCAGGGTAAGGCGCGACGGGATCGGCCGCCAGCGCGATCAGCTTCCAAACCGACTGGCCGGGTGAGTACACCGCCAGAGGGCGCCCTTTTTCTTGATCGGCACCATGGCGAGGCCGCCCCGCCCGGAGAACACGTGCAGCGCGTCCTTGAGAGTACCGCCTGCCATGACTGCGGGGTGTTCCTTTACCCTCCGCAAATATTGCGAACCACGAAAATTGTAGACCACCTCGTCGCTTTATAAATTGCGGGCGCCTTATCGCCGCAAAAATTGCGATTTTGAGTCACCCCTCAAATGCTTGATATCGAATGTCTGGCATCTGGATCGTAATGGCCGTGAGGACCGTGATGCCTCCAAAATCGACTCGGCAAACCGGGCCCTGTCAGACGCGGCCGTATGCCAGGCCACCCTTCTCTGCCATCCGGGGTTCGCAGTCTGGAGCACAGCTCCCACGAGCCTACCCGCCAGCCCAGCGGCCGGATCGACCCCCGACGCGGAAAAGGCCTCACGGGCGGGCAGGTTAAAAACAAGATCGCCTTCGATCAACGTGCCCGACGGCTGGTGCAGCAGCACCAGCTCACGGCTCCTGCTGCCGTCGACGTACTCGTAGTCGAGATCGGCGTTAAAATCGGTCCCAATGTGCGTGGTGCTCTTGTTGGCGGCGGTGAAGACGGTGCCGTAGACGACGGCGCCGCCCTGAATATCCGGCCGAGTCTCACGCTTCTCGGGCAGCCCCTCGGCCACGACTACGTGTACGCTGGGAAAGGCGCGGGCCCAGGCGGCGAGGTGGATGTGGTGTTCGAGGTTGGGCGATACCACGTACCGCACCTCGGCGCCTGGGGAGGTAAGCTTGGCCCTAGGGTCGTCGATGGGGGCGATGGGCGAGATGACGACTAGGGCGCCGCTTGTGGACAGCTTGACGACCGTCATGGCGCCGCCGAGCTTGATGATACCCCTGGTGAAAGGGACGCTGAAGAGGGTGAGGCCAGGGGCGACATCTCGGATTACCGTGGTGGATGCCGTGACGCCGGACTTTGGGGGCGCTGTTGTTGCTGCCATGGCTAGGTATTTTATTTGGTATATGCTATGCTGGAAGGATGTGAGAGCATCTTGGATCGAAGACGAAGGAGCGCGTGCTATATGCATATCTGAGGGAAGCGAGCCAGTCTTCCACGTCTTCACACATTCCATTTCCGAGGAAGCCAACCGCGGTGAGTAATCTCATCCCCCTTCGGCGCTCGCTAGCTAGGCCATTAGAATAAGTCGATGCTGCCACCGGGGACGATGGGAACATGGATGTGCGCGCAGTGACAAACCAGTGCCGACGTTGCCCTTCCATTTGTCAAAAACTGCGCCTGCATCACGGCGAACTAGGCCGGTGCTCTGCTGTCAGCGCCGCCTGGCAGGACACCCTGCTTCCGGGAAGATTTGGAATTGGGAAGAAAAAGCATTCGATTGAAATCGCCGTGCCGCTTGGAACGGAGGTTCACGATGCCATGATTTGGAAGCACTCGGTGAGCCCGACTGAAGGAATTGTCAAGGCGAATCACGTGCGGGTGGGTCCAGTACGTCCGGTTGACAAGAATTTCTAGAGCTTCACTCGATGCGCGCTAGAAAGCCCAGCGGGCCAGCGCAAATCAGCACCACCACCGTTCCGCTGCCATTGACCTCCAGCATGCAGCCCACGCAGTGTCTGCTCAAGCGATCGGTGTGGAAGGGTGAGTTGCGTCCGCCATCCTGGTCCCCTATGCCTCGCCTACTAACAGACCCCTCCATCCAGGCCCGCACATCGTACCGTAAGAATCCCCAGACGGCCCTCTCGCCGCGAAACCGCGCTAACCGCAGCCAGCCTCCCGATCCCCAAGCTCCTGCCCGGCCAGACGGCCATGCCGATTCGCACGCAGGCCCGCTCCGCCACCATCCTGCCCAACTTTGTCGGCCTCAGGTTCCAGGTCTACAATGGCAAGGTCTACCACGAGGTGACCATCACCGAGGACATGGTCGGCCACAAGCTGGGCGAGTTTTCGCCGTGAGTGTTGGCCTTGGAGCACCGTCATCCCTTTTGGATCTTGCATACGCTGACGTGTACTACGCGAGAAACCAGGACGAGGAAACCGTTCATCTGGGGGAGAAACTAGGGCGACGGACGGTTTTATGGATTTTACGGGCGTTTACGAAGTACATACCCAACAGAGGCACGACGATGCCGCTGTATTTCCACTGTACATACACGCAGCAGGAGCCAGACACATCAAGGCAGACGCCATGGAAATGCATTCATGTTTTAGCCATGTGTAATGCCACATCAAGAGCCGGGCATTGCACCCCATATGGGGCTGTGCACTCGTCCGGTCTGTTATTCCAACGATGACGGCGGGCCCATGTCTCCTCTAGAAGAAAAAAAAAAAAGCAAAGAAAGAACGCCAATCTGTGCGATGACCATGACCCAAACTCCGAAACCCGCCAGGGAACGCCGTATGACGCCACCACCCTCAAAACAGCAACTTTTATGCCGTCCCTTCACCTGTAAAACTCGCTCCTCTTGACATTGACTCCATACTCGCCCACCGCCATGCCCAGATCCTCCATCGTGAGCACGGTCCTGTTCTGCCCCCCGCCCTGTCCGCCGCCGCCGAATCCGGGCCGCTGGATGCCGAGCGCGGGCCCCTTGCCCGAGTCGCCGCCCCTGGCGCCGCCTGCCGCCCCGCCACCCGCAACACCGCCGCCCACCGCCCCGCCCGCGCCCGCGCCGCCGTTGCCGCCCTGTCCGGACCCGGGGAGGCCGGCGGCGGCGCCGAGCTGTCCCATGGGGTTGTTGGCCGCGGCCGAGTTGGAGGCGCGGATGCGGCTGTACTGGTACGCGTCGGCCGCGATGTCGGCCACGAACTTTTGCGTCGCCAGCGCCAGCAGCCGCGCCAGCCGCTGGTCCGTCTGCGGCGGCGGCGGGAGGCCGGCCCGGGTCATGTAGTAGTTCGTCACGGCGTCGGGGATCTGCGGGCCGAGGCGGGGCGGTCAGCGGGTTGGCTGTGACACGTTGCCGAGCGGACGGGTTGGCAAGAGGCGCCCAAGAAACACATACTATAGGAGCATAGTCGTCCATCCGCGCCATAAAGTCCTTGAGCGGAATGTCCTTGCGCGTCGCCGTCTTGGGCTCGGGCTGCGGCGCGGCCCGCGGCTCCTCTTCGGGCTGCTGGGGCTGGGGCTGCTGCGACTGCTGCTGCGTCTCGGCCTGCTGCTGCTGCGATTGCGGCTCGCCGTTGGTCTGCGGCGCCGCAGCCGCCTGCTCGGCGGCGGCGGCAGGGTTCTCTTGGGGCTGTGCGGTCGCCATCGTGGACTTTTCAGTGGCTCGGATGGCGTTTTGATGCAGAGACGGAGCCGATGCCTGCTTGTCGACGGAAATGGAAGCGCCGCCTCGGTTGCGCGACGCTGCGACTGGCCGTGGTCAATGTGTGTTGCACTGTGGGGCGTTGTGTCACGTGAAAGTCACGCCTTGCTCACTTGACTTGATGAGGTCGGGTCAACGAGGACGGTTCACGAGAAGAAATTTTGACGTGAACGAGCCAAAGTATTCCAGGAACCGTTTCTGCATTGATACTTCATGTAACGGGCCGTTTCTACAAGGTCTGTGGAAGCAGCACCTGACACTGACGCCAGCATGCAGCCCACTTATCAATTCAGGCAAATCCCTGGGCTAAGCCCCTGAATAACAAGAGACACAACATTAATCTGCACCTAGTCTCACGTCGCAATCAAATTCTCTCAGACAACATGGTCGTAATGTGCAAATTATGGCAAATTTGGAGTGACATATCCAGCGAGAGCAAACTAGAGATGGCTGTGTTCATAGATCGATAGAGAGCGGGCGGGATCCCAAAATACAAATTCACCTTGTAAAATAGTCTAGTCTCAGCGCCTCCTGGCCCGGCTGCTGCTGCTCTGCTTCTGCGTCTCGAACGGGTCATCATCGCCATCGTCCCCAGATATCTCGTCCGCGCTGAGCTCGAGCGCCTTCTGCGTCGACCTCGTCGGACGTTGCTGCGTGCCCGGCCGCTGCGACTGTGAGAAGTTCAGCGTGGCCTGCTTCTTTGCAGCCGTCGTCCGCGTCGAAGCGCGTGCCGCCGGCGGGGCTGCAGCCGGCGCAGCCCGCTTGGGAGCAGCACGCTTCGGCGCGGGTTTGGGCGGTGGCGGCGGAATCTCCTCAAAGCCGCCATCGTCGTCATCGTCGTCATCGTCGTCCACCACGTCTAGCGCCATGGCGTCATCCTGTTCCTCAACAACCTCATCATCGCTGTCTTGGAACGGGTTGGGTCTCCGTCCACCGCGCTTGACCGGCTGTTTTGCCGGTGCCGCCGCCTTTTTAGCAGGCGCTGCGGCTTTGGGGACTGCTGCTGCTCTGCCGCGAGACGCCCTGGCAGGCCTGCTTGCTGGCGGTTCTGGCGCGTCATCCGACTCATCCATGATCATGTCGTCGTCGCTGTCCGCCTTGGCTCCCGCCGCCGCTGCTGCACAACCACGACCACGACCACGAGAAGCCGCCGAGCCCTTCGCAGCAGTAGACATCTGCCCATCTTCACCATCGGTCAAGGCAGCCTCGGGTCTCTCCTCCCATGGACCATTCAGATCCGAATCGTAGTCAAACGGCTGTGGCTTGTATCTGGGTCGCCTGATCACATCCCTCTGTCCGGCGTCGAACTTGGCCGTCTGTTCCTTCAAGATCTCGGCCATGCGCGCCTCGACCTCCATGTCTTCGACTCCCAGGGCCATCATGCTCTTGACCTGCCTGGACAGCGAGTCAAAAACGACGTCGTCGATGGCCTTCTTGTCATCCTTGCTCACAAACGAGTTGACCGCGTCTCCCATCTGCTTCTGGGGCAGGATCTTGACGGATTGCTTGGCCACGTAGTCGAACACTAGCTCTTCGACCTTGAGAATATCGAGCGTCCCGTCCTCAGCCGTGACCTGGTATACCTTGCCGCCGCCCTTCTTGTCCGCTTTTCCGGCCGAGCTGGCCGCCGTCTTCCGGCGGTGGAAGTAGACCAGGTCGCTCGTGTTGGCAACCCTCTCCGCGAAGCGACCCGAGAAGCGCTGGGGGTTCTCGACCTCGAACTCGCCCGCGGCCTCCGGGGCGCCGTGCTCAACCTTGAGGCGGATCAGGGGTAGGGGCTGCTGGTCCGGGGCGTCCTCACTGCTGTCGCCTGAGTTCTGCAGCTCCTCCCACTCGCGGGCGGCCTGCTCGATCATGTCGTTGACGATGGCCGTGAGCAGCTTCGTGACTTCGGTGCGGTGGTCCTTGGGCTTCTGCTTCCACAGCTTCTTAAACTTTGGATCCTGCGCGAGCACGATCTCGCGCGTGACAAAGGGACGGACCGACTTGAGCGGGATCTTGTCGACAGTGAACTCCTTGCCCGTGACGTTGAGCACGGCCACGTGCTTGGGGACGGCTTCGCCGGGAACCAGCGAGGTGGCAACGGACGAGCCCGGCTGCATGACGTGAAAGCCCGTCTCGGGGTTCTCGACGGGGTCAACGAGGCACTCGTGCTCGTGGCCCCACACGACGAGGTCTACCCAGTCCGGCAGGAAGTTCTCAGGCAGATAGCCAGTGGCGGTGTGTGCGTGGTGGTTCTGGTGGACGGTCAGGAGGTTGAACCAGTCCTGCTTGGCCTGCGAGGGGCGGAAGAACTTGACGTGGTTGTCGCGAAAGGTGCGGTGCATGCGCTCGTCGCGCACGTTGCTGATGCCGTACAGCGCCAGCTTGGTGCGGCCCTTCTGCAGCAGCACGGGGCGGACCTCGATGTTGTCGGCCTCGGGCACACGGCCAAAGTAGTTGACAAGACCTGCAACCTGCAGCAGGTCAAGCGAGCAGAAGTGTCCGTCGCCGCTGGGGTCGTCGTGGTTGCCGTGGATGGAGAAGACGGGGATGGAGATGTTGATATCAGGATCCTCGTAGTTGACATGGCCGAAGGCGCCGGCAAAAACCTCGGTCGGGTCGCACAGGAACTCGAGCTCGCACGGCTTCATGCCCAGGCAGTTTTGGCGCAGGCTGCGCATGACCTGGTACATGGCCTTGCGCGACGGCTTATTGTCGTGGAAGAGGTCGCCGCCGAGCAGCACCATGTCGACATCCTGGCGCTTGGCGATGTGCATGATCTCGTCAAACGTGCGCCAGCTGTCGTCGCGCCGGATCGGGTCCTTCTCGCCGTAGCCCACATGATTGTCGGTTGCGACCAGGATCCGAATCGTGTCTGCCTCTAGTAGCGGGGTTGACATGGGGAGGTTAGTTGTCTGCCCAGCATTCTCGTGATCAAGGATGGGGGACGTACCTTTGGCGGGAGGCATCGTGACGGAAGCTAGGGTCGATAGCAGCTTAATACGGCCAAGCTGTGTCCACCACCCAGACTGGACGTAAGAATATCGGACTCAATGCCAGTGGCAGCGGCGTTCGATGGTGGGCTACCCGTTTCTGATGTCACAGCGGAGCAAACTCGCGACGCGAGCTGTCTGCCTGGTGTGCGACAAACACACGAAGTCACGTGTGGAAGCCAGCTCCTCCCCTGTCGATTCCCCCACATACCCCACCAACCCCAATTGGGGAGCTCCCCTCTGACGCGCTGCAGCTTTTGGAAGCTCCGCGTCTTGAGTTGTCGCAAACTGATCGCCAGCTTCCTAGCCCGCATCTTGCGCCTTGCAGCCGATTGGGAGTGTCACCTTCCTCCCGCCCTCGCTCGAACTTGCCCTTGCGTCCATCCAAGCCCACCTTCCGCCATGCCTCGTCCAGTGCCGAGAGGCCTCGGCCACCCCTCAGCCCCTGAAGACGCACACCACCGCAGGGCTCAGTCCGTAGACGATGCGAGGACGGCCGCCGAGCTACATCTCCGCCATCTGGCGGACCGCCACGCACTAGGTGAGATTCCCAGTCTCAACCTTGTAGACTTTTCTTCCCGATTGCCTTGCCAACCGCCCTGCAGCATGCAGGCCACCTTACTAACGCCCTTTCCCCGGGCCCCGCCGCAGAACAAGAAGAACAGCCTGAGGACGACTTGGACACCACAGACGAGTACGAAGACGAGGACATTGCGGACGGCGGTGAGGTCCTCTCGGACGAGGACCCCCAGCACTGGGGAGAAAGGCAATCGCGGGGTGGCCTCGGCGACGGACTACAGCCCGACGATATGATGGAAGGCGACCTTGACGTTGACATACACGACGAGGAAGGCGCCCCGACCGAAGACTTCGAATACGAGGAGATGGAGGACGCCACACCAGTATTCGACCCCGCGGCCCTGGGCCTTAAGGAGATCAACAACCTGGCCCACTTCAGCGTGAGCAGTCACAAGCCAGGGAACGGAGTGGCAGAACTGCTGAGCGACGACCTGGACAAGTACTGGCAGTGAGTCCGACATGCACGCAAGGGGATGAAAATCCACGCCCGTCTGACGCTTCAACCCCTGCTGCCAAGATCCGACGGGCAACAACCCCACCTCCTCACGATACACTTTCTCCGCCGAGTCGAGATCCGGGCGCTCCGCTTTTTCGTCGACCACACGCAGGACGAATCTTACACGCCCATACGCATCCTTTGGCACGCCGGGACGGGCCACCACGACCTGATACAGTTTGGCGAGCAGGTGCTGACCAGTCCGAGTGGGTGGCAGGAGGTCCAGATCGAGGGCCTCGGTGGCGGAGCCGACGGCAACTCGCTGTGCTGCTACATTGTGCAGATGCACGTCAAGGAGAACCACCAGAACGGCAAGGACACCCACATCCGCGGCATCAAGATCTACGCCCTCGACGAGAAGGCTCCGCGTGTTGGCGGCCGCGGCGACGTCCTCGATAGTGGCGAAGATGCCGCTGTGCAGGGGCGGACAGGGAGCGCTCGCGGGCTGCTGGGTCTGCCGGCCCTGTCTGGAACAAGAGCCGGTGCCCCGGGCCGGCGAGCAGACGGGGAAGACGGCGCCGAGAACGAAGCACCAGGTGCGGCGCCAGCCCGATTCGACATTGGCGGTATGGTTCTGCCAGATTTTATGCGCGAGCCAGAGATACGGTAGCGTCTGCTTCAAGGACTGCCGCTTTATCTTTAGCTTTCCCATGCCGCCTTTTGGGAACATGTTCAGGTGTTGGGCGCTCTGTACTGCTTCGATATGTGATACCCAACGGGAACGGTGCAATGAATGGTCATATGATTTTCATTAGCCTCCCGTGCTGCTGTATTTGACCGACATAACCGCCCAGTCTGTCGTGCCTTGTTTTGGACTGATATGGCTGTAGTCTGGCATCAACTGTAGGCAACTGTTCTACGAGATCATCCGAGCACGAGACTCGGGCGTTCCAGGCTCATCCATGACATTGATAGTGTTGCAGTCGTATATCGGGCAGTGATATCGGCTTCCCATGTATGGAAGCAAATAAAAGAATTGATATATCCAGAATGGCAATGGCGGAGATGCGGGTGGAGGACCTAAACAGGAAATTAGCCATCTCGGAGCAAATGCTCCCCTGCCTAACGCCAGGAGTCGAGCGCAGCTTCTCCCCGTTCAGATCAATGTGCCAGGGACTCCGCCGGCGCTGCAGGCGCAAAACACCTCGCTGCTGACGGAGAACAAAATTACCCCGCCGACGCCTCCAGTCGCGAGAGCTGCGAACGAACGCTGCCACCACCACGACGTGATACCTTTCCAGAGCCTAGATCGTTGCTCCAGCATTCGTACTATTAAGCAAAGGAAACAAATACCACATCGACACGTCAATATTACAAGACAGACTCGCCAGTCTTTGCTCGTACCCTTGTCGCCTCTGCACCTCGAGCGACTGCCCACCATGGCCCCGACAGGGACGGTCGTGGAGGCAGAAGTCCCCTGGTTCGAGGCAGACTTCCACAGTTTCCTGCGGTCAGGCAGCGACTTCAAAATCATGAGACGAATAGAATGCCACGCCATGCCCTCGGATCGGGACAAGCCGCCGCGGCCAATGAATCTCGACATCGTAGACGGCGGTGGCGGCAACTTGGCGCCCCCGCCCCAGCGCATCGTGGTGCTGGATTCGTCCTTCAACCCGCCGACCAAGGCGCACAAGCGCATGGCCGTCGAGGGTCTGCTGCACTCGGGCTGGCGCGGCACGCGGCTGCTCCTGGTTCTGTCCATCAACAACGCCGACAAGGCGGGCGTCACGCCGGCCTCATTCCCGGAGCGCTGGGCCATGATGGGGTCGTTGGCCAAGGACCTAGCCGCCCACTGCTGGGACCTGCAGCTCCAGGCCCACGGAAAAGCAGACGACGCCCAACAACAACAACAGCAGCAGCAGCAGCAGCAGCAGCAGCGACAGATGGACGAAACGCCCCGGTTCGGCATCGACATGGCGCTCTCGACGCTCCCGTACTTCCACCAGAAGAGCGCGGCCCTGGCGCGGGCCGAGCGCGAGGCGTTCTCGGACCCGAGGCTTGCGTGCGCGGAGCAGCTCCTGCTGGTCGGCTACGACACGCTGGTCCGGATCCTGAACCCCAAGTATTACGCCCCCGAGCCCATGGAGGTGGCGCTGGCGCCCATGTTCGAGCGCGCCTCGCTGCGGGTGATGCTGCGGGCGGACGCGGACGCGACGGAGCTGTGGGAGCAGCGCAAGCAGGTGTCGGACATACGGCTGGGCAGGGACGGCAGGCGTCTGCGGTGGGCGTGGCGGGAGAGGCTCGTTGTGGTCGACGTGGCGCACACCGCCAGGGACCCCGAGACCGAGTGCGTCAGCAGCACGCGGGCGAGGGCGGCGGCCGCGCAGGAGGCTTGGCCTCTGCTCGAAAAGCAGGTGCCGCTGCCGGTGGCGATGTGGATCCGCGACCGAGGACTGTACAAGGCGGACGACCGAGGGGTGAGCGTGGAGGGCGGCAAAGCTTTGCAAGATGTGGATGGGTAGAACCCGGCATCTTACGGCGAGGGAAGCCTGGCACCACAGGGCTATGGGAGTCCGGCGCTGTACAGCAGCCCCGCATTGTGCAGCGTCGGGAATCTGGCATCCCACGGCCACGGAAGTCTGGTATCACAGGGCCGCGGGAGTCCGGCACTGGGCAGCTACGGGAGTCCAGTAATACATAGCAACGGGAGCCCAGCGCCATACAGCAGCCCAGCGTTGCGCAGCGGCGGATATCTGGCAGCACACGGACACGGGAGTCTAGCATCACACGGCTACGGGAATCTAACACTACACAGCTACGGGAGCCCGGCATTGTACAGCGGGGGAAGTCCAGCATTTCGCAGCGGTGGGATCCTGACATCACATAACTACGGGAATCTGAAGCTATACAACGCTGGCAACCCGGCGCCGTATAGCGTAGGGAATCTAGTATTGCGCAGCGATGGGACTGTGGCATCGCAGGGCTACGGGAGCCCGTCATCACACTACTACGGGAGCCCAGCACTATATAGCGAGGCGAGTCCAACGCCATACAGCGAAGGGGCTCCAACCCTATTCGGCGAGGGAAACCCAGCACCGCACAGCGACGCGAGTCCAACTCCATACAGCGAAGGGACTCCGGGGCCATTCGGCGAAGGGAACCCAACGCTATACGACGAGGGGACGTCAGCGCCATGTAACGACGCAGGTCCAGCACCATACAGCGAGCTGAATCTAGCAGTACACAGAGAGGAGGGCCCGGCGGTACATAGCGAAGAGAGTCCGGCGTTATACAGCGACACACCAGCGCCACACAGCGAGGGAACGCCAGCGCCACACAGCGACGCGAGTCTAGCAGTATACAGCGAAGAGGGTCCAGCGGTATACAGCGAGACGCCAGCACCGTGCAGCGACGCGAATCCAACATTGCACAACGACGGGAATCTGGCATCAGACAGCCCCGGAAATGTGCCATCACACGACTACGGGATTCCAGCACTGTACAGCGAGGAGATTCCAGAGCTGTACAGTGACATTTACGGCGACGGGGGTGTGGCGTCGTACCACGACGAGGACTGGGCATTCAACGGCGGGGAGCCGCCCGCGGGATGAGGGCCAAGCAAATGTATGACGAGGAGAGGACATGGCACAGCGACAAGCACCCAGAGCTGTCGAGCACAGAGATGTAAACTTTTCTGGCAAAGAGGGCCGGGCTTTTTTTCATGGAGGAGAGTCGAGTGTTGTTCAGGGAGGAGGAGCCGCCAAGCTCGACGGCAGGGAGCACACACGTCAAGTGCGGGCTGGCCCTTTTCCTTGTGATAGTGGAAACCATACAGAGTGTCTGGACACCGCACATGTCGGGACGATGCAAGCGTGCGCGTGCGCGTGCCGCCGTTCCGAGCGGAGCAGGGAATACCGCTGCACGTTCAGGAGATACACACATAGAAATCGCGGGCGGATCTGCCTCGAGGCGCGTCCAGTGGGTCGCTGCTTGTTTGGCCGGGCGTGGGCTGCCCCACTCACGTCAATTTTTTTGGGCGGTGAGAAAGGCGGTCAGCAAATCGGGCGTGGCAGAAAAACAAAAATGCAGCTGCACGGGCCTCCACGCAGAACCGCACGGGCCACGTCCCCCGGTATATAAACCTGTCCGCCCGCCCGTCCGTCTTTGATTTTTTTCTTCCTTCTTTTCTTCTTCATGTCGACAATACTTCAGAGAATCATTTCTATAGTATTTGTCCCACTTCTTTGTTTCCCAAAGAAGCTTCAGATCCCACCCTGGTTGATGACCACAAATCCTCGCCGCCCTCGAGTGAATACTCATTTTTTTTGTCCCTCGCTCTGTCCGCAAGGATGGCGGAGATGGTGCGCTCGCGTGCGCCGCCTCTGTATAGAGGACTGTGATGATCTCTATCCCGATCTCCCAGGGTCTTGCCTTCGGGCGCCTGGGCGGGATGGGCAGCGATGGACGTCTGACAGGCTCTGATTTTTTTCTCTTTTTCATTGTGCTCTTGGGCTTGCCCAGGACGCGAAGAAGAAGGTCCCCTTGTGCCTGGATCGTGCCACCAGCATCCACGTTGGATCAATCCCACGCGCTGTCGCCTTGCCTCTGTCGTGCCTGATCGCCTGCCGGCATCTTCTTTTGGTTGGGAACGTCGATGGAATGGGAGTGCTTCCATATCCGGCGGTCATTGCACGATCCCACTGCGCCATTCATTGCCTTGGTTATTGTGTCCCCCCGCGCTGCTGCTCGCGAGAACGTCGTGCCTCAGGGTGCGCAGCCGTCTTGTCCCGAATCTTGCATTGGCGATGCTTGGCGTGGGATGCCCATTTTCTTCGTCAGCCCTTCGTCTCGGTTCTATTGGATCCCAGACACCTCCAAAGCGGAAGGTCGCTCGGGAGGTGCATATGTGTCGCTGTCGCCACGAGGCCAGCCAACCCGCCTTCCCCATTGGGCAACCCGCTTCTGGTTCCTGGTTGCATTGCTTCCCGTGCTCCCCGGCCCGCTCGAGACCCTCGCCAACGTTCGGCGATTTTCCTTGCCTTTTTTCCGCCCTACCCGCCTGTCCATCAATTATCACCAAGCATGGGAATTCGTTATCACGCTCGCTACGAGCTGGTCTGATCTCCGACATGCAAGGAACGCGAGTCGTCGTCGAACGTACGTGCTATGGAAGCTGGGCGACTGCCTGCCGTCGTCAGCAGGCGACGGTGAGGTGGGGCACCGTTTGGAACGTCCTTCCACCATTCTCGGCTAGTCGTGCCGAGAGGCGAGTTTTTTTGCATAGCCGAATAGACAAGAGCCCAGGCCTGGCCATGTCTTGATGTCATCACCAGACGCTTATCGTGTCTAACTGCAGATACCTCACTAAGCAGGTACCATGCAAGGCCTGCGGTGCTGTGGCGGCTGCCCGATACCAACCGGTCGGGCAAGGCCTCGTATCGTCGTCTCGCCGGTGCCTGCAATGCGACGCTGGGGATACGACCTGACGACCGCCAAGCTGTAGAACAAGCAGGCCTCGCCTGATATCAGGCAGATTCGTGCTGCAGGCCTGCAATATTTCCTCGACAACCTTCTCCATCAAGATTTGCTCGCACTCGCTCGTCTCAGAATAGCATTAGCAGAGGCCCATCCCTTCCGAGCAGCGCCGAGCTCGAGCGAGCGGCTCCCTGGGCCGACTTCCGGCCTGTCCTCGTGCGGCGCAGTGACATACCGCCTCGTACCATGACCATGGCTCCCTCGCCGAGGAGCTGCGCTATCAGCACATCCTGTCGTGTTGCGGCCATGTCCTGCAGGCAGCGGAACTGCACCACTACCCATCTCCCCTGCAGCCGGCGTCGCCTGCAGCCGTGCCTCCCGTAGTCCGTCAGGCTAGCGACTGGGCATACCAATATTGCCCACCTGCATAATCATGAAGGCGTCATCCCACTGTCGCATATGCAGTGCCTGGCAGCAAACATACGCAAAAGGAGGGGCTGCAGAGGGAAGCGATGATGGAGGAGGATTCTGGTCGACGAGAATGACGCTATCGCTCGTCACTCGTCGTTAGGCGAGGGCGGGATGCATGCATTTACGATCTGTATAAATGCTGCGCCGTCCACACGTCTCTGCCGCGCTTCTCGGATCCTCTGACCTTCATGGGGCTTTGCGTGCTGGCTCGAACGGGAGAGCCAACTCAAGATGCGTCTCTCCAGCGTCATACTCTGCCTACCGCTCACCGGCGTTCTTGCCATCGAGCGGCGCCAGGAGAGCAAGGTTGCCTCGGGCCAGGAGCCATTGCTACACGCCCCCAAGAGGTATATCCTTGAAACACCACCGGTGAGTGCTGGCTTACCGTCTGGCGCGTCTCGATACTACTGGCTATGCGTCTGACAGCGGCTCCGGCACCGATAGGGCTCCAATCTCGCAGAAGTCAAGTCCAAGGTCGAGGCCAGCGGTGGCAAGATCCTCAAGACCTTTGATACCCCCGGCGTCTTCACCGGCATGTCTGTCGAGGCGCCTGATGACAATGCCGATTCGCTCGAGGCGGTACCCGAGGTTGCGCGTGCCTGGCCAGTGGTCCGCATCCACCTGGGGTCGCTACAGCCGCTGGGGTTCAGCGATGATGCTGCCGCGGCCAACTACTCCATCCACTCTTACACGGGTGTCGACAAGCTTCACAAGGAGGGCATCCTTGGCAAGGGCGCCCGTGTTGCCGTTGTCGACACTGGGATTGACTACGACCACCCAGCCGTAAGTTGGCCGGTCACATGAACCACCTAATCTTTGCATTGCGCTTGCTGTCGGCTACTGTCTAACTCGCTCCCCTTGAGATAGCTGGGCGGCGGTTTTGGGCCTGGATTTAAGATCGCTGGAGGCTATGATCTCGTCGGAGATGGAGGTGAGTGACCACAGACCCAGGAGACATGAGATACGTACAGAGAGCCAGCTGTGATGGCTGATGCTGCGTCTCCAACAGGCTGGCCCAGTATCGGGCCCAAGGTACCTGACCCAGACCCCTTCGATACCTTCGGTCACGGGACACACGTGGCGGGGATCATCGCCGGGAAGTCCGAGTGGTTCACGGGCGTTGCGCCCGAGGCCAGCCTCTACATATACAAAGTTTTCGCCCATCTCCGGGGCGGCGGCTACACCGACGAAGACACTCTGATCGACGCTTTTCTCATGGCCTTCCAGGAAGGGGCCGACATCATCTCTTGCAGCATCGGCGCCCTGAGTGGCTATTCTGACGGGCCCTGGGCCGTTGTCGCCTCGCGCCTCGTCGAGCAGGGCGTTGTTGTCACCATTTCGGCCGGCAATGACGGCTACGACGGCCCGGTATTTTCCAGCTCCGGGGCTTCTGGCAAAAACGTGATCGCTGTGGCATCGACGGACCCCAAGACGGTTGCTGCGGATCCGTTCAAAGCAACCTTTGCTCTGGGCGGCCAGTCCAACACCTCGACGCTCGCATACGCCCCTGGAGGCTTCGTGTGGACCATCGACGAACTGCCCATCATCCCGATAAGTCTTAATGCCACGGCCGAGGGCGATCCCTGCGCCCCGCTGCCGGCGACGACGCGCAACTTGTCCACGAGCATCCCGCTGGTGCGGAAAGGCGCATGCGACTTTGCGGTTCAGCAGACGAATCTGGAGGCCTTTGGGGCGAAATACATCCTCTTTTATGACACAGAGCGCAGCTTTTCCCCACCTGGCGGCATTATAAGTCCCGACTCGGAGGTGGCCATGATCGAGGTCAAGGCGGGCGAGGCCATCATCGCCACGTTCAAGGCCGGCGGTAACGTCACGGCCGACTTCAGCCAGCGCGGCGACTGGGCCGTGGGCGCGTACAACTCGGCCGGCGGCGTCCCTTCGGAATACACGAGCTGGGGCACGCTCAACGAGCTCGAGTCCAAGCCCGACATCGCAGCGCCGGGCGCCAACATCTACGCTCCATACGTCGGCGGCGGATACGCCGTACTGTCAGGCACGTCGATGGCCTGCCCGTACGTCGCCGGCGTAGCAGCTCTCTACATCGGCAAATACGGCGGGCGATCGGTGCATGGCCCCGGCATCGCCAAGAAGGTGACGGACCGGATCCGGGCGTCGGGCCGGGCGCTGCCGTGGCAGATATCCACACCGGCAGACGTGCCGATAAACTACGGCTTCTGGGCGCCGGTGCCGCAGGTGGGCGGCGGGCAGATCGACGCTCTCAAGGTGCTCCGGTCCGACACGCAGCTCACGTTCGAGCCCATCGCGCTCAACGACACGGCCCGCTTCGGCCGGTACCACAAGGTCGACATCACTAACACCGGCTCGGGCCCCGTCACGTACAAGTTCGCGCTGCAGCCGGCGGGCACGTTCGACGCGCAGAGCCCGGTGTACGAGAACTTCCTCGCGATCCTGTACGAGCTCACGCCGTACGCGTTTTCGCCGCAGGTCAGCTTCCCGTCGGGCACGTTCACGGTGCAGGCGGGCCAGACGCGGACGGCGCAATTCGGCTTCTCGCCGCCGGCCGGGCTCGAGGCGGGGCGGCTCCCCGTATACAGCGGCAAGATCCTCGTGTCGGGCAGCAACGGCGACGAGCTGTCGGTGCCGTACACCGGGGCCGGGTTCGACCTGAAGGGCCAGATGCGGCGCAACCTGTTCTCGGACACGACGCCGTTCCAGCTGGGCGGGCCGAACCGCGACGACATCGAATTCTATCACACGTACGACTTCAACCTCGACTGGATGGTGCAGAGCTTCCCCAAGGTCTACGTCGAGCTGAAGTGGGCGACGCGCCAGGTGCGCTGGGACATCTTCGAGGCCGGCTGGGACGAGCGGCGGTGGAGGTACCCTCCCGTGGCGGGCGAGGCGGGCTACGTCGGGTCGGCGACCAGCTCCATCTACTCGGGCAGCTGGGCGTTCGACCCGGCGTCGATGGACCGCGAGGCCGTGGTGCCGCTTCCCGTGGCCAGTCCGCGGAGTTCGATGGGACGCGGGACCCTGTACCCGTTTTGGTGGCTCGGCAAGCTGGCTAACGGGAGCTACATTGCGCCGGGCAACTACACGTGAGTGGTTTCTTTTTTCTTTTTTCTTTTTGCTTTTGCAAGGGGCGATATGTTGACTAATGCTCCTCGGAGACAGCTTCCGGTTTGCCGCGCTGTTGCCACTGGGCGACCCTGGTCATTCGGATAACTGGGACATTTGGAAGACACCCGAGATCACAATTCTGCCGTACAAGGTCTGAGGGTCCGTGGTGCTAGACTGGGGACCCTTGCGTGTTGGTTCGCCGTTTGTTTTCTACATATGGGTTGCGAGTCAACGTCGCCGGCACAACTTATGGCTTCTAGTCTCGGCGCTCGCAGACCTTCAACCGTGATGTCGTCGATTGATGGCAGGTGAAACGGGGTGGATAAATCCGTGCTGACCAAGGGCGGATGCTGCTAGCGGCAGGCAGAAGCAGCGACGTCTGAGACGGCGCGAGACCATTTTAGCGGCTTCGGCTGCTTGCAGGAGCTGAGCTGTTGGTGCGGCTGCGGACGCCGCTCGCTCAATGGGCCTTTTTGATATGTGATATGGGTCAAATTTTCCACTTCCTTGGCCGAATTGCCTGATTCCACCTGTCACTCCCGTCCCAGCCTCCAAGCCAGCCTGCAGCCTGTAGTCCAGCCACTCTTGGCCGCCACCAATCAGTCCGACGCAAAAGACCGACTGGCGCTGTGTGCGTTTACAGCAGAAAATCCGTCTCGTCTGGTTGCCGTCATTCCATTCTAATTTCCCCCCCCCCCCCCCCCCCCCCCCCCCCCCCCCCCCCCCCCCCCCCCCCCCCCCCCCCCCCCCCCCCCCCCCCCCCACCCCCCCCCCCCCCCCCCCCCCCCCCCCCCCCCCCCCCCCCCCCCNACGAGCGCTGAAGAAAACAAAATTCAATCGACAGCAGCTGAGCTCCGGCTGTGCCGTCTTAACCCCATCGATCAAACCTGCGGGGCGCGTGCCTTCCCCATCTGGCCAGAGACAGGGCCATTTCCACCAACCTCGCCCCCGCAGCTTCCCCGAGATTAGGTGGAATTTGAGCTCGCTGCCGGTGGACCAGGCAGCCTGGCCAGCACTGCACTGCGCCAACGTCGCGTCGGATCAATCGCTAAACTCCACCTTTGGCCGCCCACCAACCGACAGTTTTCAGTTTTAGAGCGTGGCGGGGCGAGTCCATCTCGGCTGCCGCTCGACGGGGTTGCAGCACAGTCCATGACACTGCTCTCCAGGTGAGGAGGTAGGCTGGCCGGGACCGCCGCCGACGCAAGACGAGACGATGGACCCGGCTCTGCACCTGCAGCAGCGCATCGCCCAGGGCCTGAACGACGTCACCCTGTCGCTCCGCAGCTCCTTCAGCTCGCTCGTGCTGGGTGGTGCCCCGGGAGGAGCTGCTGGTCCGACTGCAGACGCAAATGCAAACGCGAACGCAAACGCCGACAACCACGCCGCCGCCGCCGCCGCCGCACCCGACAACAACGCACACGCTGCTTCCGACGCCGCCAGCATCACCACCACCTCCTCCAGCACCACCGGCGGGGCGAGTTCAAGCTCCAGCTCGGCCACGGCACACAACCCACCAGACGATGGCGACGACGCCGCCAATCCCGCCACGACGACCATGAGCACCGGCGCCGACGTCGACCTCGAGAAGGGCCGGCCCGAGCTGGAAGAGCGGCGCTACCGGACCTCGTCGCAGGGTGGCTCCTCCAGCATCGCCGTCGCCGCCGCCGCCGCCCCGGATCCCCACGGCCGAGGCCCGCCGCCCGAACCCGGACACCAGCTACAGACACATGAGCGGGGAGGCGAACGGCCACAGCAAACAGACGACGCAGAAGCCGCAGCAGAAACGGAGGCCGTGGCCGAGACGGCCATGGTGCTGCGGCAGCGGCGGCAGCGACGAGAGCCGCTGACGCTGCGGACACTGCCGCCCGAGGTGCTGATGCTGGTGATCCGCCAGCTCAACTTTGGCGACATCGAGCGGCTGCGGCGGACGAGCCGCTTCTTCCACGACTTTGCGGCGCCGCACATGGTGCGCACGCTCTTCGGGGCGGCCGAGCTGCGGCGCCTGCTGCTCAGCCACTGCTCGTCGTGCCTGGCCTACGACGAGAACAAGTCGGGGCTGCTGCTGGCCGGCGAGGGCCAGCCCGGCTACCCGCTGTGCGCGCGCTGCGTCGACTGCGCCGTAGCGAAGCGCGACGAGCGCCTCGTGGTCGGCCGCAAGGTGGCCATGGGCGACGGCGGCGGCGTCTGGGTCTGCCGCTGGTGCGGCTGGCCCGTGGTGACCGACGCCGCCCCCGGCCACGTCCAGTTCCACCGCGCCTGCTACGGCGCCTACAACGACAGCCTGCTCTTCTTCTTCCTTCTCGGCTGGGTCCAGATGGGCCTGGGCATCGTCGCCGGCGCCCTGGCCTGGACCTACTACCGCGACGAGATCTCCGTCTACGCCCCGACCATCACCTCCTTCATCCTGCTCTGGGTGTGCTTCTTCATGCTCATGTTCCGGGGCAACCACATCCGCACCTACCACTGGACCCTCCTGGCCGAGGCTCTCGTGCTCTGCCTCTGGGTCATGCCCCTGCACTACATCATCTCCTTGTATGTGGCCGTGCCGCACGACCAACTGCCCAGGAGCACCATGGCGTGCTTGATCATATTCTTGCTGAATACGTATGTCTTTTGTTCCTCCCCGTTGACGGACTGGGAAAAAAAAAGCCTCCTCGCTGACTTGTTTCTTGTCATGTACAGACTATTCCGGCTGCTGAATGTGCTTGGCAACATCATCCTCATGTGCGAGTACCAGCGGACGAACCACTACTTGCCCAAACGCATGATACCCTTTTGGAGGCGCATCACGAACCCCATAGCCGACGCCTTGATTTTCTGGACGTACCCGCAGTCGGTCGAGCAAAAGTACCGTCCTCATTGGGTCTGAGTAACCCAGCTGGCAATTTTTCTTTTTTCCTCTTTTGTGCATAGATAGCAACGTCATCTGTGATTCCTCGCTGGTTGGGCTTGCCACTGAAAATCATGTATACATCCCCGCGAGCGTTTTTTTTTTTTTTTTTTCTGCGACAGATCTGAATACCAGCAGGCAGACAACAATCATAGTGATGACATCAATGGCGCCAGGAAATGGGAACAGGCATGGTCGGGCTTAACTTGGCTTGGCTTGTCTTAGCTTGCAAGGAATATTGGCAGGAAACACGGAAACAGGATATTGCTGGGATGGAGGGGTCATTTGGAAATGGCCATCAAGTACACACGCATACGGAAGTAGCCGGGTGGCTACCACAACGGAGAATATACTATACATATTCGACTTTTACCCGATCATGGACGTTTCGTCTCCTGCTTTCATCAGCCTAGAGGACGGGACGGTAAGATATGGAGGAGGGGAAGGACGTGTGGGACGAGACCGGACAAGCGCGAGGGGAAGGAAAAAGTCTGCTGCTGGTGTGACCACCGAGCCCCATTTAAGCACCACACCAAGCCCACAGTCAAGCCCTAACATCTCTCCTTGGTGTAGTTGGTTTATCACGTTCGACTGTAATTGTCAGATTGTCATCGAAAGGTCCCTAGTTCGATTCTGGGAGGGGAGACATTTTTGCAGGTGGCTAGGTACCTAGCTAGGTAGGCGCCTACCAGATTGATTCTCCCTTTTGTCTCATTTGCCCCTTATCGGATGAGCGGCTTTGCGGACGGACTGTGTTCCCGCGAGTTTTCGTGTTTTTGCTTTGTTTGGTGCATGCACAGGCGACATTTGCATGAGCTAGCGCGCGTCCGCATTATGATGGCATCAATGCCGCAGGTGGAAACGCATCCGACAGATCAAGACATTTCTAGGACGAAATCTTTTATCCTAAAAACAACTACCTAGATGAAGATACATGGCACACGCGGGTGCTGAAGCCGCCGTTTAAATACCCCCAAGGAAGTAACACGAAGCGGAGTTTGGTTGTAAAATACCCAAGAAACGCCTGTCGCAATGATTCGCCTCGAGGGAAAAAGAAACCTATTCATATAAAGCTCACGGCTACTAGGGCTAAACAAGATGCGTCCCGCCTACGGAAGCTCCGTCCTGTCATCCGGCAGCACACGCTTCTTCATGCCCGCCATGTCGGCCAGCAAAAACTTCTGCTCGGCCGCGTCGGAGCCCCAGAGCGGCGCGGGCCGGTGCGGTCGTGGCGGCTGCCCGCCCGGCTCGGCGCCCGACGGCATCTCGTACTCGGGCCCGTAGCCTTGGTAGCCTTCGCGCACCGGCAGCTCCGACGCAGACGCCGACGCCGGGCCCGCGCCCGGACCAGCCGTGGCGCTCCAGGGCGACACCAGGCTCTCGTGGCCCGTGGGCGTGTTTTCGGCCGTGTTGCTGCTGCTGCCGCCGACGGGTCCCGTCCATGCCCGTTCTGGCTTTTGCGGGGTTGAGGGCGTCGTTGTCGGAGCTGGCTGCTGTTGCTGCTGATGCTGCTGCTTACAGCTGTCGAGGATGAACTGCTGCTGCTGTAGCATGTAGTTCGAGACGTGTGCCAGGCCCGACGGCGTCTCGTCTGTTCCCTCGGCGCCCTCGCTGGCCGCCGCCGCCGCCGCCCTTGCACCGCTGCCGGTGCTGCGGATGCTGCCCGCGGGCTCGGGGTTCCTCGTGCTCGCGGTGGCGTCCCCGCTGCCGCCACCTCTGCTCTCCGAATTTGCCGATGCCACCACCGCCGCCGCCGCGTGCTGTCGATCGGATCGGTAACTGCTGCCACGCGTAGGTGGGCCAACGCGCGGCGACGACGAGGGCCGACCGCCGCCGCCGCCGCCGTCGGTAGAACCGCTGGCAGCTTCGAGCTTGCGCTCCTCGACCTCGCGCGCCCGCTGGCGCAGCTGGCGCCGCTGCTCAAAGTACCACACGGCGACGGCGCCGGCGCCGATCAGGATGACGCCCAGCGCGGCGCCCACGCCGATGCCGGCCTTGGCGTCGCCGCTGAGCGCACCGGCGCCGTTCGGGGCGGCGGCGGCGGCGGCAGTGTCGGTGGCCAGCTGGGGCTGGGGCTGGGCGCCTGTCCCCGGCTGCGAGGGATCCTCGACGGCGACGCGCCAGGAGGGCGCGTGGTTGGGGTCGCCGATGTTGCGCTTCAAGAAGCAGGTGAAGGCGCCGCGGTAGTCGCCCCAGCCGACGGCGGTGCAGCCCGTCTTGTCGGCTGCGCAGCGGGCGATGCAGTCGTTGGTGTTGGGCGACGGCAGGTTGCGGATGTCGTAGGCGCCAAAGTCGGAGCTGTAGTCGCGCCCGCACAGCACCACGTACCGCTTGGCCGTCACCGGCTCCGTGTACACGGTCCGGTTGTCGTTGGGGCAGTTGATGAAGGCGTCGGCCGGCCCGTTCGTCTGCTGCGCGGTCGGCGCGGGGATGTTAGGCGTTGCTCGCTTGTGCAGGTCGGATGGCCCGGTCGTCTTTGTGCCCTCTGGTTCTCCGTCGTCTCGGAGTTCGAGTGGCCTGGCGTCGTCGTTCTCGTCCTCCTTCCTCCTGCCTCTCCTCCTCGCTACGGTAAACCGGTCGCTGTTGGTGCCGGGCTGGGTTGGGTCGGCAAGGGACCCGAGGCTGAACCAGCACTCCTTCTCCTCCGTCCCGAGTCCGGGTCCGTCCCCAAGCTGTATTCTCGAAAGCGAGACGTCTAGCTGGCCAGAAAATGGAGGGGCCCGTTGGATGCTCTCTGGGTGACAGACGGGCATGTTAGTCCGGCCGGGTCGCCGCTGCGCCGTGCCGGCAGCTGGGACAAGCACACGTACCTTGTCTTGGTCTGTCTGGATCGCACCATGTGGAGAGTACGGGCCAGTTAAAGGGCGACGCGTATCTTAGATTAACCACATCTTCTGGCGCGAAGGCCTGCCCCGCGGGAAAAGAAAATGTGATGGTGGTGGCTGCCGCGGAGCCATCGCCGCCCGAGACGGCGGCAGCACCGACGCCCGCGGTACAAGCCGCCACGGCGACGACAAAAGAAAACGCGGAGCGAGATGCGACGGGACAAGTTCGAGACCTCGATGCTTCGCCTCTTGGTCTAGACCCAGAGGGCCTTGCCATTGTGCCGGGATGGCGCTGCCGGGGAGAATGCGAGAGAGTCGCGAAAGGTGGTGCTGTGCACCGGTATACCCCAGATTTGCCTCAGCCTGGGCCGCTGACGAAAAGGAGCGACGGGAAGCGAGGCAGCTCTGGCGGGGTGTAGGGATGCGAAATATTAGGGAATTACGGTAGCCGTCAGGGCGATGATGATGAGGCAATTGGACAGGGTGGCGCAAAGGATGCAGAGACGGAGGGCATCGTGAGATCGTGAGGTGCAAAATAAAAAAACGGGAGGGGAGATCAGCCAGGCCGGGCGGAGGGGACAAGGGGCACAGCACAGCCTGGCCGCCTCTATGAGCTGCTGACATCTGCCACCGCACACACAAATATTGTGCACCTGCATTTGTAGCGGCGGGCTCGACAGCCACAAGCTCATTAGCCGACGAGCGAAAGGGGAAATTCGCCAGATGCCACACCACCTGGAAACCCCGACAAGCACTGTCCTCTTTCGGGCTAGCTCAGCACCTGCAGACGCCGTTCCAGCCCTGACCCTCCCCGACGACCGGGACTATTGATAACCGAGCCTTCGTCTTTGAAATGGAGGCCGCTGGATAGAGCGTTGGGTCTATCCTCTGAGAAGCCCGAGATTGCTGTATTTGCAGATTGAAATGATCGAGACCCCAACTTCAATGCTCAGGCCACGCTTGAGCTGCCCACGCCCAGTGGAGAGCTCAAATCCCGATTCCCAAGATCGACTCGGGATTCGATCGCAGTAGTGTGGGGGCCATGTCTTCGCGCAGAGCTCTCTGGGTGGGGCGGGTCGAAAACCTGATCTGACTCAGCGCCCGCCATCCGTCTCGGCATTTTCCATTTGGATCGACTCTCCAACCCCCAGACGCCGGCAACAAACCCAACCCCAGGAGAGACGACGCAACATCGCAGCGTTGAACGACAGATAGCGTGCAAAAACCCAACCCGCCTTGGTTTCTACATGAACCCAAAACCTTAACCTCCCTCAGTGCCCGTCCGGATCCAACAAGCGGCCGCGATCGGCCCAGATTGCGATTGGCTTTATGCCCTGGCCTCCCTGCCCACGGCCACCACCCCTGCAGCTCCTGCAGATAACAAGCTCGGCTGGTCCGTGCCGTTGACTGCCAGACGATTGGTCGGGTCGTTTACTTGGCTGGCCCGCGTGGGAGACGACTGCCCGGGGCCTGCTGAAAAAGCACGCTAACGCTAGTACAGCTCATCCAATCACGGCTCGTCCACCCAACGGCGTCGACGACGCCTCAACAGTCAGCCTTGCCAGGTGTATCAGCATACAGAACAGTCGCCTCGGAGGCCTGGGACGGCATAAACATGACCTTGTGCTTTCATCTCTGCTACGCTTCCTTGATGGACGTCTAAGGGTATCTTACACATTACACACGACCATCTCTCCTGCCGTCCACTCACCCTCAACCGCCCACTTTCCTCATCTCCTTTCTCCTTCGGGCAGAGTTTCCCACGGCCGTTTTATTGCCGCATCACACCTGCCCTTACACCCTCCTCCCCTGATGGGATCTGGCCCGACCGTCACCTTGGTCTCGCGAGTGACGACGATGACGCCGCTGCCTCGGCCGTCGTCCTTGGTGCTACCACCATCACTGTTGCTGTCGACCCCGGGGCTGCCGCCTGAGGTCGCCGCCTCCTTGCCCTCGCGCAGTTGCTGCGTCGACTCGGTCATTAGCCGCGACAGCCTGTTTCTGCCAGTCTGCGAGCCGCCCCCGATCGTCACCAGCACCGTGCCACCGTCCTTTGCCTCTCCCACTCCAGCCTCGGCGTCGCTCTGCTTGTTGGCGTAGCGATTGGTGGCGTATCGGGTCCTTGCCATAGATTGCCGGATTCGCTTTGGCAGCTGTGTCTCGGCTGCCATCTTGGCCACGTTTGGAACGCACAGCACGAAGAAGCCCGCCGTCAGCTCGCCCCAGGTCCAGAAGAAGAGCGGGCTGATGTAGTAGGTGTGATCCTCCTCGCGCAGGTAGCGCACAGTCTCGATCAGGCGGAAACAAGCAGCCCCGCAAGCACTGTTTTCGTGTGCCGTCCTTTGTCAGCTCACTTTATCCACCCATTGGGCTGTAACATTCGGCGTCACCTATCACTTACATCATACCCACTCCAAAGATGATCGAGACACCCAGCTTCTTGCGCCAGGTCAGACGCAGGTTCCAGATGATGCGCTGTGGCAGCACCACCATGGCGAACGAGGTGACGACCTGCACGATCGACGAGATGAGCAGGAGCTCCGAGAGGTCGAAGCACTTTGGCGCGTTGGCACCGGTGGTGCAGTCGATGTTGATCAGGGTGGTGCAGACGGCGCCCCAGAGGCACTGGATGGCGCTCAGCACGATGCACGCCCACCAGAAGATGCTGCTCCGGCGCTCCGACACCACCAGGACTCGCGCCCAGTCGAGCAGGATGGCCGTCTTGACCAGCGGCAGCGACACCGAGTAGAAGCTGGAGTAGAGCAGGATGAGGCTGTACGGCTCCGGCAGGTCGCGGATCCGAAGATCCCACTGGTGCACGTAGTACCCGGGCGACCACGTGAAGGAGTAGCCCGCATACGCCGTGCCGACAAACGCGGCAAACGACAAGAGCGTGAACACTGGACCGACAGCCACATCACATGCGTCAGCTTGGACGTTGTCAGGGGGGAAGTCGATTCCTGGGAGTCGAGTTCCCTTACCTTCCTCCTTGTGCAGCCTCCTCTCCCACCACGTCCGCACGTAGAAGCGCAGGAAAACGCAGAGGGTGGTGATGACGGTGCAGGTGATCATGACTCCCCAGGCCAGCTGGTTGTCGTTCTTGGGGTGGCCGAACTGGGGCGTCACGCCTGGCGGCGGCGTCATGGCGGGCCCGTTGGGGCCAGCGGCCACGAGTGTCGGATTCAGGAACATGCTGAGTCCTCGGGCTCTCCTCCGTCTCTCTTTTTGTCTCCGAGACTTCTCCCTGCCCGGCTTCGATCGTCGGCCAGGGTGGTTCGTTCGAATCCTTCGTCGGGTAACCAATGTCGAGCCTTGTCCGGTGGGCTAAAAACCCTTGGCCTCCTCTGGTGGCGATGGCGACGGCGCACCAACACAAGAGAGATCTATCCACGGGGGATGGCATCGGCGGCGCCATTGATTAAAAGGGACTTCCTCGCTTCCTCCTGGTCGATCGCCGAGGGCGACACGCCCCTCTCCCTGGCCTCGGCCTGCGAGTGCACGACTCGCCGGGAAAGTAGAGGAGGCAGGCCTGCCTGCCAAAATATTACGAGGGCCCGTTCGCCATACCCGCCCAGTGGGCTTACCCGCTCGACTTTGTTACTGCTTTTGCTGTGTACCCCCACCCAGCGTGGCACCGTGGCCTCGACTATTCCAGACGACTGTCACCCACGTCGTCGCCTTCGCGACCCTCGCCGTGGTTTCTGGTTTATAGCGCCGCGCCTCTAGTGCCGGGCTTGGGAGTTTCCATGTACGACATATCGCCTGCTTGGCGCGCGAACAGCGGTACCGAGCAGCTATGTAACTGACAATTATTGGCGAGCGAATGCTACTCAATCCCAGTTGACGCTTCTTGCGTCTTGGGGCCTCCTTGGGCTGTTCTGTCGTAATGGAGCTTCTGGAGCTTCTGGAGCTTCTGGAGCTTGAACCCCTGCTTGGCATTTTCATCTAATAAACTCTGCGGTCCGCACCGTTGGCAGGGAAGGCAGGCAAACCGGTCCCCTTTCGTACCTTGTCCTGGTCCCCAGATTGTTTTTAGCCTTAGCGATTTGCGCAGAAAACCAACGTTGCTCAGGCCTGTTTGTTGACACACACAGGGTCGCCCACCCCTGCCTGGTCGATCGGATGGGAAAGGCGTTCGGCTGCCGACGGGCGGTAGGCAAGGACGTGCCTGTCGATAGCGAGATTGAACCTTTTCGCCTAGGTGTTGCGGAGCGTCTTCTACACCGCCGTCTAAGCGTTGCGGCGAACCGGTTCGTGGCACACCGGCGCACTTGTTCGGATAGCAGTTTCAGCCCTCTATACCAGCGCCGACTTCTGCAGTTAAGACCAGACTGGTCGAGGGGCCCAAGGTGTGATCCAGGGGTACCCGATGGAGACCCCCGAGGTCCGTGTGCTGCCAGTCAAGCCTGCACGTGGCTCGTGATGGTGTGGGCCACAGACTGACGGGCGCCTTGACAACCGGACGACTTTCTGATATCGGACAACGCTAAGCGTTATTTGCCCCGTGAATCTATCCAAGGGTAAGAACACTCGACGGCGCTATTTATGACGTACAGTTGCTCGACGGCCCTGGCTGACACAGGCGGGAATGCTAGGTATCAGCGCTCACATGAAAATGAAAATGTCTTCATATTCCGGTACTTCCGGAAACCTTGCCGTATGTAGGAGGTCTTTCCCTCCCATTTTTGTGGTGTGCTTCCCCTTGCATTGCTAGAATTGCGGCCCCAGAGCCCTTCAGATTGCTTGTGTGCAGTTATAGGTATCCACGGTATATCTGGCGGATCGGCTAACCAAGAGCCGCTTATTTGGCAAAAGATCTACATGCCAAGAAACGGCTGCCGTTGGCGAGATGAAGCAAGCCCTCGTTTGTGAGTTTTCCGCCGTGGAGCTCGAGCCCCCTCGCCTGGCAAGACGGAGAAATACGGCCCGACGGTGAGTCCGTGGTCATTCCACTCGGCCTAGGTGGCATCACAGCTCCAGACAGCGCGCCGAACCGAGACGTCTTGCGTCAGTCCCAGAGCCTGTAGCCGCGTGGCCAGACTCGGGATCCGTCAGCGGTGCAGCTGCCAATCTGGGCAATGGGCGAAAAGATCAAAGCCTTGGCTTGACCCGAAGCGCTGTTTCTGGATCTGCCTCCCGAGGCTGCGGCGAAGTCAAAATGATCGAGAAGGAGGCCAAGGTCGCGGAGAGGGATGAGTGTTTATCCAGGCGCGACCTGATTCTGCAAAAGCACAGACTGCCTAAACAGTCGGCGGATATTCCCATGGACGGGCGGTGCAACTCTGTGAGGCAACTCTAAGAGGCGAAACAGCGAAGAAGAATTTCCCTTATCGCCTTTTTCTTCCGCGCGACTGGTCCGAATCTGCGAATCTGAGGCGAGCACAGGCCGCCGCCCCACCTGGACGGGGAACCGTTTTCAGGGCACCGCGTCACCAAACGCGGGGTAAGCCCGGGCAATTAAACTGAGGGGAAGCGGCAGCGCTAGCTCTTCGGCTAGGCTGGATGAGGGCAGGCAGCGGCAGGTTTGCCGAGCACCGTTCAGCGATGGCCAGGCCGAGACTGGAGCTGAGTCTGGGGTTGATCTATTTCTGGAATGGCAGCAGGGCTCGACTGTTTCCAGCACCGAACATTCTACGCACAGGACGACGCCAGCTGAAGCAGCCACAGTGAGACACCATGAGCCTGGCCATCAGAGCAGCCCCGTCGACGGCGGCGAGAGCCGTCAGCCTGCTGCGCACCATCCAATACACCCACCCGCCCTCGTGCCCCTGCCACTCCAACCCTGGCCATCACCACCATCGCCAGAACAATGCCGCAACGCCCTACCAGCGCCGCCTGTCCAGGAGACACCTGGCCACGCCGTCGGCGTCGGAGCCCAAAGAGTACGCCTTCGAGATGGCCGCTTCCTCCATCCGCTTCGGCGAGGGCGTGACCATGGAGGTGGGCATGGACCTGCGAAACATCGGTGCCAAGCGCGTGTGCGTCGTCACGGACCAGACGGTCGACGGCCTGTACGCCATGACGCAGGTGCGCGAGAGCCTGGCGCGCGAGGGCGTCAGCTTCGAGGTCTTCAACAAGGTCAAGATCGAGCCCAAGGACAGCTCGGTGCGCGAGGCCATCGACTGGGTTAAGACCTACAACCCGGACGCGTTCCTGGCCGTGGGCGGCGGCTCCGTCATGGACACGGCCAAGCTGATGAACCTGTACTCGTGCTACCCGGACGCGCCGTTCCTGGACTTTGTCAACGCGCCGCTGGGCGCCGGCAGGCCCGTGGACAGGGCGCTCAAGCCGCTGATCGCGGTGCCCACGACGGCGGGCACGGGCTCCGAGACGACGGGCACCGCCATCTTCGACCTCGAGGCGCGCCGGGCGAAGACGGGCGTGGCGCACCGCAACCTCAAGCCGACGCTGGGCATCTGCGACCCGCTCAACACGCGCACCATGCCAGCCGCCGTCAAGGCCGCGTCGGGGCTCGACGTGCTCTGCCACTCGCTCGAGTCGTGGACCGCCATCCCCTACACGGAGCGCGTGCCGCGGCCCAAGAACCCCATCAACAGGCCCGCCTACCAGGGCGCGAATCCCATCAGCGACATCTTCTCGCTCAGCGCGCTGCGCAGCACGATAAAGTACCTGCCCCGCGCCGTCAGGGACCCGGACGACGCCGAGGCCCAGCGCGAGATGCTGCTGGCCGCCACGCTCGCCGGCGTCGGCTTCGGAAACGCGGGCGTGCACCTGTGCCACGGCATGTCGTACCCCATCTCGGGCCAGAACCCCGCCGGCTACAAGCACGAGGGCTACGAGGTGCCGCATCCCATCATCCCGCACGGCGTGTCTGTAGCCGTGTCCGCGCCGGCCGTCTTTAGGTTCACGGGCCCGTCCAACCCGGACCGTCACCTCGAGGCCGCCGCGGCTTTTGGCGTCGATGTGTCCAATGCCAAGCGCGAGAGCGCCGGCGAGATTTTGGCCGATGCGATCACCAAGTTTCTCGCCGACCTGGGAGACCAGCCCGCCGGCCTGAGCGAGCTGGGTTTTCGCCCGGAACACATCGACCAGCTGGTGGATGGCACCATCCCGCAGGCCAGAGTATTGATGCTCGCGCCGGGGCTGGCCATGACGGAGCTGGAGAGGGAGAGGGAGCAGCTTCGGGGGTTGTTTGAGGAGGCCATGAAGCACTGACACCGCACGAATGGAAGTCATGGAGGGTGGCAAACATTGTCATTAAAGCATACCAAACTATCCCAGGCCAACTCCACCCCTAATGTCTCACCACCGTCCCTGCTCCGTCAGATCAAGCCTTCCACCCGCCCATCCGGTTGCGGAACAGGCCGTTGGGGTCGACCTCCTTGGCCACCTTGGCAGCCAGCTGGCGCTTCTCGGGCCGCAGCCGGCCAAAGTAGTCCTGGCCGCGGTAGACGTCGTTGGCGAACAGCGGGCGGAAGGCGTCCTTGGTGACGCCGTCGGTAGCAAACTTGTCCACCAGCGCCTTCATGCCCTTTGTCATGTCGTCGGCCGCGCGCTCGGCCAGGCCGTCGTCCCAGTTGGCGAGGTACGACAGGTCGTACTCGTAGATGATGCGGTCGACGTCGTCGTCCAGGTCCAGCAGGTCGCCTCCCCTGCTGCGGGCGGCGGCGGCCATGGACCGAGGGACGGGCTGCATGGCCATGCTGCTCGTCAGGCCCAGGATCCCCTTGTAGTCGCGCGACGTCTTGTTCCAGTGGTCGTAGTAGGTGCGCATGACCTTGAGCATGGACGCGGCCGAGGTGTCGGTCGGCAGGACGGCCGTCTCGGTGGCCACCTTGTAGCGCGTGCCGCGCAGCACGATGGCGCTGTTGCCGGCCAGCAGGTCGCCGTAGCTCTGGGTCTTGCACGAGTTGAAGATGGGGTGCAGGGCCGTGAAGTCGTCGAACACGCCGTCGGGGACCGTGGGGCCGTCGTAGAAGAAGAAGACGACCCAGAGCTCGATCAGGCCAGACAGCACCAGCTGCACCGTCGGGATGATGGCGGCCTTGGGATGCGACGGGTACTCGTTGGTGAATTTAGCGATGGCCGCCAGCATCTTGTCGGCCTTGTCGCTGCCACCGGTAAAAAACATGAGCCCGCCCCAGACCTGGCCGATGGGGATGGCCTCCATGACGTAGGCGGTCACGATGCCGAAGTTGTTGGTGCCGCCCTTGATGGCCGCGAAGAGGTCCGGGCGCTCGGTCTTGGACGCGGTCACGATGGACCCGTCGGCCAGCACCAGCTCGGCGGCCGCCAGATTGTTCATCCCCCACCCGTAGCGCGGGCTGAGGAACGAAAACCCGCCGCCGTTCATGTACCCGCCCACGCCGACCTCGCCCACCCGGGACCCCGCAACCGTCATGCCGACGGGGTCCAGGGCGCGCTGCACATCGGTCCAGCGCGAGCCCGGCTCGATGCGCACGAGCTTCTTGTCCGCGTCGTACCGGATCTCGGTCAGTCGGCGGACCGAGATCAGAGGCCCGTCGCGCACGCTGTTGTAGCCGTCGTTTGCGCTGAGGCCGCCGGCCTTGACGGCGAAGCTGTCGTTGTTCCCGGAGGCGCCCAGTGCCTTGACGATTTCGCTCACTTCCTGGGCGGATTTGGGCAGCACGACGCAGCCGGGCTTCAGGTCGGCCGACGCCCGCGACCAGTACTCGTCCAGCTCCGCGGCGTAGGGCGCTTTCGGGATGGAGAACTTGTCGGTCTGCACGTCGATTTTGTTGCCGGCCTTGAGGAGGTCGCAGGTCTGCGATGCCGCGGCCGTGAAGCCCGTGGTGGCCAGGACGGCCAGGGCCAGGGATGCGATCATGTTGTCTGACTGACTGACTGACTAGTTGGATATGAAAGAGAGGAAAGAACTCAGTCTGGCCGTGAAAGACCAAGTGCCGGATGGAGAGAAAGACGGGCCCCGTGGCATCGTGAGAGGAGCGTGTCCGGGGGACTCTTTATGACGGGCAGGGTGGCGTGGTGTGCCAGCGAGGCCGAGGCCATCCGAGGCACGATGGACAACTCCGCATCGGCCAAGCATCACCTACCTAGTACGCACCTACCTAAATCAGGGGCTGGCGATGCAGGCCCAGGGGGAGTCGAGATACGGCGGGGAAAATACGCAATACGAGTCGGGCGACACCCCCCTTTGGGCGCCTTCCCCGCCATCGCAATGTCGCAATGTTACGTTCCTCATGCGCGGGTCTGGTGAAATTGGGAATATTGGCATTGGCTCGGTTGGTGTTCTTTTATGCGGGCTTTCGTCGGTTAGCAAAGATCTGGGTTCGCGGCCATGGCCGAGATTGCGTTCAGGGATGGGGCAAGGGTTTATTTGATGCTTTTGCCACGCGGTAGGGACGAACTGTGGCGGTGGATCTGCGGGGAAGATTTTAGCGCCAAAATGTGTTCCATGAGATTGATGCGCTTTCAGCCTTAGAGGGAAGCTGCGGTGGCGTCGCGTTGAAAACATGTTTCGGAGAATCTCTGGTGCTTTCTGACTCGGACGCCGCAGGACTGACCCCAACTGCAGCCGTGCTTTGTGTATCTGACAGTGGCGGACCAATCGGCGCTTCCGCTTTACTACTGGCAGCAGTAAGAGGCAGGCTCAGCCGCGGCCAAGACTGCGACCCGCCACTTTGGATAGTAAGCTGGCTAGACCGTTGGAACAGCACAAAGGCACTAGCGAGATTCCAAGCACAAAGGCTGTGAGGACAACGGCGGCAGAGAATGAGGGCACAGTAGCAACTAAAAGGACCTGGGTGGACGCATTGTATGGGTATCGAACTTCAGAACAACAAACATCCTTTATGTCTCGGCAGCCTGAGAAACGACAAGAATCAACCGCCGCGAACCTTGTCGACTTGAAACCCGAGAATCCAATCCTCACCCCAGGAATCAGGCATTTTAACCAGATACGGGCACTAGCGACTAACGACTAACATACCCACCCATACACATACCGCAAGGCCACTTACAACTCACACTCAGACAGAACCATGTCCGGCTTCTCCTCCCCCGCCTCGCCCCGCGCCCGCTCGCGCTCGCGCTCCCCGACCCTCAACGCCCACACGAAGCAGCTCCCGCCCATCCCCGAGGACGGCGCCGACGGCGCCGTCTTCTTCTCGCACCCGCCGTCGCCGCCGCCCTACGACGAGTCCGACGAGGAGCGCGCGGCCCTGATCCGCGAGCACCTGCACCGCGTCTTCGAGCTGGTCAATACCAACGAGCAGCCCGTGCACGGCCGCCCGTTCCACCATCACCACCCGGTGCAGTACAACTTCGACCCGGAGTGGCACGGCGCCCGAGCCTCCGAGTTCTACCAGGCGGCGCGGCGGCGGCAGCAGGCCCAGATCCTGGGCCTGCTGCTGTTTGGCCTGTTTGTCGTGTCGTTTGTGGGCCTGTTTGTGTTTTTCGTCGTCATCGGTCTTCGCAGCACCGGACGCGCTGCTGCCGAGTGGGAGAAGAGGAGGCAGTGTTTTGCCAGCCACGGGAGGGCGCCGCACTGCCGGGGGTCGAGTCCTTATAACCGGTGGTGATTTTTTCTTCCCTTCTCTCACTTGTTCTTTGATACCCATTTCTTTTCACTTTTTGCTTCCGCTTGCATTTCATGGCGTTCAGGACTTGCCTTTTACGCACAATAGTATTTATTCAGCTGACCACTTTCGGTTATCCACAAGGATTCTCACATTTATTAAAAAAGAAGATAAAAAAAAATACGAAAGAGAAAAAAAGCTCGTGTGCTTGGCGTCCGTCCCCACGACGGCCCTACATCAACCCCAAAATCAGTGAGTAGCCACCTCCCGAATACTGCTCCGGTGCACCTTGGCCAGCCACGTCCGCGCCATAAACGCCCGGATGCGCTTCCCCCACACCATAAACACGATCAGCGCCAGGTTGTTGGCAAGCAGCAGCGCCATGAAGACGCCGGCGATCATGACGCCGTACCCGCGCGTCGTCACCCACTCGATCAGGTCGATGCCCATGCCGAAGCTGATGGCCTGCTTGCCCAGGTTCATGGCGATGAGCATCTCGCTGATGTTGGCCTGGTAGCTGTCGATGGCGTAGGCGAGCGTGAAGGTGAAGTAGAAGTAGGACGCGAACTGGTCGAAGGCCACGCCCAGAAAGTACACGATCCAGTGCAGGTTCCGCTCCGCCGCCATCCCGAACAGCACCAGGCCCGTCGGCGCGATCAGCATGGCCGGCAGCATGACGCCCAACCGCATCTCGGCCTCGCGGATCCCGCCGTTGCGCTTGGTCAGCCGTGCGGCGAGCCGGTCCGACGACGGCGTGAAGGGGAACGCCAGCGCGTAGCCGACGACGGTGGCGACGGCTAGAAGGCCGGCGTCCGTCTGCGACCAGTTGTACGGCGGCGCCACCACCTTGAGCGGGAAGATGTAGTTGAAGGTCAGGGCGCCGACGCCGATGTAGATGCCTGTGTTGTTGGGGTTAGTTACTGCCGGACGCAAAAAAAGGGGAGAGGGGAGAGGCTGATGAAAACCTACCATACGTGGTGATCACCCAAAAGACGTGCGGCACAAGAAAGTAGGTAAAAGACCTCGCGATCATGACGAAAAAGTCCGAGTCGTGCTCCCACACTCCCCAGAACTTGAGCGTCTGGATAAAAGTCTTCCGCGGCGGGACGTTCTCCTCGCCGCCCGAGACGGCGCCGTGTTCCAGCGCGTCAGCCGCCGCCGCCGTCGGCTTCTCGCCGTCGGAAGAAGGCGTGCCGACGACGTCGCCGCGGTGGTAGCACGTCTCCTCGACGACGAAAAACGCCAGCGCCAGCAGGGCGACGGCGAAGGCGAACTCGACCCAGAAAAACAGGCGCCACGAGTAGCCGCCGTTGAGCATGAAGCCGGCGTAGAGCGGGCCCGTCGAGCCGAGGCACAGGCAGATGGTGTAGTAGCCCAGGCGCTTGCCGCGCTCGTGCAGGAAGAAGATGTCGTTGACCAGCTGCACGGGCAGGGCCTCGCACACGCTCGAGCCGAAGGCGTGGATCACGCGCGACGCCATCAGCGTCGAGAAGGACGTGGCTTGGGCGCAGCCAATCAGGCCGCCGCAGTACTGTCGTTTTTGTCAGCGTCGGTCTTTTTTTTGCCATTTGTCCTTGGGTGTGTAGTGTAGGTACGCACGATCACCAGCGAAGCGAGCATGACGGGCCGCCGGCCAAACTTGTGGTACATGGGCACAAAGAGCAGCGAGCCAAACCCGAACGCCAGGTTGGCGTAGCTGATAAGGCCCGACGCCTCGTTGGGCGAGACATTGAACTCGGCGGAGTAGATGCCGATGTAGACGGACGGGCCGAGCAGGGCCGTGTTGGAGAGAAACGAGTAGAGGGCGCAGGTGATGAGGATTAGGGATTTTTTGACGTTGGGCCACTGCGGGCGAGAGCGTGTTAGCGAGCTCTTCCGTATTTCATCCGAGGGGAAGCTAAATACCTGAAGCGGGTCGTTGGGATCCAGTGCCGGGACCGGGAACAGCGCCTGTCCGTAAGCGGTGTCGTCGCCCTCTGTAACATCCTGTTAGAATTCACGAGGCCCGTTTCCCAGAGCCACCATGGAGAACCCGGCTTGACATACCAACAACGCTGAGGTCGACGGTGCCGGGAATGTCTCCGGCGTGAGCATGGCTGCGTTTTTCGTGTCAGCCTGTGCGGGCGGAAAGCTAATCGGCGAAAAAGAAAGAGCGAGATGTTACCTCCGCACCAGATGTTTGGCTTGAGGCGCCATGTCTGCAGAGGACTCTGACTGGTGTGGGGGAATACGGATCGCGTCTCGTCTGGCAGCCTCAGTCTAGAAGCAACGACAGTAGACCGCGTCTAACAAGAGGACGCAAAAGTTCAGGATCTTCGAGGGGAAAGCAATCCATTTTGTACTTGCACATCTACGACTCGCCAGGGTTCTTACTCGGACTGATACAACGCTGACGGACTGCATACATATATTCGACACTTGCTAGGTTGCCACGGTTGGAGTTGAAGCGGAGCAGAAACAACGGGCGGAGAACCCGGCCTATCTTGGAGTTCGGCAGTTGCATTGGCACGCGAAGAAAACGTGCGGGGGAATGGTCGGGACCCGAAGGATTGCTCGCTGTGCCGACCTTCCGACGTCGCCAAGGGCCCTGACACCTGTCTCTTCTCATCACTCGGGCCGTTGCGTCCGATATCTTCTCTCCTCGATGAGATCTCGGCCACGTGATACTCGGCTCGCTTGGGCGCTTCGCTGGTATCAATACATGATCTCAAAACATCAAAGCGATGGTACCTGGCCATGCGTCCGATCATGGCTCAAGATGGCGGGCGCCTGTGCACGCGGTAGCCCCATCAACGCAACAACGGTGGTGCCGCCCAGCAGGGGACCAAGGTACATGGGGACGAACCAAGCTCGGCCAAAATGAGATTGGACAGCGGCAGGATCGCCAATGACGGGATGGCTGGGTTTTGGATGGTGCCATCGTCCCGGGTTTTGGCCCTCTTTTGAGACCGCGCGGTGATTCCTCGCAAACTCGGTTGGCTGGGCCCGTAGCCCGTCGCTGGATGGGCGGGCGGCTAGCTAGCACAATTCACAGCGGATGCTGTGCATCACATCGCCTAGGCTGGGCGGGGTGGGGTGCTGGATGGGTCCCACGTGACACCAATCCTTCCCGATGCGGCCTGGCCTGGTCCCGTGGCGCGAGCACAACGGCAAGCCACTGGACCAGCCAGCGAGAGCCGCAGAGCCCCAGCACCCACAGGCAGGGACAGGCCCGCCCCCAGGAGCCTCCGCCAGCGGTCTTGTGCCGGTCCGTGCTGCAATTGAGCCTGACCGCCCGCCTCCTTGCTGGGCCTCCCTCTCCCCTTTGAGCCCAGCGCCAACACCATGCAGACGGCAATGCTTGGCCTGCCTTCGAGAGCCAATACCGCACTAGCCCGCCTTCTCCCGCCGTCACAGCGAGCGAGCCTCTCTGCAACCTCGCCTCGAGACAGACTGACGACCAAGCCTCGAAGGCTCAGAACCGGCGCCAGCCACCCGTCCATCCACCTTTGAGCCGAGCCCTCACCCTCGTCCTCGCCACACCCGCTGTCGCTGCTCAATCGACCACCCGCGGGGGCCCTCGCCTCTCTCTCACCCTCTCCCATTCGTCCCAACCGCGCGAGCGCAACCCCTTTCCCCGAGAACCGACCGACGCCTCCGCCGATCCCCGTCTCCCGATCCGTTCGCCCATGATAGAGCCATCCCGTGGACTATAGCCCCAGTGC